>JAKFHT010004505.1:0-204859 GCA_023783455.1 Erythrocebus patas
CCTGCCTCAGCCTCCCGAGTAGCTGGGACTACAGGCGCCGCCACGCCTGCTAGTTTTTGTATTTTTTAGTAGAGACGGGGTTTCACCGTGTTAGCCAGGATGGTCTCGGTCTGGGGCATTTGGGAGCACTTTCTGGCCTATGGGGAAAAACTGAATATCCCCAGAAAAAAAAACTACAAAGAAATTATCTGTGCAACTGCTTTGTGATTTGTAAATTCATCTCACAGAGTTAAATCTATCCCTTGATTCGTCAGGTCAGAAATATTTCTATTGTAGAATCTGTGAAGGTTCATTTGGGAGCCCATGGAGGCCTATGTGGAAACCTAAATATCTCCAGATAAAGAACTAGAAAGAAGCTACCTGTGAAAAAGCTTTGTGATGTGTGAGTTCATCTCACTTAGTTAAAGCTTTCTTTTAATTCAGCAGGTTGGAAAAACTCTTTATGGAGAATCTGGGAAGGCACATTTTGGAACCCATTGTCACCTATGGGGAAAAACAGAATATCCCCACATAAAAACTAGAGAATCTATAAGTGAAACTGCTTCATGATGTGTGGATTCATCTCACAGAGTTAAAACTTTCTTTTGATTCAGCAGGTTGGAAACACTCTTTTTGGAGAAAGCATGCAGGGGCATTTAGGAGCCTTTTGAGGCCTATGGGTTAAAAGAGAGTATCCCAGATTAAAACTAGAAAAAAATTTATCAGTGACAGCTTTGTGTTGTGTGGATTCATCTCATATACGAATCCTTTCTTTTCCTGTAGGATGGAAACAGTCTTTTTAGAGAATCTGTGAAGGTAAATTTGGCAGCCCATTGGGGCCTATAAGGAAAAACAGAATACTCACAGAAAAAAACTAGAAAGAAGCTATCTGTGAAAGTGCTTTGTGATGTGTGGATTCAACTCACAGATGTATACCTTCCTTTTTATTTAGCAGATTAGAAACACTTTATTTGTAGAATCTGTGAAGAGACATTTAGGAGTCAGTTGAGTTGTATAATGAAAATAGAATATCTCCACATAAAAACTAGAAAGAAGCTATCTGTGAAACTGCTTTGTGATGCATGGACTCACCTCACAGAGTAAAACCTATCTTTTCTTTCAGCACGTTGAAAACACTCTTCTTGTAGAATCTGTGAATGGGATACTTGGGAGCATATTAGGCCTAACCGGTGAGAAACTGAATATCACCAAACAAAAACTAGAAAGAGCTATCTGTGAAACTGCATTGTGATGTGTGGATTCAACACACAGAGTTAAACTTTTCTTTTGATGTAGCAGGTGGAAACAAACTTCTTGTAGAATCTGCAAAGAGACATTTGGGTGTTCTTTTAGGCATATGGTGAAAAACTGAATATCTCCAGATAAAAACTACAAACTATCTGTGAACCTTCTCTGTGATATGTGGATTCATCTCACATCATTAAACCGGTCTTTGGTTTTAGCCTGTCCTGTTGGAAGCAAACTTTATGTAGAGTCAGTGAAGGAAATTTTGGGATGCCATTGAGGACTATTGTGAAAAAGCAAATATCTCAGATACAGACTAGAAAAAAGTTATCTGTGAAAATGCTTTATGATGTTTAGATTCACCTCACAGAATTAAACCTTTCTTTTTATTCAGCAGGTTGAAAAAACTCCTCTGGTATTATCTGCAAAGGGACATTTTGGAGCCCAGTGAGACCTATGGTGAAAAACCAAATATCTGGTTAAAAAAAAAAAAAAAACTAGAAAATAGCTATCAATGTGATGTGTGAATTAATCTCAAAGCATTAAACTTCTCTCTTGTTAGTTAGCAGGTTGGAAACACTCTCCTGGTAGAATCTGTGAAGGGACATTTGGCAGCCCATTGAGACCTATGGCAAAAAAACAAATATCTCCAGATAAAAAGTGGAAAAAAAGTATCTGTGAAACTGCTTTGTGATGTTTGGATTCAGCTCACAGAGTTAAACTTTTGTTTTGTTTCAGCAGGTTTGAAGCACTCTTCTTATTGTATCTGCAAGGGGATATTTGGGAGCCCTTTGAGGCCTATGGTGAAAAACTGAATATCCCCAGAATAAAACTAAAAAGAAGCCAACTGTGAATCTTCTTTGTGAAGTGTGGATTTCTCTCAGAGTTAAATCTTTCCTTTACTGAGCAGGTTTGATACACTCTTATGATAGTGTCTATGAAGGGACATTTCAAAGCCCATTGAGGCCTAGGATTAAAAACCAAATATCCCTAGATAAAAACTAGAAAGAAGCTATCTGTGAAACGGCTTTGTGATGAGTGGATTCATCTCACAGAGCTAAAGCTTTCTTTTGATACAGCATGTTGGAAACATTCTTCTAATAGAATCTGCCAGAGGACATTTCAGAGCCCTTTGAGGTTATAATGACAATCCGAATATCCTAAGTCAAAAACTAGAAAGAAGCTATCTGTGAAACTTCTCTGTGAAGTGTGGAATTATCTCACAGAGTTAATCCTTTCTTGTGATTCAACAGGTTAGAAATACCCTTCTGGTAGAATCTGTGAAGGGTCATTTGGGAGCCCTGTGATGTCTACAGTGAAAAACAGAATATCTCTGGATAAAAACTAGAAAGAAGCTATCTGTGAAACTGCTTTCTGATGTGTGGATTATACTCAAAGAGTTAAACTTTTCTCTTTTTTTCAGCAGGTTAGAGACACTCTATTTGTAGAATCTGTAAAGAGACATGTGGGAGCCCATTGATGCCTATAATGAAAAACTGAATATCATCACATAAAAATGAGAAAGAAGCTACATGTGAAACTGCTTTGAGATTTGTGGACTAATGTTACAAAGATAAATTTTCCTTTTATTCTGCAAGTTAGAAACAGTCTTATTGTAGTTTCTTTGAACAGACATTTGGGGGAACATTGAGGCCTATGGTGAAAAACAAAATATCCCGAGATGAAAATTAGAAAGAAGCAATCTATTAAAGTGCTTTTTGATGTATGGATTCACCTCACAGAGTTAGTTCTTTCAATTGATTCAGCAGGTTGGAAAAACTCTTTTTGTAGTATCTGTGAAGGGACGTTTTGGGGCAAATTGAGGCCTACTGTAAAAAGCTAAACATTCCCAGATAAAAAAGTAGAAAGAACCCATCTGTAAAACAGCTTTGTCATGTGTGGATTCATTTCACAGAATTAAACCTTTCTCTTGATTAAACAAGTTGAAATCACTCTTCAGGTAGAATCTGTGAAGGGACATTTTGTAGCCCATTGATGCCTATGGTGAAAAAAGAATATCTGTAGATAAAAACTAGAAAGAAGCTATCGGTGAAACTGCTTTGTAATGTGTGGATTCAACTAACAGAGTTAAATCTTTTTTTTTTTTTATTCAGCAGGTTGGAAACAATCTTCTTGTAGAATCTGAGAAAGAACATTTGGGGGCCCATTGACGCCTATAGTGAAAAACTGAATATAACCAGATAAAACTAGAAAGCAGTTATCTGTGAAACTGCTTTGTGATGTTGGGTTCATATTACAGAGTTAAACATTTCTATTGATTTAGCAGTTTGGAAACACTCTTTTGGTAGAATCTGCAAAGAAACATTTCGGAGCCCATTGAGGCAATAATGAACAACCAAATATTCCCAGATAAAAACTATGAAGAAGCTATCTATAAAACTTCTTTGTGATGTCTGGATTCACGTCACAGAGTTAAACCTTTCTTTTGATTCAGGAGGATGGAAACATTCTTCTGGTAGAATCTGCGAAGGTACATTTGGGAGCCCTTTGAGGCCTATAATGAAAAACTATATATTCCTAGATAAAAACTGGAAAAAATCTATCTGTGAAACTGCTTTCTGATGTGTGGATTCAGCTCACAGAGTTAAAATTTTCTTTTGATTCAGCAGGTTTGAAACACTCTTCTCATAAAATCTGTGAAAGAACATTTTGGGGCCCTTTGAGGCCTATGGTGAAAAACCAAATATAACCAGAAAAAATTAGAAAGAAGCTATCTGTGAAACTGCTTTGTGATGTGTGAGTTCATATTACAGAGTTAAACCTTTCTGTTGATTTGGTAGGCTGAAAACATTGCTTTGGAAGAATCTACAGAGAAATAATTCGGAGTCCATTGAGGCCTATAACAACAAAAAAAAATTTCCCAGATAAAAACTATAAAGAAGCTATCTGTGAAACTGCTTTGTGATGTCTGAATTCATCTCACAGAGTTAAAACTTTCTTTTGCTTCAGAAGGTTTGAAACACTCTTGTTGTTTCTGCAAAGGGACATTTGGGTGCTCTTTGAGGTCTATGGTTAAAAACTGAATATCCTCAGACAAAAACTGGAAAGAAGCTATCTGTGAAACTGCTTTGTGATGTGCAGATTCAAATCACAGTGTTAAACCATTCTTTTCATTCAGCAGTTTGGAAACACTCTATTTGTAGAATGTGTAAAGGGACTTTTGAGAGCCCATTGAGGCCTATGGTGAAAAACAGAATATCCTGACAAAAACTAGAAAGAAGCTATCTGTGAAAGTGCTTTGTGTGGATTCAACTCACAATGTTAAATATTTCCATTGATTCAACAGGTTGAAAAACTCTTTTTGTATTATCTGTGAAGGGCCATTTTGGGTCAATTTTAGGCCTATGGTAAAAAACTGAATATCCCCAGAGAAAAGCTAGAAAGAAGGTATTTGTAAAACAGCTTTGTTATGTGTGGATTAATTTCATAAATTTAAACCTATCTTTTGGTTCAGCAGGTTGGAAACACTCTTCTAGTAGTATCTGCGAAGGGAATTTTGGGAGCCCATTGAAGCCTATGGTGAAAACCAGAATATCCATAGGTGAAAACAAGAAAAAAGCTATCTGTGAAACTGCTTTGTGATGTGTGGATTCAACTCACAGAGTAAACCTTTCTTTCAATTTAGCAGGTTTGAAACACTTTTTGTAGAATCTCCGATGAGACATTTGAGGGCCCATTGAGACCTATGGTGAAAAACCAACTATCAGCAGACAAAAACTGAAAAGAAGCTATCTGTGAAACTGCTTTGTGATGTGTGGATTCATATCATATATTTAAACTTTTCTTTTGATTCAGCAGGTTGGAAAGAGTTCTCTGGTAGAATCTGCCAAAGGACATTTGATTTCCTTTTGAGGCCTATGGTGAAAAACCAAATATTCCTAGATTAAAACTAGACAGAAGCTATCTGTGTAACTGCTTTGTGATGTGTGGATTAAAGTCACAGAGTTAAACTTTTCTTTTTATCCAGAAGGTTAGAAACACTCTTTGTAGAATCTGCATAGGGACTTTTGGGAGCCAATTGAGGCCTAGAATGAAAAATAGATTATTCACAGACAAACACTAGAAAGAAAACATCTGTGAAACTGCTTTGTGATGTGTGGATTCACTTCACGGAGTTAAACCTTTCTTTTAATTCGGCTGGTTGGAAGCATTCTTTTTGTAGTATTTCTAACGGACATTTGGGGGCCCTTTGAAGCCTCTCATGAAAAACTGAGTATCTTCAGGAAAAAAAACTAGAAACAACTTATCTATGAAACTGCTTTATGATGTGTGGATTCATCTCACAATGTTAAACGTTTCTGTTGATTCACAGGTTAAAAACACTCTTTTGGTAGATTCTGCAATGGGACACTTGTGAGCCCATTGAAGCCTGTGCTGAAAAAGAGTATATCCCCAGATAAAAACAAGAAGGAAGCTATTTGTGAAACTGCTTTGTGGTGTGTGGACTCAACTCACAGAGTTAAACCTTTCTTTTGATTCAGCAGGTTGGAATCATGCTTTTTGTAGAATTTGTGAAGGGACATTTGGGGGCCCTTTAAAGCCTATGGTGAAAAACTGAATATCACCAGATAAAAACTAGAAAGAAGCTATCTGTGAAACTGTTCTCTGATTTTTGGATTCATCTCATAGAGTTAAACCTTTCTTTGGATTCATCAGGTTGGAAACACTCTCCTGTAGCATCTCTAAGAGACGTTTGTGAACCCATGGAGGCCTTTGGTGAAAAACAGAATATCCCCAGATAAAAAACAGAAAAAAAGTGATCTGTGAAACTGCTTTGTGATGTGTGGATTCATCTCACAAAGTTAATCCTTTCTGTTGATTCAGCAGGTTAAAAGCACTCTTTTGGTAAAATCTGGGATGGGACACTTGAGAGCCCTTTGAGGCCCTTGGTGAAAAACAGAATATCCCCAGATAAAATCTAGAAAGAGGCTATCTGTGAAACTGCTTTTTGATATGTGGATTCACCTCACAACGTTAAATCTTTTAATTGATTCAGCAGGTTGGAAACACTCTTTTTGTAGTATCTGTGAAGGCACATTTTGGGGCAAATGGAAACCTACAGTAAAAAACTGAATGTCCCCAGAAAAAAAGTAGAAAGAAGCTATCTATAAAGCAGCTTTGCAAAGTGTGGATTCACCTCACAGAATTAAACCTTTCTTTTGATTCTGTACGTTTGAAACACTCTTCTGGTAGAATCTGTGAAGGGACATTTGGTAGCCCATTGTGGCCTATGGTGAAAAACTGAATATCCCAAGATAAAATCTAGAAAGAAGCTCTCTGTGAAATTGCTTTGTGATATGAGGATTCAACTCACTGTGTTAAGCCTTTATTTTCATTCAGCAGATTGGAAACACTCTATTTGTACAATATGCTAAGGGATATTTGGTAGCCCACTGAGGCCTATGGTGAAAAACTGAATATCCTCAGATAAAAGCTAGAAAGAAGCTATCTGTGAAACTGCTTTGTGCAGTGTGAATTCACCTCACAAAGTTAAACATTTCTATTGATTCAGCAGATGGAAAACAATCTCCTTGCAGTATGTCTAAGGGACATTTGGGAGTCCATTGAGACCTATGGTGAAAAACAGAATATTTCCAGATAAATACCAGAAATTAGTTAGTGGTGAAACTGCTTTGTGATGTGTTAATTCATCTCACAAAGTTAAACCTTTCTGTTGATTCAGCAGGTTAAAAATACTCTTTTGGTAGATTCTGCGATGGGACATTTGGAAGCCTGTTAATGAAAAACCGAATATACCCAGATAAAAACTAGATAGAAGCTATCTGTGTTTCCACACAAAAACTAGAAAAAAACTATCTGTGAAACTTCTTGTGATGTGATGATTTATCTTACAAAGTAAAACCTTTCTTTTGTTTCAGGAGGTTGGAAACAGTCTTGATGTAAAATCTGTGTGAGGACACTTGGGAGCCATTTGAGATTTGTGGTGAGAAACAAAATATCCCCAGATAAAAACTGGAATGAAGCTATCTGTGAAGCTTCTTTGTGATATGGGGATTCACTTCACAAAGATAAACCTTTGTTTTGATTCAGTAGGTTGAAAACACTTTTCTTGTAGAATCTGTGAAAGTATATTTTTGAGATATTTGAGACCTATGGTGAAAAACTGAATATCCCCAAATAAAAACCAGAGAGAAGCTATCTGTGAAACTGCTTTGTGCAGTGTGAATTCACCTCACAAAGTTAAACATTTCTATTGATTCAGCAGATGGAAAACAATCTCCTTGCAGTATGTCTAAGGGACATTTGGGAGTCCATTGAGACCTATGGTGAAAACAGAATATTTCCAGATAAATACCAGAAATTAGTTAGTGGTGAAACTGCTTTGTGATGTGTTAATTCATCTCACAAAGTTAAACCTTTCTGTTGATTCAGCAGGTTAAAAATACTCTTTTGGTAGATTCTGCGATGGGACATTTGGAAGCCTGTTAATGAAAACCGAATATACCCAGATAAAACTAGATAGAAGCTATCTGTGTTTCCACACAAAACTAGAAAAAACTATCTGTGAAACTTCTTGTGATGTGATGATTTATCTTACAAAGTAAAACCTTTCTTTTGTTTCAGGAGGTTGGAAACAGTCTTGATGTAAAATCTGTGTGAGGACACTTGGGAGCCATTTGAGATTTGTGGTGAGAAACAAAATATCCCCAGATAAAAACTGGAATGAAGCTATCTGTGAAGCTTCTTTGTGATATGGGGATTCACTTCACAAAGATAAACCTTTGTTTTGATTCAGTAGGTTGAAAACACTTTTCTTGTAGAATCTGTGAAAGTATATTTTTGAGATATTTGAGACCTATGGTGAGAAACTGAATATCCCCAAATAAAAACCAGAGAGAAGCTATCTGTGAAACTGCTTTGTGATGTGTGAATTCAACTCACTTAATTATACCTTTCTTTTGAATCTGCAAATTGGAAACACTCTTTTTGTAGAATCTGTGTGTCCGGAGCTGCGCGCCCCGGCCATAGCGAGTAATTATTGACGATTAGACGCCTGAGCTCTATTCATTTCCACCTCTCACCTCCTTCCCAGATTTGTCCTTTCTCCTGTATTAAATACCTCGCACAAGATGGCGCTCTTCCTGCTTCTTCTTCACCCATCTTTCCCGCGTGCGCGAGAATTGTTACTTTGTAGCACAGGCGCAACATGACGTCCGACCGTTGAAACAGAAACCTGCCTGGCCACGCCCTCTGAAATGAGATCATTTCCACCTTGGCCCAACCCCTCCATAAGGCACTGCATTACCGCCATTAAAGGAGACTTGATCAGAGCACTGTCTTGTCTCCATTTCTAGTGTCTCTTGTTCCCCAAATTCCCACTCCCTCCTCCAGGGCCTGCTTCGACGATCCCACGGGCCGGGATACGTGGCGCCCGAACAGGGACCTGGAAACGAGGGACTCCGTGAGGAAGAGGACGCCAAAGGATGGTCGACCGCTAACATAGACAAAAGAAAGTGAACTCTTCCGATCACCGCAGGAACCTGCCGCGTCAGAATCGAAGGTAAGTGACGCGTCCGAAATGGGACAAGAATTAAGCCAACATCAGATCTATGTAGGACAATTAAAAGAGGCTTTAAAGATACGAGGAGTAAAGGTTAAAGGTAATGACTTGTTTAAATTTTTTGATTTTGTAAAAGACACTTGCCCTTGGTTCCCACAGGAAGGAACTATTGATATTAAAAGATGGCGTAGAGTAGGGGATTGTCTTCAGGACTATTATAATACTTTTGGGCCAGAAAAAATTCCTGTGACCGCCTTCTCTTATTGGAACCTCATTAGAGATTTAATAGATAAGAAGGAGGCCGATCCGCAAGTCATGGCTGCGGTCGCTCAGACAGAGCATATTTTAAAGGTTAGCTCCCGCTCTAACCTTACAAAGCCTCCGCAAGATACGGAGGAGGATCTCATTTCCCTCGAAAGTGATCATGAGGAAATCAAGTCTCCTTCTGTAACAGATAAGGAAATGCCACACAAAACAAACAAAAATACCCAATTTTACAGATGCTTCAAAAAGAGGAGGAAATTAATAAGCCTAATCAATCAGACATAAATTGGGATGATTTAGAGGAAGAGGCGGCTAAATATCACAACCCTGATTTGCCTCCCTTTACTTCATACCCGCCCCCATATAATAAGACACATAATGAGGCTTCTGCGCCCATTGTTATGGCAGCAATAGATCCCAAAGAAGAATTAAAACAAAAAATTGCTCAACTAGAGGAACAAATTAAACTTGAAGAGTTACATCAATCATTGATAATTAGGCTCCAAAAGCTAAAGACAGGAAATGAAAAGATACCCAACTCAGACACTATGGAGGGTTCCTTGCGCCCACCTCAGCGGCCTGGACAACATGTTCCAAAAGGGGGGTTAGTTGCTAGCCGACATAGAGAAGACTCCTCCCCCAAAGACGTTTTTCCGGTCACTGAAACCATAGATGAACGGGGACAGGCTTGGAGGCATCATACTGGATTTGACTTTACTATGATAAAAGAGTTAAAGACTGCTGCCTCTCAGTATGGGGCTACTGCTCCATATACTCTTGCTATAGTGGAATCTGTAGCTGAGAATTGGCTCACTCCTACAGACTGGAATACCTTAGTTAGGGCAGTCCTTTCTGGGGGAGACCATTTAATTTGGAAGTCAGAGTTCTTTGAAAATTGTAGAGACACGGCTAAAAGAAATCAACAGGCAGGAAACGGTTGGGATTTTGATATGTTAACTGGTTTAGGTAATTATGCAGACACTCAGGCCCAAATGCAATATGATCCTGGATTGTTCTCGCAAATCCAGGCTGCCGCTACAAAGCCTGGAGAAAACTTCCGTTAAAGGAGATCCAGGGCCTCGCTCACGGCGGTTAAACAAGGACCCGATGAGCCATTTTCAGACTTTGTGCATAGACTTATGACCACGGCAGGTAGAATCTTTGGAAATGCAGAAACGGGTGTAGATTATGTTAAACAGTTAGCTTATGAAAACGCTAACCCCGCCTGCCAAGCGGCAATCAGACCTTATCGAAGAAAACAGATTTAACAGGATACATTCGCCTTTGTTCAGATATTGGGCCCTCATATCAACAAGGCCTAGCAATGGCCGCCGCTTTTAGCGCCAAACAGTAAGAGACTTCCTCATTAACAAAGGTAGAGATAAAGGGGATGTTTTAGATGCGGTAAAGGGACACTTTGCAAAAGATTGCCATGAAAACCAAAATAAAAATCCAGAAGCAAAATTCCAGGCCTTTGCCCAAGGTGTAAAAGAGGAAGGCACTGGGCAAACGAATGTAAATCTAAAACTGACAGTCAAGGAAATCCTTTATCCCTAGGCAGGAAACGGGATGAGGGGCCAGCCTCAGGCCCCAAAACAAGCATATGGGGCAGTCAGCTTTGTTCCAGCCAGCAACAGCAATCCATTTCAAAACTTAGTAGAGCAACCCCAGGAAGTGCAGGACTGGACCTCAGTTCCACCTCCCACACAGTACTAACACCTGAAATGGGACCACAAACCTTAAATACCGGAATATATGGACCTTTACCACCTAACACTTTTGGGCTGCTTTTGGGAAGAAGTAGTGTCACCATGAGAGGCTTACAAGTCCTCCCTGGAGTTATCGATAATGATTATGAAGGAGAAATTAAAATTATGGCCAGAGCTATTGATAGTATTATTACTGTCCCTCAAGGAGTTAGAATAGCTCAGTTAATCCTGCTACCTTTGGTCAAAACAAATAATAATATTCAACACTCTAATAGAAATATAAAAGGTTTCGGATCATCAGACATCTATTGGGTGCAACCAATTACAATCAAAACCCTCTCTAACCTTATGGTTAGACGGGAAGGCATTCACTGGACTAATAGACACAGGGGCTGATGTAACTATCATTAAACAGGAAGATTGGCCCTCTCATTGGCCTACTACAGAGACTTTAACTCACTTGAGAGGAATTGGACAAAGCAGTAATCCTAAACAAAGTTCTAAATACCTAACATGGACAGATAAAGAAAACAATTCAGGCCTTATTAAGCCATTTGTCATCCCTTACCTACCTGTTAACCTTTGGGGCGAGATCTGCTCTCTCAAATGAAAATTATAATGTGTAGTCCAAATGATATAGTTACTGCACAAATGTTAACTCAAGGATACACCCCTGGTAAAGGTCTTGGAAAAGGAGAAAACGGTATTCCACAGCCTATACTGGTTTCAGGACAATTTGATAAAAAGGGTTTGGAAATTTTAGCTCAGGCCACTGACATACCTGCACCCCAAAGGTGCGCTGACCCCATTACTTGGAAGTCAGATGAGCCCGTTTGGGTTGATCAGTGGCCTTTACTCAATGATAAACTAAGTGCTGCCCGACAGTTAGTGCAGGAACAACTGATAGCGGGACATATTGTGGAAAGTAATTCTCCTTGGAATACACCTATTTTGTTATTAAAAGAAGTCTGGCAAATGGAGACTCTTACAAGATTTAAGGCGGTAAATATCACTATGATCCTTATGGGTGCCTTACAACCAGGATTGCCTTCACCAGTTGCGATTCCTCAAAAATATTTTAAAATCATTATTGACCTTAAAGACTGCTTTTTTACAATTCCCCTTCACCCTGCTGACCAAAAAAGATTTGCCTTTAGTCTTCCATCTACAAATTTTAAACAACCAATGAAGCGCTATCAATGGAAAGTCTTACCTCAGGGTATGGCCAATAGTCCTACCTTGTGTCAAAAATACGTAGCTGCTGCTATAGAGCCAGTCAGAAAAACATGGACACAAATGTATATTATACACTATATGGATGATATTTTAGTAGCAGGGAAATTGGCGAACAAGTCTTACAGTGCTTTGCCCAACTCAAACAAGAGTTAACAGCAGTCGGACTACAAATAGCCCCAGAAAAGGTACAACTACAAGATCCATACACCTATCTTGGTTTTCAAATTAATGGACCTAAAATCATTAATCAAAAGGCCGTTATACGTCGTGATCATTTAAAAACTTTAAATGATTTCCAAAAATTACTGGGAGACATAAATTGGCTTCGGCCATACTTAAAACTCACTACAGGAGAGTTAAAACCTCTTTTCGATATATTAAAAGGAGACTCTAATCCAAAATCCCCCAGGTCCATTACTAAAGAAGCATTAATAGCACTCCAACAGGTGGAATATGCCATCGCAACACAATTTGTTACCAGTATTGATTATTCTCAGCCATTAATATTCATTATTTTTAACACAACAATAACCCCTACTGGCTTATTCTGGCAGAGCAATCCCATTATGTGGGTACACCTGCCCTCCTCCCCTAAAAAGGTTTTGTTGCCTTATTATGATGCCATAGCTGATCTAATTATCTTGGGAAGAGAAAACAGTAGAAAGTACTTTGGAATAGAACCCTCTACCATTATACAGCCCTACACTCAATCACACATCCATTGGCTGTTACAAAATACGGAAGCCTGGCCAATTGCTTGCGCTTCTTACACTGGCACAATTGACAACCATTACCCACCTAACAAACTCATTCAATTTTGCAAACTTCATGCATTTGTGTTTCCCCATATTACCAGTAAAGAACCTCTCAATGACGCATTACTAATTTTCACTGATGGATCTTCCACAGGACTTGCCGCTTACACCTACAATAATGTAGTCGTTAAATTCCAGACCACTTATACATCAGCTCAGCTAGTCGAATTGCAAGCTATAATTGCAGCATTATCAGCTTTTCCTTGTCAGCCACTTAACATTTACACAGACAGCGCCTACCTGGCTCATTCAATACCCCTCTTAGAGACCGTGCCTCAAATTAAACATATTTCAGACACAGCTAACTTATTTTTACAATGTCAACAACTTATTCAAAAAAGGACTACTCCCTTTTTTCTTGGGCATATCAGAGCACATTCAGGATTACCGGGACCTTTAACACGAGGTAACGCAACAGCCGACATGGCAACAAAAACCATAGCCACAGTCACTACAGACAATTTACAACAAGCGCAAAAAGCACATGCCTTACATCATTTAAATGCCCAAACCTTAAGACTCATGTTTAAACTTACTAGAGAACAAGCTCGACAAATAGTTAAACAATGCGCCAACTGCATAACGTATTTACCTGTTCCTCATTTAGGAATTAACCCCCGAGGACTCATCCCCAATGAAATTTGGCAAATGGACGTTACTCACCACTTAGAATTTGGTCAACTAAAATATATCCATGTATGCATAGACACCTATAGTGGATTCATTAGTGCAACTCTCCAAACAGGAGAGGCCACCAAACATGTCGTAGCTCATTTATTACACTGCTTTTCTATTTTAGGAATACCCAAACAAATTAAAACAGATAATGGCCCTGGGTATATAGCCAAAACCTTTTTACAATTCTGCAATACCCTACAAATTAAACATACCACAGGCATTCCCTACAATCCCCAAGGACAAGGTATAGTAGAAAGAGCCCATCTGTCATTAAAAACTGTTATCACAAAATTAAAGGGGAGCTGGTACCCGTGAAGGGTACCCCAGAAACATACTCAATCATGCCCTGTTTATCCTTAATTTTTAAATTTGGACAGTCATGGAAAATCTGCTGCCGACCGTTTCTGGCATCCTGAATCTCAAAAACAGTTTGCAATGGTAAAATGGAAAGATCCACTTGATAATTCATGGCATGGCCCCGATCCAGTTTTAATTTGGGGAAGAGGCTCAGTATGCATCTTCTCACAAAGAATGATGCAGCCAGATGGCTGCCTGAAAGATTGGTAAGACAAATAAATCATAACCATTGTCAGTCCAGGGAAGATAAATCTCCTGAGAAGTTTCTTCCTTTTGTTTTTCAGGAAATGAAGCCTAACATGAGATTCCTTTGGAGAATAATCGCTCTATATAACATAGTGACAGTCTATGCAGGTTTTGGTGACCCTCGTAAAGCAAGAGGATTACTACGAAAACAATACGGCCAGCCTTGTGACTGCAGAGGGGACAAATATCTGAACCTCCGTCAGACAGAATCACCCAGGTGACTTGCTCGGCAAGACAGCGTACTTAATGCCAGACCAGTCGTGGAAATGAAAAGTGCTGTTTTACGCCAACAACCGAATCGTCAGAGATAAGATAAAGACTTTACAAGAAGAACTAGAAAAGCAGAAAGGGCCTGGCCGCCAATCCATTGTGGACGGACTCGATGGACTTCTCCCTTATCTCCTGCCATTTCTTGGTCCTTTACTTACTCTTCTACTCTTCCTCACTCTCGGGCCTATAATCCTTAATAAGCTTATGGCATTCGTCAGACAACAAATCGAGGCCTTCCAGGCCAAACCTATACAGGTCCATTATCATCGCCTTGAGATGACTGAAAATGGTGAGTCTTATTTACCTCAATAAGACCACCTCCCCTGTGTGCTGAACTGGACAGTCAATGACGGGTAAGAGGACACTATCTCCACCGGAGCCTAAGACAGGAGGGCCGCCTTTGCTGCTGCCTTATCCCATGACGGGCCTAGAAGGTGGGGATGAGTTGACCCAACCTAAGACAGGCGCAGTTCCCGGGGGGTCGTTTTCTTGTCATAAAACAATAAAAAGGGGGACCTGTCCAGAGCTGCGTGCCCTGGCCATAGCGAGTAATTATTGACGATTAGACGCCTGAGCTCTATTCATTTCCACCTCTCACCTCCTTCCCAGATTTGTCCTTTTTCCTGTATTAAATACCTCGCACAAGATGGCGCCTTCCTGCTTCTTCTTCACCCATCTTTTCCGCGCGCGCGAAAATTGTTACTTTGTAGCGCAGGTGCAACATGACGTCCGACCGTTGAAACCAAAACCTGCCGGCCACGCCCTCCGAAATGAGATCATTTCCACCTTGGCCCAACCCCTTCCTCTCCAAGTGTATATAAGGCACTGCATTACCGCCATTAAACGAGACTTGATCAGAGCACTGTCTTGTCTCCATTTCTCGTGTCTCTTGTTCCCCAAATTCCCACTCCCTCCTCCAGGGCCTGCTTCGATGATCCCGCGGGCCAGGATATCTGTGAAGGGACATTTCGGAGTTCTTTGAGGTCTATGTTGATAAACAGCATATTCCCAAATAAAAACTAGATCAAAGCTATCTGTGTAACTGCTTTGTGATATGTGTATTCTAATCACAGTTTTAAACCTACCTTTTTATTCACCAGTTTGGAAACACTCTTTGTGCAGTATCTGCAAAGAGACATTTGGGGGATTATTGAGGCCTAGGGTTAAAAACCTAATATCCCCAGATAAAAACTAGAAAGAAGCTCACTGTGAAATTGCTTTGTGATGTATGGTTTCATCTCACAGAGTTAAACCTTTCTTTTAATTAAGCAGTTAGGAAACACCCTTCACGTAGAATCTGCTAAGGGACATTTCAGAGCCCATTTAGGCTTATATTAAAAAAAAAAAGAAGAAGAATATCCTCAGATGAATACTAGAAAGATGCTCTCTATGAAACTGCGTTGTGATGTGTGGGTTCGTCTCACAGAATTAAACCAGTTTTTGCATTTGGCAGGTTGGAAGCATTCTTCTTGTAGAAGCTGCAAAGGGATATTTGGGAACACACTGGGCCTAGTGTGAAAAATTGAATATACCCAGATACCAAATTTAACCTTCCTTTGACTTATCTGGTTGGAAACAAGCTTCTTGTAGAATCTGTGAGGGGACATTTTTGAGATTTTTCAGGCCTATGTTGAAAAACTGAATATCTCCACATAAAAACTAGAAAGAATCTGTCTGTGAAACTTCTTTGTGATGTTTGGGTTCAACACACAGAGTTTAACCTTCCTTTGACTTAGCTGTTTGGAAACAAACTTCTTTTACAATCTGTGAGGGGATCTTTGTGAGCTTTTTGAGGCCTATGGTGAAAAATCGAATATCCCGAGAAGAAAACTAGAAAGAATCTATCTGTGAAACAGCTTTGTGGTTTGTGGATTCATCTCACAGAGTTAAACTGGTCTTTTGATATAGCATATTGGAAACAAACTTCATGTGAAATCTGTGAAGGGACAATTGGGAGCCCATTGAGGACTATGGTGAAAAACCAAATATCTCCAGATAAAAGCTAGAAACAAACTATTTGTGAAACTGCTTTGTGATGTTTGGATTCATCTCTCAGACCTAAACCTTTGCTTTGTTTCAGCTGGTTTGAAACTCTCTTCTTTTTTTTTTTTTTTTTTTTGAGGCAGAGTCTCACTCTGTGGCCCAGGCTGGAGTGCAGTGGCGCGATCTCGGCTCACTGCAAGCTCCACCTCCCAGGTTCACACCATTCTCCTGCCTCAGCCTCCTGAGTAGCTGGGACTACAGGTGCCCGCCACCTTGCCCGGCTAATTTTTTGTATTTTTAGTAGAGACGGGGTTTCACCGTGTTAGCCAGGATGGTCTCGATCTCCTGACCTCGTGATCCACCTGCCTCAGCCTCCCAAAATGCAAGGATTACAAGCATGAGCCACCACGCCCAGCTGAAACTCTCTTCTTATAATATCTGCAAAGGGACACTTGGGAGCCCATTGAGGCCTATGGTGAAACATAGAATATCCCCAGATAAAAGCTAGAAAGACACTATCAGTGAAACTGCTTTGTGTTGTGTGGGTTCATCTCAAATAATTAAACCTTTTTTTTTTTATTTAGCAACTAGGAAATACTCTATTTGTAGAATCTGTGAAGGGATATTTTGGAGCCCATTGATGTGTAGAATGAAAAATCAAATATCCCCAGGTAACAGCTAGAAATAAGCTATCCTTGAAACTTGGAAACTCTCTATTTGTAGAATCTGCAAAGGGACATTTGGGAGGCCAATGAAGCCTATGGTGGAAAACAGAATATCCCAAGATAAAAACTGGAAAATGTTTTCCAGTTTTGTGCTGTAAAAATGTTTTGTGCTGTGTGGATTCATGTCACAGAATAAAACCTTTTTATTCAGTAAGTTGGAAACACTCCTCTTGTAGCATCTGTGAGGGGACATTTTGGAGCCCATAGACGTTTACCGTGAAAACCAGAATATCCTCAGATAAAAACTAGAAAGAAGCTATCTGTGAAACTGGTTTGTGATGTATGAATTCACCTCATAAATATAAATTTATGCTTTGATTCAGCAGGTTGAAAATACTCTTCTTGTACAATCTGTCAAGGGACATTTGAAAGTTCATTGAGTCCTATATGAAAAACAGAATATCCAAAAATAAAATATAGAAAAGAGTTACCTGTGAAACTGCTTGGCAATGTGCACATTCAACTCACAGAGATAAGTCTTTCTTTCTTTCTTTCTTTCTTTCTTTCTTTCTTTCTTTCTTTCTTTCTTTTTTTTGATTCCGTATGTTAGAAAATGTCTTTTTGTAGAATCTGCAATGGGATATTTGAAAACCCATTTAGGCCTATAGTGAAAAAGTGAATATCCAAAGATAAAAACTAGAAAGAAGTTATCTGTGAAACTGATTGGTGATGTGTGCATTCATTTCACAGAGTTAAATCTTTTTTTTTTTTTTTTTGATTCAGCAGTTTGGAAACAGCCTTTTTGTAGAATCTTCGATGAGACATTTCAAAGCCCATTGACCTATATTGAAACTCTGAATATCCAAAGATAGAAACTAGACAGAGCTATATGTGAAACCTCTTGATGATGTGCATATTCATCTCACAGAGTTAAACATTATTTTTGATGGAGCAGGTTGGAAACAGTCCTTTTGTAGAATCTGTGAAGGGACATATGAAAGCTCATTAAGACCTATAGTGAAAAACTGAATATGCAAAGATAAAAGCTAGAAAGAAGCTATCTGTAAAACCACTTTGTGATATATGATTTCATCTCACAGATTTAAACCTTTCTTTTGATTCAGGAGGTTGAAAACCATCTTTTTGCAGAATCTGCAAAGTCAGATTTGAAAGCCCATAGAGACCTATAGTGAAAAACTGAATATCCAAAGATAAAAACTGGAAAGAAGCTATCTGTTAAAACACTTTGTGATGTGTGCATTTATCTCACAGAATGAAACATTTCTTTTTTGATTCAACAGGTTGGAAATATCTTTTTTTTAACAATGTGTGAATGGACATTTGAAAGCCCATTGAAGTGTATTGTGTAAAACTGAATATTCAAAGATAAAAGCTAGAAAGAAGCTATTTGTGAAACCACTTGGCAATGACTGAATTCATCTGACAGATGAAAACCATTTTTTATTTTTGATTCAGCAGTTTGGAAACAGTCTTTTTGTTTAATCTGTAAGGGGACATTTGAAAGTCCATTGAGGCCAATAGTGAAAACCTGAATATCCAAAGATAAAAACTAGAAAGAAGCTATCCATGAAATCACCTGGTTATTTGCACAGTCATCTCACAGAGTTAGACCTTGCTTTTGATTCAGCAGATTGGAAGCAGTCTTTTTGTAGAATCTGCAAAGGGACATTTGAAAACCCATTGAGTCCTACAGTCAAAAACTGAATATCCAAAGATAAAAACTAGAAAGAAGCTATCTGTGAAACTGCTTGGTGATTTGTTCTTTCATCTCACAGAAGTAAAACTTGCTTTTGATTCAACAGGTTGGAAACATTATTTTGTAGAATCTGTGAAGAAACATTTGAAAGTCCCTTGAGGACTAAAGTAAAAAACAGAATATCCGCCAATAAAAACCTAAAAGAAGCTATCTGTGCAACTTCATTGTGATGTGTGCACTCATGTCACAGAGTTAAACCAGTCTTTTGATTCAGCAGGTTTTAAACAGTCTTTTTATAGAATCTGCGAAGGGAAACTTCAAAGCTCATTGAGGCCTACAGTGAAAAATTGAATATCTAAAGATTGAAAACTAGAAAGAAGCTATCTGTGAAGCTGCTTGGTGATGCGGGCATGCATCTCACAGAGTTAAGCCTTTGTTTCCATTCAGCTGGTTGGAAGTATTTTTTTTTTTTTTTAGAATCTTCGAAGAACATTTGAAACTCCTTTGAGGCCTATAGTGAAAAAATGAATATCCAAGGTGAAAACTAGAAATAAAACTATCTGTGAAAAGGCTTGGCTATATGTGCATTCATCTCAGTGAGTTAAACCTGTCTTTTGATTCAGCAAGTTGGAAACAGTCTTTTGGTAGAAATTGTGAAGCGACATTTGAAAGCCCATTGAGGCCTATAGTCAAAACCTGAATATCCAAAGATAAAAACTCAAAGAAGTGATCAATGAAGCTCCTAAGTGATACGTACAATCATCTCACAGAGTTAAACATTTCTTTTGATTCAGCATGTTGGAAACGGTCTTTTTGTAGAGTCTGTGAAGGGACATTGAAGGCCCATTGAGTACTATAGTGAAAAAATGAATATCCACAGATTAAAAACTTGAAAGAAGCAATCTGTGAAACTACTTGGTGATGTATGTATTCATCTCACACAGTTAGACCATTCTTTTGTTTCAGCAGGTTGGAAACATTTTTCTTGTAGAATCTGTGAAGAAACACTTAAAGCCCATTGAAAACTACAGTGAAAAACTGAATATGCAAATACGAAAACTATAACGAAGCTACTTGTGAAACCTCTTGGCAATGTGTGCATTCATCTAACGGAGTTAAACCTTGCTTTTGAATCAGCATGTTGGAAACACTCTTTTGATAGAATCTGCGAAGAGACATTTGAAACTCTTTGAGGACTACAGTGAAAAACCGAATATGCAAAGATAAAAACTAAATAGAAGTTATCTGTGAAACTGCTTGGCGATCTGTGAATTCGTATCAAAGAGTTAAACCTTTCTTTTGATTCAACAGGTTGGAAACAGTCTTTTTGTAGAATCTGTGAAGGGACATTTTAAAGGTCATTGAGGCCTATACTGAAAATGTGAATATCCAAAGATAAAACTATAAAGAAGCTATTTCTGAAACCACTTGGTGATGTGTACATTCATCTCACAGAATTAAACCTTACTTTTAATTCAACTATCTTTTTGTAGGATCTGGTAACAGTTTTTTGTAGGATCTGGTAACAGTTTTGTGTAGGATCTATGAATGGACATTTGAAATCCCATCCAGGGTTATAGTGAAAAACTGAATATCCAAATACAAAATCTTGAAAGAAGCTATCTTTGCAACTACTTGGCAATATGTGCACTCATCTCACAGGGTTGAACCTTTCTTTTTATTCAGCAGGCTTTAAACAGTCTTATTATAGAATCTGCGAAGGGACACTTGAAAGCATTGTGAAACCTACAGTAGAAAACTGAATATTCAAAGATAAAAACCAAAAAGAAGCTGGAAGCTGTCTCTGAAATCGACATATCTTGTCGATGTGTACATTCATCCAACAGAGTTAAACCGTTTTTTTGTTTGTTTGTTTGTTTTTGATTCAGGATGTTAGAATCAGAACTTTCGCAGAAACGGCAAAGGGACATTTGAAAGCCTATTAAGGCCTATAGTGAAAAACAGAATATCCAAAGATGAAACTACAAAGAAGCTATCTAAGAAATCACTTTACAATGTAAGCATTCATCTCACAGAGTTACACCTTTCTTTTGATTCTGCAGGTTTGATACAGTCCCTTGTAGTATCTGTGAAGGCACATTTGAAAGCCGGTTGAGGCCTACAGTGAAAAACTGAATATTCAAAGAGGAAAACCAGCAAGAAGTTATCTGTGAAACTGCCTGACAATGTGTGCATTCATGTCACGCAATTAAATCTTTTTTTTTTTATTCAGCAAGTTGGATACAATCTTTCTATGATCTGCAAAGGGACATTTGAAAACCCACTGAAGACTATAGTGAAACATTGAATATCCATAGATAAAAACAAGGAAGAAGCTCTCTGTGAAACTGCTTGGCCAGGTGTACATACATCTCGCAGAGTTAAACCTTTCTTTTGATTCAACAGATTGCAAACAGTCTTTTTGTAGAATACATGGAGGGACATTTGAAAGCCCTTTGAGGCCTATAGTGTAAAACTGAATACTCAAAGATAAAATCTAGAAAGCATCAATCTGTGAAACTGCTTGGCAATGTGTGCATTCATCTCACAGAGTAAAATAATTTTTTTTTTTTATTCAGTAGTGTAGAACGAATATTTCTATAGAATCTGCGAAGGGGCATTTGAAAGTCCATTGAGGCCAATAGTGAAAACCTGAATATCCAAAGATGACAACTAGAAAGGGGGTATCTGTGAAACCACTTAGTAATTTGTGCATTCATCTCACAGATTAAGCCTTCCTTTTAATTCAGCAGATTGGAAACAATCTTTTTGTAGAATCTGCAAAGGGACATTAGAAAGCATATTGAGGCCTTCAATGAAAAACTGAATATCGAAATATAAAAACTAGAAAGAAGCTATCTGTGAAACCACTTGGTGATGGGTACATTCATCTCACAGAGTTAAACCTTTGTTTTGATTCAGCAGGTTGGAAACAGGGTTTTTGAAGAAACTGCGAGAATACATTTGAAGGAGACCTATAGTGAAAAACTGAATATCCAAAGGTGAAAACTAGAAAGAAGTTATCTGTGAAACCTCTTGGTGATGTGTGCATTCATCATACAGAGTTAAAACTTACTTCTAATTCAGCATGTTGGAAACAATCTCTGTAGAATTTGTGAAGGCATATTTGAAAGTGCATTGAGGACTATAGTGAAAAACTGAAATCCAAAGATAAAAACTAGAAAGGAGTTTCTGTGAAACCATAAGGTGATATGTGCATTCATGTCAGAAAGTTAAAACTTTTTTGATTCAGCAGGTTGGATACAATCTTTTGTAGAATCTGCAAAGAAATATTTGAAAGCCATTGAGGCTCATAGTGAGAAACTGAGTATCCAAGGATAAAAACTAGAAAAAAACTATCTGTGAAGCAGCTTGACAATGTGTGCGTTCATCTCACAGAGGTAAACCTTTCTTTTCATTCAGTAGGTTGGAAACTACCTTTTTGTAGAATCTGGAAGGAACATTTGAAAGCCAATTGAGGCATACAGTGAAAACTGAATACTCAAAGATTTAAACTAGAATGTAGCTGTTTGTGAAGCTCTTGGTGATGTGTGCATTCATGTCACAGAGATAAAACCTTTTTTTTTATTCAACAGTTTGGAAAAAGTCTTTTTTTAGAATTTGTGAAGGGACATTGGAAATCCCAATGAAACTGTTTCATGACAAGTGGATTCATCTCAAATAATTAAACCTTTCCTTTGCTTCAATAGGTTGCAAACAGCCCTTTTGTAGAATCTACTAAGGGACATTTGAGAGTGCAATGAAGTTTATGGTGACAAACCAAATATTCCCAGACAAAAACCAAAAAGAACATATCTGTGAAAACTACTTTGTGATGTTTGGATTGTTCTCATAAAGATAAACCTTTTTTCTATTCAGAAATTTGGAAACACTCTTTTTGATTATTCTGCAAAGGCGTATATGGGAGCTCATTGAGACCTATGGTGAAATTGTGAATATCCCCAGATAAATACTAGAAAAAGTTATCTGGAAAACTGCTTTGAGATGTGTAAATTCGTCTCATAGAGTTAAAACTTTCTTTTCATTAAGCAGGTTGGAAACAGTCCTTTTGTAAAATATGCAAAGGGACGTTGGAGTTCCCATTGAGGCCTGAGGTGACAAACAGAATACCCCCAGATAAAATCTAGAAAGAAACTATCTGTGAAACTGTTTTGAGATGTGTGGATTCATTTCACAGAGTTAAAACCTTCTTTTGATTCAGCAGTTTGGAAATACTGCTTTGTAGAATCTGCAAAAAGACATTGGAGAGCTCATTGATGCCTATGGTGAAAAAGTAAATATCCTCAAATAAAAAATAGAAAGCAGTTATAAGTGAAACTGCCTGGTCATGTGTGCATTCATTTCACAGAGTTAAACATTTCTTTTGGTTCAGCAGGTTGAAACAGTCCTTTTGTAGAATCTTTGAAAGGACAATTTAAAGTGCTTTGAGGCCTATGGTGACACACAAACTATACCCAGATAAAAACTAGAAGGAAGCTATCTATGAAACTGCTTTGTGGGGTGTGGATTCATCTTACTGTGTGAAACATTTCTTTTGATTCAGTAGTTTTGAAACACTGTTTTTGTAGAATCTGCAAAGGGACATTTGGGTGTGCATTGAGCCTGATGGTGAAAAAGGGAATATCCCCACATAAAAACTGGAGAGAAGTTATCTCTGAAACAGCTTTGCAATGTGTGGATTCATCTCACTGAGTTAAAACTTTCTTTAGATTCAGCAGTTTGGAAACAGTGATTTTTCAGAACCTACAAAGGGACATTTGAGAACTCATTGAGGTCCATGGTGAAAAAGCAAATATCCACAGATAAAAACTAGAAACAAGCTATCTGTGAAACTGTTTTTGATGTGCTGATTCATCACACAGAGATAAACCTTCCTTTTGATTCAGCAGTTTAAAAACAGAGTTTTTGTAGAATCTGCAAAGGGACATTTGCAAGCCCATTGGGGCCTATGGTGACAAACAGAATATCCCCAAATGAAAACTAGAGAGAATCGTTCTGTGAGACTACTTTGTGGTGTATGGAATTACCTCAAAGTTAAAACTTTCCTATGATTCAGCAGGTTGAAAACACTGTTTTGGTAGAATCTGCAAAGGGACATTTGGGGGCACATTGAAGTCTATGTTGAAAAAGTGATTATTGCCAGATAAAAACTAGAAGGAAGCTATCTATGAAACTGCTTTGTGATATGTGGATTCATCTTACTGTGTGAAACATTTCTTTTGATTCAGTAGTTTTGAAACACTGTTTTTGTAGAATCTGCAAAGGGACATTTGGGTGTGCATTGAGCCTGATGGTGAAAAAGGGAATATCCCCACATAAAAACTGGAGAGAAGTTATCTCTGAAACAGCTTTGCAATGTGTGGATTCATCTCACTGAGTTAAAACTTTCTTTAGATTCAGCAGTTTGGAAACAGTGATTTTTCAGAACCTACAAAGGGACATTTGAGAACTCATTGAGGTCCATGGTGAAAAAGCAAATATCCACAGATAAAAACTAGAAACAAGCTATCTGTGAAACTGTTTTTGATGTGCTGATTCATCACACAGAGATAAACCTTCCTTTTGATTCAGCAGTTTAAAAACAGAGTTTTTGTAGAATCTGCAAAGGGACATTTGCAAGCCCATTGGGGCCTATGGTGACAAACAGAATATCCCCAAATGAAAACTAGAGAGAATCGTTCTGTGAGACTACTTTGTGGTGTATGGAATTACCTCAAAGTTAAAACTTTCCTATGATTCAGCAGGTTGAAACAGTCCTTTGTAGAATCTGCAAAGGACATTTGGGAGTACATTGAGGTCTACGGTGAAAAGCAAATATCTCCAGATAAAAACTAGAAGGAAGTTATCTGTAAAACTTTTGTGATTTACGGATTCATCTCACATAGTTAAACCTTTCTTCTGATTCAGAAGTTTGGAAACAATCCTTTTCTAGAATCTGTGAAAGGACATTTGGGAGTACATTGAGGTCTACGGTGAAAAAGCAAATATCTCCAGATAAAAACTAGAAAGAAACTATCTGTTAAGCTGCTTTGTGATGCACAGGTTCATCTCACAAAGGAAAACATATCTTTTGATTCAGCAGGTTAGAAACAGTCCTTTTATAGAATCTGTGATGGGACATTTGAGAGCCCATTGTGACCTATGGTGACAAACTGAATATCCTTAAATAAAACCTAGAAAGAAGCTATCTGTAAAACTGCTTTGTGATATGTAAATGCAACTCTCTCACATAGTTAAAACTTTCTTTTTATTCAGCAGCATGGAAAATTGTTTTTGTAGAATCTGTGCAGGGACACCAGGAAGCTCATTGAGGCATATGGTGAAAAAGCGAACATTTCCAGTTAAAAACTAGAAAGAAGCTATCTGGGAAACTGCTTTGTGATATGTGGATTCATCTCACAGAGTTAAACCTTTCTTTTTATTTTGCAGTTTGAAAACACTTTTCGTTTTGTTTTGTTTTGTTTTGTTTTGTTTTGTTTTGTTTTGTTTGTAGAATCTGTGAGAGGAGTTTTGGAAGCACATTGAAACATGTGGTGACAAACTGAATATCCCCAGATATAAATGAGAAAGAAGCTATCTGTGAATCTGTTTGTGATGTGAAGATTCATCTCACAGAGGTAAACCTTGCTTTTTATTCAGCAGATTGAAAACACTGTCTGTAAAATCTAAGAAGGAACATTAGAAATCTTTTGGCCTACGGTAAAAACATGGATATCCCGAGATAAAAACTATAAAAAAAGCTATCTGTGAAATTACTTGTGATGTGTCAATTCGTCTCAAAGATATAAACCTTTCTTTTGATTCGGCAAGTTGGAAACAGCTCTTTTGTACAATCTGTGAAGAACATTTGGAAGAGCATTGAGGCCTATGGTGAAAAAGTGAATATCTCATATAAAAACTGGAAAGAACTTATCTGTGAAACTGCTTTGTAATGTGTGGATGCATCTCGCAAAGTTAAAGCTTTCTTTTGATTCAGCAGGTTAGAAACAGTCTTTTTGTAGAATCTGTGAATAGACATTTAAGAGCCCATTGAGGCCTTTGGTGACAAACAAAATATCCCCAGATATAAACTAGAAAAAAAAAACTATCTGTGAAACAGCTTTGTGATATGTCTGTTCATCTCACAGAGGTAAATCTTTCTGTTGATTCAGCAGGTTGGAAACACTGTTTTTGTAGAATCTGCTAAGGGACATTAGGGAGCACATTGAGACCTACTGTAAAAAATAGAGCATCCTCAGATAAAAACACTATTTTTGTAGAATCTGTGATGAGACATTTGGGAGCTGATTGAGGCCTATGTAGAAAAAGTGAATAGCCCCAGATAAAAACTAGAAGGAAGTTATCTGTGAAACTGATTTGTGATGTGTGGATTAATCTCACAGAGTTAAACCTTTCTTTTTATTCAGAAGGTTGGAAACACTCCTTTTGTAGAGTCTGTAAAGGGAGGTTGGGACAGTATTGAGTCCTAGGGTGACAAAAGGAATATCCCCAGATAAAAACGAGAAAGAAGCTATCTGTGAATGTGAACGTGCTTTGAGATGTGTGTATTGATCTCACAGAGGTAAACCTTTCACTTGATTCAACAGATTGGAAATAGTCCTTTTGTAGTATCTATGAAGAGACATTTGAGAGCTTTGTGACTTATGGTGACAAACTGAATATTCCTAAATAAAAACTAGAAAGAGGCTACCTGTGACACTGCTTTGTGATATGTGGATTCATTTCATAGAGATAAACCTTACTTTTGTTTCAGCAGTTTAGAAACTTTTTTTTGTGGAGTCTGCAAAAGAACATTTGGGAGCCCATTGAGGCCTATGACGACAAACTGAATATCTCGAGACTAAAACTAGAAAGAAACTAACCAAAAAACTGCTTTTGGATGTGTGGATTCATCTCACAGAGGTAAACATTTCTTTTCATACAGCAGGTTGGAAACACGGTTTTTGTAGAATCTGTGACAGAACATTTGGGAGGTGAATGAGGCCTATGGTGACACACAGAATATCCCCAGATAAAAACCAGAAAGAATAGATATGTAAAACTTCTTTGTGGTGTCTCCATTCATCTCACAACGTTAAAACTTTCCTTTATTTCCACAGTTTGGAAACACTGTTTTTGTAGAATCTACAGAGGAACATTTGGGAGCTCATTGAGGCATATGGTGACAAACCAAATATCTCCAAATAAAAACTAGAAAGAAGCTAACTTTGAAACTGCTTTGTGATGTGTGGATACATCTCACAGAGTTACACCTTTGTTTTTATTCATCAGGCTGGAATCACTTTTGTGTAGAATCTGCAAAGGAACATTTGGGAGCTCATTGAGGCTTATAGTGACAATGGAATATCCCCAGATAAAAAGTAGAAAGAAGCTAACTGAGAAACTGTTTTTGGATGTGTGGATTCATCTCACAGAGTTAATCCTTTCTGTTGACTCAGGAGTTTGGAAACACCGTTTTTGTAGAATCTACAAAAGGACATTTGGGAGCTCATTGAGGATAGAGGCCTATGGTGAAAAAGCAAATACCCCAGATAAAAACTGGAAAGAAGCTATCTGTGAAACTGCCTTGTGATGTGAGGATTCATCTCACAGAGCTAAACCTTTCTTTTGATTCCGTATGTTGTAAGCAGTCCTTTTGTATAATCTGTGAAGGGACATTTGGGAGCACATTGAGGCCTATAGTGACAAAGAGAATATGCCCAGATAAAAACTAGAAGGAAGTTATCTGAGAATCTGCTTCAGAATGTGTGGATTCATCTCACAGAAATAAACATTTCTTTTGCTTCAGCAGATTAAAAGCAGGTTTTTTGTAGTACATGTGAAGGGACATTTGAGAGTGCTTTGAGGCCTATGGTGACAACCTGAATATTCCCATATAAAAGCTAGAAAGAAGCTATCTGTGAAACACATTTGTGATGTGTGGAATCATCTCACACAGTTTAACCTTTCTTTTTGATTCAGCAGTTTGGAAAACACTGTTTTTACAGAATCTGCAAAGAGATATTTGGAAGCTCATTGAAGCCTATGGTGAAAAAGTAAATCTCCCTAGATAAAAACTAGAAAGAAGCTATCTGTGAAACTGCTTTGTGATGTGAGCATTCATCTCACAGAGTTAAACCTTATTGAGACCTATAATTAAAAAGCAAATATCACCAGATAAAAACTGTATAGAAGCTACTTGTGAAACTGTTTTGTGATGTTTGGATTAATCTGACTGATTTAAACCTGCCTATTGAATGAGCAGTTTGGAAATACTGTTTTTGTAGATTCTATGAGAGAACAGTTGGGATCTTATTGAGGCCGACGGTGAAAAGGTGAATATCCAACAATAAAAACTAGAAATAAACTATCTGTGAAACTGCTTTGTAATGTGTGGAATCATCTCAGAGAGATAAACCTTTTGATTCAGCAAGTCATAAATAGTCCTTTTGTAGAATCAGCAAAGGGACATTTGGGAGAGCATTGAGGCCTATGGTGAAAAAGCGAATATCCCAAGATTAAAATGAGAAAGAAGCTATATGTGAAACTCCTTTATGATGTTTGGATTCATCTCACAGAGTTAAACATTTCTTTTGATTCAGCTGCCTATAAACACTGTTTTTGTAGAATCTATGAAGGGGCATTTTGGGAGCTCATTAAGGCCTATGGTGCAAAAGCAAATATCCCCAGATAAAAATCAGAAAAAACTATCTATGAGACTGCTTAACGTGGATTCACCTCACAGGATTCAACTTTTTTTTTTATTCAGCAGTTTGGAAGGACTGTTTTTTTAGAATCTGAGAAGGAATATTTGGGAGCTCATCAAGGCCAATGGAGAAAAAAAGTGACTATTCCAAGATAATAACTAAAAATAAGTTATCTCAGAAAATGTTTTGTGATATGCTGATTCATCTCACAGAGTTAAAACTTTCCTTTCATTCAGCAAATTGGAAACAGTACTTTTGTAGAATCTGTGTAGGAATATTTTGGAGTGCATTGAGGCCTATGGTGACAGATTACCGCCAGATGAAAACTGAAAAGAAGCGATCTGTAAAACTGCTTGGTGATGTGTGGATTCATCTCATGGAGTTAAACATTTCTATTGATTCAGCAGCTTGGAAACACTGTTTTTGGAGGATCTGCAAAGGGACATTTGAGAACTCATTGAAGCCTAAAGGGAAAAGAGAATATCACCAGACAAAAACTACAAAGAAGCTATCTGTGAAACTGCTTTGTAATGTGTGGATTTTTCTCACAGAATTAAACATTTCTTTTGATTCAGAACGTTGGAATCACTGTTTTTGTAGAATCTGTAAAGGGACATTTGAAAGGTCATTGAGGTCTATGGTGAAAAAGCAAATATCCCCAGATAAAAACTAGAAAGAAGCTATTTGTGAAACCAATTTGTGATGTGGGCATTCATCTCACAGAGTTAACACTTTCTCTTGATTCAGCAGGTTGGAAACAGTCTTTCTGCAGAATTGGCCATGGGCCGTTTGAAAGCCCATTTAGATCTATAGGGAAAAAGAGAATATTCCCTAATAAAAACTAGAAAGAAGTTATCTATGAAACCACTTTGTGATGTGTGTGTTCAACTCATTGAGTTAAATTTTTCCTTTGATTCTGCAGGTTGGAAACAGTCTTTTTGTAGAAATTGAAAAGGGACATTTAAAGCCCATTGAGGCCTATGGAAAAACTGAATATCTCGATAAAAACTAGAAAGAAGCTATCTGTGAAACTGCTGATGTGTGCATTTATCTCACAGAGTTAAACCTTTCTTTTCATTCAGCAGTTTGGAAACAGTCTTTTGTAGAATCTGAGAAGAGACATTTGAGTCCATTGAAGCCTATGTGAAAAACTGAATATCCTCAGATAAAAACTAGAAAGAAGTTATCTATGAAACCACTTTGTGATGTGTGTGTTCAACTCATTGAGTTAAATTTTTCCTTTGATTCTGCAGGTTGGAAACAGTCTTTTTGTAGAAATTGAAAAGGGACATTTAAATGCCCAGTGTAGCCTATAGTTAAAAACTGAATATACTCTGATAAAAAACTAGAAATAAGCTGTCTGTGAAACTGCACTGCAAAGTGTGCATTTATCTCACAGAGTTACACCTTTCTTTTCATTCAGCAGTTTGGAAACAGTCTTTTTGTAGAATCTGAGAAGAGACATTTGTTAGTCAAGTGAAGCCTATAGTGAAAAACTGAATATCCTCAGATAAAAAATTAAAAAGAAGTTATTTGTGGAACCACTTTGTGATGTGTGCATTCGTCTCACAGAGTTAAATTATTCTCTTGATTCAGCAGATTGGAATCTGTCTTTTTGTACAATATTTGAATACACATTTGAGGCCTATAAGGAAAACGCAAATATCCCCAAATAAAAACCAGAGAGAAGCTATCTGTGAAACCACTTGGCCATGTATGCATTCATCTCACAGACATAAACCTTTCTTTTGATTCAGTCATTTGGAAACAGTCTTTTGGTAGAAACTGTGAAGAGATATTTGGGAGCTCAGTGAAGTCTATAGTGAAAAACTGAATATCCCCTGATATAAGCTAGAAGAAAGCTATCTGTGAAACTAGTTTGTGATGTGTGCATTCATCTTACAGAGTTAAACCATTCTTTGGATTCAGCAGGTTGGAAACAGTTTTTTTGTAGACTCTGCAAACAGACATTTGAAAGCTTTGTGAAGCGTATAGTGAAAAACAAAATACTCCCTAATAAAAACTAAAATGAAATTATCTGTGAAACTGTTTTTCAATGTGTACATTCACCTCACAGAAGTAAATTTTTCTTTTGATTCAGCATCTTGTAAACAGTCTTTCTGTAGAATCTGGGAAAGCACATTTGGGAGACCAGTGAATCATATAGTAATAAAACAAATATCCCCAAATAAAAACAAGAAAGAAACTATCTGCTAAACCACTTTGTTAGGTGTACATTCACTTCACAAAGTTAAAGCTTTCTTTTGATTCAGCAGATTGGAAACACTCTCTTTGTAGATTCTGCAAAGGTACATTTGAAAGCCCATTGAGGCCTATAAGGAAAATGTGACCATTTCCAAATAAAAACTAGAAAGATGTTATCTGTGATACTGCTTTGCTTTGTGTGCATTCATCTCACAGAGTTAAATTTTTTCTTTTGATTCACCAGGTTGGAAAAAGTCTTTTTGTAGAAAATGAAAAGGGACATTTGAAAGCCCAGTGAAACCGATAGTGAAAAATTGAATATCCCCTGGTGAAAAACAGAAAGAAAATATCTGTGAAACAGCTTTGCAATTTGTGCATTCATCTCACAGAGATTAACCATTCTTTTGATTCAGGAGTTTGGAAACAGTCTTTTTCTAGAATCTGCAAATGGACATTTGGAAGCCTTTTGAGGCCTATAAGAAAAAGCAGTTATCCCCAGATAAAAACTAGAAAGAGACTATCTATGAAAACACTTTGGGATGTTTGCATTTCTCTCAAAGGGTTAAACCTTTCTTTTAGCTCAGCAATTTGGAAACAGTCTTTTTGTAGAATCTGCCAAGGGACATTTTGGATCCCAGTGAAGCCTATAGTGAAAAACTGAATATTCCCAGATAAAAACTAGGTAGAGAGTATCTGTGAAACTGCTTCATGATGTATGCATTCATCTCACAGATGTAAATCTTTATTTTGATTCAGCAGGTTGGAAAAAGTCTTTTTATAGAATCTGAGATGGGAAATTTGAAAACCCATTGAGGCATATAAGGGAAAAGTGAGTATTCCTTAATAAAAGCTAGAAAGAAACTATCTGTGAAACCACTTTCTATATATGCATTCATCTGACAGAGTCAAATCTTTATTTTGATTCAGCAGGTTGGAAACCGTTTTTTTCTAGATTCTGCAAATGGACATTTGAAAGTTCTGTAAAACCTATAGTGAAATATCAAATAACATCTGCTAAAATGTAGAAAGAAGCCATCTGTGAAACTGCTTTGTGATGTGTGCATTCATCTCATAGAGTTAAATCTTTCTTTTGATTCAGCAGGTTGGAAACAGTTTTTTTTTTTTTTGTAGATTCTTCAAAGGGAACTTTGAAAGCCCTGTGAAGCCTATAGTGAAAAACCAAATATCCCCTAATAAAAACTTGAAAGAAGCTATCTGTGAAACCACTTTGTGCTGTGTGCATTCATTTCACAGAGGTAAATTTTTCTTTTGATTCAGTCCGTTGGAAACAGCCTTTTTGTAGAATCTGTGAAGGGACAACTGAAAGCTCATTGAGGCCTATATGGGAAAAGTTAATATTTCCAGATAAAAACTAGAAAGAATCTGTGAATCCACTTTGCAATTTTGCATTCACATCACAGTGTTAAACCTTTCTTTTGATTCAGCAAGTTTGAAACAGTTTTTGTAGAATCTGTGAAGGGACATTTGGGAGTTCTGTAAAACCTATAGTGAAATATCAAATAACATCTGCTAAAATGTAGAAAGAAGCCATCTGTGAAACTGCTTTGTGATGTGTGCATTCATCTCATAGAGTTAAATCTTTCTTTTGATTCAGCAGGTTGGAAACAGTTTTTTTTTTTTTGTAGATTCTTCAAAGGAACTTTGAAAGCCCTGTGAAGCCTATAGTGAAAAACCAAATATCCCCTAATAAAACTTGAAAGAAGCTATCTGTGAAACCACTTTGTGCTGTGTGCATTCATTTCACAGAGGTAAATTTTTCTTTTGATTCAGTCCGTTGGAAACAGCCTTTTTGTAGAATCTGTGAAGGGACAACTGAAAGCTCATTGAGGCCTATATGGGAAAAGTTAATATTTCCAGATAAAAACTAGAAAGAATCTGTGAATCCACTTTGCAATTTTGCATTCACATCACAGTGTTAAACCTTTCTTTTGATTCAGCAAGTTTGAAACAGTTTTTGTAGAATCTGTGAAGGGACATTTGGGAGCCCAGTGAAGCCTATAGTGTGAAGAACAAAATATGCAAAGATAAAAACTAGCAAGAAATTATCTGTGAAACTGCTTTGTGATGTGTGCATTCATCTCACAGAGTTAAAGCTTTCTTTTTATTCAGCAGGTTGGAAACAGTCTTTTTGTAGAATCTATCCCAGACATTTCAAAGCCCGTTGAGGATTCTAAGGGAAAGTGAATATTCCCTAATAAAATAATGAAAGAAGCTATCTGTGATACTGCTTTGCAAGCTGTTCATTTATCTCACAGAGTCAAATTTTTCTTTTGATTCTGCAGGTTCAAATCCTTCTTTTTGTACAAATTGAAAAGGACATTTGACAGCCCAGTGAAGCCTAAACTGAAGAACTGAATATCTCCTAATAAAAACTAGAAAGAAGCTATCTGTGAAACAGCTTTGCAAAGTGTGCATTTATCTCACAGAGTTAAACCTTTCTTTTGATTCAACAGTTTGGAAACAGTCTTTTTGTAAAATCTGCCAAGGGATATTTGGGAGCCCAGGGAAGCACATAGTGAAAAACCATATAATTCCAGAGAAAAACTAGAAGGAAGTTATCTGTGAAACTGCTTTGTGATGGGTGCATGCACCTTAGAGAGTTAATCCTTTCTTTTGATTTAGCAGGTTAGAAACAGTCTTTTTGTAGAATCTGCCTAGGGCATTTTGGAGCACAGTGAAGCCTATAATGAAAGTCCGAATATAGTCTGATTAAAACAAGAAAGAAGCTATCTCTGAAATCGCTTTGTGGTGTGTGCATTCTCTCAGAGTTAAATCTTCTCTTTGATTCAGCAGATTGGAAACAGTCTTTTTGTAGAATCTGCGAAGGGACATCTGAAAGCCTTTTGAGGCCTATCTTAAAAAAAAAAAAAGCTAATATTTTCAGATAAAAACTGGAAAGAAGATATCCGTCAATCCACTTTTCAATCTGTGCATTCCCCTTACATATTTAAACACTTCCTTTGTTTTGTTAGGTTAGACAGAGTCTTTCTGTAGAATTTGTGAAGGGACATTTGAAAGCCCAATGAAGCCTACAGTTAAAAACTGAATATCTGAATATCCCCTGAGAAAAAGCAGAAAGCAGCTCTCTGTGAAACCTCTTTTCGATGTGTGCATTTATCTCACAGAGTTAAAGCTTTCTTTTGATTCAGCAGTTTGGAACAGTCTTTTTGTAGAGTCTGCAACGAAACATTTGAAAAGTTGTTGAGGCCACTAAGGAAAAGTGAATAATCTGTAATAAAAACTAGAAAGAAGTTTTCTGTGAAACCACTTTGTGATGTGTGCATTCATCTCTAGAGTTAAGTTTTTTTTTTTTTTTTCTGATTCAGCAGGTTGGAGACAGTCTTTTGTAGAAATTGGAAAGTGACATTTGAAAGCCCAGTGAAACTTATATTGCAAAACAGAATATCCCCTGATAAAAACTAGAAAGAAGCTGTCTCTTAAGCTGCTTTTCAATGTGTATATTTTTCTCACAGTGTTAAACTTTTTTTTTTTTTTTTTGATTCAAGAGGTTTGAAACAGTTGTTTTGTAAAATCTGCAAAGGCATAATTTTTGAGCTCAGTGTAGCAAATATTTAAAAACTGTATATTTCCTGAAAAACTAGAAAGAAGCTCTCTGTGAAACCACGTTGTGATATGTGCATGCATCTTACAGAGCTCAACCTTTCTTTTGAGTGAGATCATTAGAAACAGTCTTTTTGTAGAATCCTCATAGGGACATTTGGGAGCACAGTTAAGGGTATAGTGAAAAACCGAATATCCCCTAAAAAAAAAAAAAAAACTAGAAAGGAGTTGTCTATAAAACTGCTTGGAGTAGGGCATTCATCTCACAGAGTTAAACCTTTCTTTCAAGTCAGCAGGCTGCAAACAGTCTTTCTGTAGTATCTGCGAATGGACATTTGTAAGTCCTGTAACGCCTATAAGGAAAAAATGAATATCCCCCATAAAAATGGGAAAGAAGCTATCCATGAAACCACTATATGATGTGTGCATCCATTTCACATAAGCAATTCCTTTGATTCAGCGTGTTGGAAACAGTCTTTTTGTAGAATCAGAGAAGGGACATTTTGGAGCACAGTGAAGACAATAGCGAAAAACTGAATATCCCCTTTTCAAAACAAGAAAGAAGCTATCTGTGAAACAGCTTTGTGATGTATGCATTCATCTCACAGAGTTAAACTTTTCCTTTGATTCAGCAGGTTGGAAACCGTCTTTTTGTATAATCTGCAAATGGATATGAGAAAGCCCATTGGGGCCTATAAAGAAAAATCCAATACTGCCTAATAAAAGAATAATCTATCTGTGAAACTCATTTGCAAAGTGTGCATTCATCTCACAGAGTTATTTTATTTTATATCATTTTTGATTCAGCAGGTTGGAAACAGTCTTTTTGTAAATCTGGCAAACGGGCATTTTGCAGGCCAGTGAAGCCGTTTGTGAAAATCCAAATATGCCCTGATAAAAACTAGAAGAAAGTTATCTGTGAAACTGGTTTGTGATGTGTGCATTCATCTCACCGAGTTAAATTTTTCTCTAGATTTAGCAGTTTGGAAACAGTCTCTTTGTAGAATCGAAGAAGGAACATTTGGGAGCTCAGTGAAGCCTATAGTGAAAAACCGAATATCCCTGAGAAAAACTTGAAAGCAGCTATTGTGAAATCGCTTTGCTTTGTGTGTATTCATCTCACAGAGTTAAACTTTTATGTTGATTCAGCAGGTTGGAAACAGTATTTTTGTAGATTTTGAGAAGGGAGTTTTGAAAGCCCTGTGAAGCTTATAGTTAAAAACAAAATATCCTATGATAAAAATTAGTAAGAAACTATCTGTTAAACAGCTTCATGATGTATGCATTCATTTAACAAAGTTAAAACTTTCTTTTGATTCAGCAGGTTGTAAACAGCCTTTTTGTGGAATCTGCGAAGGGACATCTGAAAGCCCTTTGAGGCCTATATGGAAAAAGGAAATATTTCTCGAAAAAGCTAGAAAGAAACTATCTGTGAATCTGCTTGTAATGTGTGCATTCACCTCACACATTTAAAGCTTTTTTCCATTCAGCAAATTGGAAGCAGTCTTTTTGTAGAATCTGTGATGGACATTTTTGAGCCCAGTGTAGCCTATAATGAAAAACCCAATATCCCCAGATAAAAATTAGAAAGAATCTATCTGTGAAATTGCTTTGTGATGTGTGCACTCGTCTTACAGACTTAAAGCTTTCTTTTGAATCAGCAGGTTGGAAACAGTCTTTTTGTAGAATCTGTGATGGGACATTTAAAAGCCCATTGAGGCCTAAAAGGAAAAAGGGAACATTCCCTAATAAAAATTAGTGAGAAGGTATCTCTGAAACTACTCTACTATGTGTGCATTCGTCTCACAGAGTTAAACCTTTCTTTTAATTCAGCAGTTTGCAAATAGTCTCTTTGTAGAATCTATGAAGGGACATATGGGACCCCACTGAAGCCTAGAGTGAAAAAGTGAAAACCCCCTGATAAAAACTAGAAAGAAGCCACCTGTGAAAAAGCTTAGCAATTTGTGCATCTGCCTCACAAATTTAATTTTTCTTTTTATTCAGCAGTTTGGAAACAGTCTTTTTGTAACATCTGTGAAGGATTATTTGAAGGCACAGTTAAAAGTGCAGTGAGAAACACTATATTTCCAGTGAAAAACTAGAATGAAGGTATCTCTGAAAGCACTTTGTGATGTACACATTCATCTCACAGAGTTAAATCTTTCTTTTGATTCAGCAGGTTGGAAACTCTTTCTGTAATATCTGCAAAGGAACATTTGAAAGACCTTTGAGGCCTATATGGAAAAAGTGAATATTTCCAGATGGAAACTATAAAGAGGCTATTTGTCAATCCTCTTTGCAATGTGTGCATTCAATTGACAGAGTAAAACCTTTCTTTTGATTCTGCAGGTTGGAAACAGTCTTTTTGTATAGAATCTGTGAAGGAACACTTGGGAGCCCAGTGAAGCCTATAGTAAAAAACCAAATATCCCCAAATAAAAACTGGAAAGAAGCTATCTGTGAAACCACTTTGTGATATGTGTATTCATCTCACAGAGATAAAGCTGTCTTTTGATTCAGCAGAGTGGAAACAGTCTTTTTGTAGAATCTGCAAATGGACATTTTTAAGCCCATTGAGGCCTATAAGGAAAAAACAAATATTCCCTAATAAAAAGTAGAAAGAAGCTATCTATGAAACTGCTTTGCGATGTGTGCATTCATCTCACAGAGTTAAATTTTTCTATTGATTCAACAGGTTCTAAACAGTCCTTCTGTAGAAATTAAAAAGGGACATTGGAAAGCCCTGTGATGCTTACAGTGAAAAACAAAATATCCCCTGATAAAAATAAGAAAGAAACTATCTTTGAAACCCCTTTGCAAATTGCGCACTTGTTTCACAGAGTTAAACCTTTGTTTTGATTCAGCACTTTGTAAACAGTCTTTGTGTACAATAAGATAAGAGACATTTGGGAACCCAGTGAGCCCTATAGTGAAAAATCGAATATCCCCTGAGGAAAACTAGAAAGCTGCTATCTGTGAAACCGCATTGTGATATATTGATTCATCTCACAGAGTTAAACTATCTTTGATTCAGCAGAGTGAAACAGTCTCTTTTGTAGAATCTGCAAATGGACATTTAAACCCATTGAGGCCTATGGAAAAACAAATATTCCCTAGATAAAAAGTAGAAAGAAGCTATACGAAACTGCTTTGTGATGTGTGCATTCATCTCACAGAGTTAAATTTTTCTTTTGATTCAGGTTCTAAACAGTCTTCTGTAGAAATCTAAAAGGGACATTTGGGAAAGCCTGTGAGGCCTATGGTGAAAAATAAAATATCCCTGATAAAAATAAGAAAGAAACTATCTTTGAAACCCTTTGCAAATTGTGTGTTTCTCACAGAGTTAAACCTTTGTTTTGATTCAGCACTTTGTAAACAGTCTTGTGTACAATAAGATAAGAGACATTTGGGAACCCAGTGAGCCCTATAGTGAAAAATCGAATATCCCCTGAGGAAAACTAGAAAGCTGCTATCTGTGAAACCGCATTGTGAAGTGTACATTCACCTCACATAGTTAAACATTTCTTTTGATTCAGTAGGTTGGAAACCATCTTTTTGTAGAATCTGCAAAGGGACATTTGGGAGCCCAGTGAAACCTATAGTTAAAAACAGACTATCCCCAGAAAAAAACTAGAAAGAAACTATCTGCAAAAGTGCTTTATGATGTGTGCATTCATCTCACAGAGTTAAATCATTCTTTTGATTCTACAGGTTGGAAACTTTTTTTTGGTAGATTTTTGCAAATAGACATTTGAAAACCCCGTGAAGCCTATAGTGAAAAACCAATAAACCCTGACAAAAACTAGAAAGAAACTAGAAGGAAACTGTCTCTGAAACTGCTTTTTGATGTGTGCATTCATGTTACAAATTTAAAACTTTCCTTTGATTCAGTAGGTTGGAAACAGTGTTTTGTAGAATCTGTGAAAAAAAATCTGAAAGTTTTTTGAGGTCTATATATAAAAAGTGAATATTTGCAGATAAAAGCAAGAAAGATGTTATCTGTTAATCTACTTTGCAATGTGTGCATTCACCTCAGAGGGTTAAACTTTTCTTTTCATTCAACAGGTTGCAAACTGCCTTTTTGTAGAAACAGTGAAGGGACATTTGAAAATCCAGTGAAGTATATAGTGAAAAACCAAATATCCCCTGATAAAAATCAGCAAGAAGCTATCTGTGAAACTGCTTTGTGATATGTGCATTAATCTCACAAAGTTAAAGCTTTCTTTTGATTTAGCAGGTTGGAAATAGTCTTTTTGTAGAATCTTCGAGTGGACATTAGAAAGCCTCCTGAGGCCTATAAGGAAAAATAGAATATTCTCTAAAAAATACTGGAAAGAAATTTTCTGTGAAACTGCTTTGCAATGTGTGCATTCATCTCACAGAGATAAATTTTTCTTTTGATTTAGCAGGTTGGAAACCGTGTCTTTGTAGAAATTGAAAAGGGACATTTGAAAACCCAGTGAAGCCTATAGTGAAAAACTGAGTATCTCCTGATAAAAACTAGAAAGATCTGCAGGACTGCTTTGCAATGTGTGCATTTATCTCACAGAGTTACAAACTAGAAAGAAGCTATTTGTTAAACCACTTTTTGATGTGTACATTCAACACACAGAGTTAAACTCTTCTTTTGATTCAGCAGTTTAGAAACAGTCTCTTGGTAGAATTGGCTTAGGAACATTTGGGAACTTAGATAAAACTGGAAAAAAGCTATCTGTGAAACCACTTTTTGATGTATGCATTCATCTCACAGAATTAAAGCTTTCTTTTGATTCACTAAGTTGGAAACAGTCTTTTTGTAGAAGTTGAGATAGGACATTTGAAAGCCCATTGAGGCCTATAAGGAAAAAGCAAATATTCCTTTAAAAAAATCAAGAAGAAGCTATCTGTGAATCCGCTTTGCAATGTGACCATTTGTCTCATGGAGATTTTTTTAAGCAGATTGGAAACAGTCTTTTTATAGAAATTGAAAAGGGACATTTGAAAGCTCTGTGAAGGCTATAGTGAAAAATGAAATATTCCCTGATTTTAAAAAAAAGAAAAACTGAAAGGAAACTATCTGTGACACTAGTTTCTGATGTGTGCATTCGTCTCAGTGATAAAGCTATATTTTGATTGATCAGTGTGGAAACAGCCTCTTTGTAGAATCAGTGAAGAAACATTTAGGAGCCAAGTGTAGCCTACAATTCCCTGATAAAAACTGGAAATAAGCTATTTGTGAAACCGCTTTGCAATGTTTGCATTCATCACAGATAGTTAAATTTTTCTTTTCATTCAGCAAGTTGGAAACAATCTTTTTGTAGAAATTGAAAAGGGACATTTCGAAACCCAGTCGAACCTATAATAAAAAACTGAATAAACCCTGATGAAAACTAAAAAGAAGCTATCTGTGAAATCGCTTTGCAATGTGTTCATTTATCTGACAGATTTAATACTTTCTCTTGATGCAGCAGTTTGGAAACAGTCTTTTTGTAGAATCTGGAAATGATGTCTTAAAGTCCTTTGAGGCCTACATGGTAAAAGTGAATATTTCCAGATAAAAACTGGAAAGAAGCTATGTATGAATATGCTTTGTGATGTGCACATTCATCCCACAGAGTTAAACTTTTCTTTTGATTCAGCAGATTGTAGATTCAGCGAAGGGACTTTTGAGAGTGCAGTGAAGCCTATAGTGAAAAACGTAATAGCCCAACATGAAAACTAGACAGAAGCTATCTGTGAAATTACTTTGTGATGTGTGCATTCATCTCACAGAGTTAAAAGTTTCCTTTGATTCAGCTAGTTGGAAACACTCTTTTTGTAGAATCTGCAACAGGACATTTGAAAGCCTGTTGAGGCCTATTAGGAAAAAGGAATATTACTTAATTAAAAACTAGAAAGATGCTATCTGTGAAATAGCTTTGCTCTTTGTCCATTCATTTGCCATAGTTAAACTTTTCTTTTGACTCACAAGTTGGAAACAGGCTTTTTGTAGAAATTGAATAGGGGCATTTCAAAACTCAGTGAAGCCTATAGAGAAAAAGCAAATATCCCATGATAAAAACTAGAAAGAGGCTATCTGAGAAATCATTTGCAATGAGTGCATATATCTCACAGAGTTAAACTTTTCTTTTGATTAAACAGGTTGGAAATAGTCTTTTTGTAGATTCTGCTAAGGGGCATTTTGGAGCCCAGTGAAGCCTGTAGTGAAAAACCGAATATCATCTGAGAAAAAATAGAAGGAAGTTATCTGTGAAATCACCTTGTGATGTGTGCATTCATGTCACAGGTTTAAACATTTTTGGATTCAGCAGGCTAGAAACAGTCTTTTTGTAGAATTGTCTAATGAACATTAGAAGTCCTTCAAGGCCTATAAGGAAAAAGCAAATATTCCCAGACAGAAACTAGAAAGAAGCTATCTGTGAAACTGCTTTGCAATGTGTGCATTTATCTCAGAGTTATAGCTTTCTTTTGATTCAGCAGATTGTAAACAGATTTTTGTAGATTCTGTGAAGGGACATTTGCAAGCCCTGTGAATCATACAGTGAAAAATCAAATATGACATGGAAAAACTAGAAGGCAGCAATTTGTTAAAGCACTTTGTGTTGTGTGCATTCATCTCACAGAGTTAAACCTGTTTTTTGATTCAGCAGTTTGGAAAGAGTCTCTTGGTAGAATCGGCGAAGGAATATTTGGGAGCTTGTGAAGCCTGTAGTGAAAAACCGAATATCCCCTGAGAAAACCGGAAAACAGGTTATCTGTGAAACTGCTTTGTAATGTGTGCATTCATCTCACAAAGTTAAGGTTTTCCTTTGATTCAGCAGGATGGAAACAGGCATTCTGTAGAATCTGCAATGGGACATTTAAAAGCCTAATGAGGCCTATAAGGAAAAAGAATATTCCTTAATAGAAACAAGAAAGATGCTATTGTGGAACTGCTTTGCTATGTGTCCATTCATCTGCCAGAGTTAAATTTTTCTTTTGACTCAACAGCTTGGAAACAGACTTTTTGTAGCAATTGAATAGGGATATTTGAAAGTCCAGTGAAGCCAATAGAGAAAAAGTGCATATCCCATGATAAAAACTAGAAAGAAACTATCTGTGAAATGGTTTGCAATGAGTGCATTTATATCACAGAGTTAAACTTTTCTTTTGATTCAGGAGGTTGGAAACAGTCTTTTTGTAGAATCGGCCAAGGAATATTTGGGAACCAAGTGAAGCCTATAGTGAAAAACAGGATATCCTCTGATAAAAAATAGAAGGAAGTTATCTGTGAAACCACTTTGTTATGTGTACACTCATCTCACAGATTTAAGCCTTTCTTTGGATTCAGCAGGCTGAAAACGGTATTTCTGAAGAATTCTCTAATGGATATTTGAAACCCTTAAGGCCTATAAGGGAAAAGCAAATAACCTCAGATAAAAACTAGAAAGAAGCTATATGTGAAACCACTTTGCAAAGTGTGCATTTATTTCACAGAGATAAAGCTTTCTTTTAATTCAGCCATTTGAAAACAGTCTTTTTGTAGAAACTGTGAAGAGATATTTGGGAGCTAGGTGAAGCCTGTATTGAAAACCTGAATATCCCCTGATAAAAACTAGAAGAAAGCTATCTTTGAAACTGGTTTGTGATGTATGAATTAATCTCACAGAGATATAGCTTTCTTTTGATTCAGCAAGTTGGAAATGGTTTCTCGTGGATTATGCGAAAGGACATTTATAAGTCCTGTGAATATTACAGTGAAAACCAAATATCCCCTGATAAAAACAAGAAAGAAGCTATTTGTTAAACTGCTTTATGATGTATGTATTCATCTTAAGGGTGAAACCATTCTTTTGATTCAGTTGTTTGGAAACAGTCTCTTGCTAGAGTCGGCGAAGGAATACTTGGGAGCTTAGTGAAGCCTATAGTGAAAAACCGAATACCCCCTGAGAAAAACTGGAAAGCAGTTATCTGTGAAACTGGTTTGTGATGTGTGCGTTCATTTCACAGAGGTAAACCTTTCTTTTGATTCAACAGGTTGGAAACAATTTTTTTGTAGATTCTGAATAGGGACATTTTTAAAGCCCTGTGAAGCCTATAGTGAAAAACAAAACATCCCCTGATAAAAACTAGAAAGAAGCTATCTGTGAAACCACTTTGTGATGTGTGCATTCATCTCACAGTTAAATGATTATTTTGATCCATCAGGTAAGAAACAGTCTTTTTGTAGAAATTGAAAAGAGACATTTGAAAGTCAAGTGAAGCATATCTTGAAAAACAGAATATCCCCGGATAAAAACTAAAAATATGCTCTCTGTAAAACCAGTTTGCAACGTGTGTATTTATCTCACAGAGTTAAACTATTCTTTTCACTCAGCAGTTTGAAAATGGTCTTTTTGTAGAATCTGCAAATTGACATTTGTAAGTTCTTTGAGGCATATAAGGAGAAAGTGAATATCCCCAGATAAAAACTAGAAATAAGCTATCTGTGAATCCATATGGCAATGTGTGAATTCACTTCACAGAGTTAAACCTTTATTTTTATTCAGCAGGTTGCAAAAAGTCTTTTTGTAGAGTCTGTGAAGGGATATTTGGGAGCCCATTTAAGCCTATAGTGAAAAACAGAATATTCCCAGATAAAAGCAAGCATGAAGCTATTTGTGAAACTGCTTTGTGATGAGGACATTTATCTCACAGAGCCAAACACTTCTTTTGATTCTGCATGTTGGAAACAGTCTTTTTGTAGAATCTGCGAAGGGACATTTGAGAGCCCTGTGAAGCCTATAGTCACTGAATATTCCCTGATAACTAGAAGGAAGTTATCTGTGAAACTGGTTTGTGATGTGTGCAATTATCTCACAGAGTTCAGCTTTTCTTTTGATTCAGCAGGTTGGAAACAGTCTTTTTGTAGAATTTACAAGGGGACATTTGGGAGCCCAGTGTATCCGGTAGTGAAAAACCGAATAGACATTTTGGAGCACAGCACTGCTATTAGTGAAAAAACAAATATTCCATGATAAAAACTGGAAAGAAGCTATCTGTGAAACTGGATTGTGATGTGTCCTTTCATTTCAAGGAGTTAGATCTTTCTTTTGATTCAATAGGTTGGAAACAGTTTTTTTCTAATATCTGCCAACGGACACCTGAAAGCTTTTTGAAGCCTATATGGAAAAAGCGTATATTTCCAGATAAAAACTAGAAAGAAGCTATCTGTGAATCAGCTTTGAAATGTGTGTATTCAACTCACAGATGTAAATCTTTTGATTCAGTAGGTTGGAAACAGTCTTTTTGTAGAATCTGCGAAGGGACTTTAGGGAGCCCAGGGAAGCCGACTGTGAAAAAAACAAATATTCTTAGTTAAAAACTAGAAAGAAGCTGTCTATGAAACTGCTTTGTGATCTGTGCATTCATCTCACAGAGTTACATCTTCGTTTTCATTCACCAAGTTGGAAACACTCTTTTTGTAAAATAAACTAAGGGACATTTGAAAACCCGTTGAGGCCTATAAGGAAAAAGTGAATATTCCCTAATAAAAACTAGAAAGAAGCGATCAGTGAAACTTCCTTGCAATGTGTACATTGATCTCACAGAATTAAATATTTCTTTTGATTTAGCAATTTGGAAAGACTTTTTTTGTATAATTGAAAAGAAACATTTCGGAGCCCAGTGAAGCCTATAATGAAAAGCAAAATATCCCCTGATAAAACTGGATGGAATCTATCTGTGAAACTGCTTTGTGATGTGTGCATTCATCTCACAGAATTAAACCATTCTTTTTGTTCAGTAGCTTGCAAAGAGTCTCTTTGTAGAATCTGCAAAGGGATAGTTAGGAGCTAAGTAAAGCTTAGAGTGAAAAACTGAATATCCCCTGAGAAAAACTAGAAAGCAACTATCTGTGAAACTGCTTTGTAATGTATGCATTTATCTCCAGTGTTAAATTTTTCTTTTGATTCAGCAGGTTGGAAACAGTATTTTTTACAAACTGCAAAAGGACAATTGAGAGCCCAGTGACACCTATAGTGAAAAACAAAATATTCCCTGATAAAAATTACAAAGAATGTATCCATGAAAACGCTTTGTGATGTATCTCACATGGTTAAACCTATTTTTGTTTCATCACATTGGAAACATGCTTTGTGTAAAATTTGTGAAAGGAGTCCAGTGAAGCCTACAGTGAAAAACAGAATATCTACTGAGAAAAACTAGAAATAAATTATCTGTGAAATAGCTTTGTGATATGTGCATACATCTCACAGAGTTAAACCCTACTTTTGATTCAGCAGGTTGAAAGGAGTCTTTTTGTAGAGCCTGTGAAGGGACATCTGAAAGTCCTTTAAGGCCTATAAGGAAAAAGTGAACATCCCCAGTTAAAAACTAGAAAGAAGTTATCAGTTAAACCACTTTATGATGTGTGCATTCATGTCACAGATTTAAAAAATTATTTTGATTTATCAGGTTTGAAACATTCCTTTTGTAAAAACTGTGAAGGGATATCTGGGAGCCCCATAAAGTGCATAGTGAAAAGCAGAATATCCCCTGATAAAAACTAGAAAGAAACTATCTGTGAAACCACTTTGCAATGTGTGTGTTTATCTCACAGAGTTAAAACTATTTTTGATTTAGCAGGTTGAAAACAGTCTTTTTGTAAAATCTGTGATGGGACATCTGGCAGCTCAGTGAAGCATATAATGAAAAATCATATATTTCCTGAGAAAAACTTGTAAAAACTGTCTGTGAAAGCACTTTTTGATGTGTCCATTCATCTCACAGAGTTAAATCTTACTTTTGATTTAGCAGGTTGGAAAGAGTCTTTTTGTAGAATCTGTGAAGGGACACTTTAAAGCTCTTTAAGGCCTATAAGGAAAAATCGATTATCCCCAGATAAAAGCTAGAAAGAAGCTATCCGTGAATCTGTTTTACAATTTGTGCGTTCATCTCACTGAGTTAGAACCATTTTTTTTTTTAATTCAGTAGATTGGAAGCAATCTTTTTGTAGAATTTGCGAAGAGACATTTTGGAGCCAGTGAAGCCTATAGTGTAAAACCGAATATCCACAGATAGAAACGAGAAAGAAGCTATCTGTGAATCCGAATCACAATGTGTGCATTCACCTCACAGAGTTAAACTTCTCTTGTGATTTAGCAGGTTGGAAACAGTCTTTTTGTAGAATCTGTGAAGAAACGCATGGGAGCACAGTGAAGCCTACAGTAAAAAAACAAATATCCCCTGATAGAAACTAGAAAGCAGCTACTTGTGAAACCACTTTGTGATGTTCACATGCTTCTTACAGAGTTAAACCTTACTTTTGATTCAGCAGGTGGGAAACAGTCTTTTGTAGAATCTGTGAAGGACATTTAAAGCTCTTAAGGCCTATAAGGAAAAATCGATTATCCCCAGATAAAAGCTAGAAAGAAGCTATCCGTGAATCTGTTTTACAATTTGTGATGTCATCTCACTGAGTTAGAACCATTTTTTTTTTTAATTCAGTAGATTGGAAACAATCTTTTTGTAGAATTTGCGAAGAGACATTTTGGAGCCAGTGAAGCCTATAGTGTAAAACCGAATATCCACAGATAGAAACGAGAAAGAAGCTATCTGTGAATCCGAATCACAATGTGTGCATTCACCTCACAGAGTTAAACTTCTCTTGTGATTTAGCAGGTTGGAAACAGTCTTTTTGTAGAATCTGTGAAGAAACGCATGGGAGCACAGTGAAGCCTACAGTAAAAAAACAAATATCCCCTGATAGAAACTAGAAAGCAGCTACTTGTGAAACCACTTTGTGATGTTCACATGCTTCTTACAGAGTTAAACCTTACTTTTGATTCAGCACGTGGGAAACAGTCTTTTTGTAGAATTTGCGAAGGGACGTCTGAAAACCCTTTAAAGCCTATAAAGAGAAATAGAATATCCCCAGATGAAAACCAGAAAGAAGCTGTCCATGCAACTCTTTAATGATTTGTGCATTCATCTCACAGAGATTAACAACTCTTTTGATTCAGCCGGTTGGAAAGCGTCTTTTTTGTAGAAACTGTGAGCAGACATTTGGGAGTCCAGTAAAGCCTATAATGAAAAACCTAATATCCCCTGATAAAAACTAAAAAGAAGCTATCTGTGAAACAGCTTTGTGATGTGTGGATTCATCTTTCAAAGTTTAATTTTTCTTTTGATTCAGCAGGTTGGAAAGAGTTTGTAGAATCTGCAAAGGGATATCAGAAAGACCTTTGAGGCCGATATGGAAAAACTGAATATTTCCAGATAAAAACTAGAAAGAAGGTATCTGTGAATCTGATTTGCAATACATGCATTCATCTCACAGGGTTAAGCTTTTCTTTTTAATCAGCAGGTTGGAAAGATTCTTTTTGTAGAATCTGCAAAGGGACATTTGGGAGCCCAGTGAAGTCCAGTAAAGCCTATTGTGAAAAACTGAATATCCACAGATAAATACTAGAAAGAAGCTATATGTGAAATCACTTTGTGATGTTTACATTCATCTCACAGAGTTAAACGTTTTTTTTTATTATTATTCAGCAGTTTGGAAGCAGTGTTTTTGTAGAATCTGTGAAGGGACATCTGAAATTCCTTTGAGACCTGTTAGAGAAAAGCAAAGATTCCCTAATAAAAACTAGAAACAAGTTATATGTGAAAGTACTTTGCAATTTGTGCATTCATCTCACAGAGTTAAACCTTTCTTTTGATTTAACAGGTTGGAAACAGTCTTTTTGTAGAACTTACAGATGGACCTTTGGAGTACAGTGAAGCCTATAGTGAAAAATTTAATATCCCCGATAAAAACTAGAAAGAAGCTACTGTGAAACTGCTTTGTGATGTTTGCATTCATCTCACAGAGGTAAACTTTTTTTTGATTCAGAAAGTTGGAAATCGTGTTTTTGTAGAATCTGCAAGGGACATCTTAAACCCCTTTGAGTCCTGATAGGAAAAAGTGAAAAAGAATATTCCCTGATAAAAACTACAAGAGAAGCTATCTGTGAAACAACTTTGTGATGAGTGCATTCATCTTTCAAAGTTTTATTTTTCTTTTGATTTAGTAGTTGGAAAGACTTTATGTAGAATATTGAAGGGACATCTGAAATTCCTTTGAGACCTGTTAGAGAAAAGCAAAGATTCCCTAATAAAAACTAGAAACAAGTTATATGTGAAAGTACTTTGCAATTTGTGCATTCATCTCACAGAGTTAAACCTTTCTTTTGATTTAACAGGTTGGAAACAGTCTTTTTGTAGAACTTACAGATGGACCTTTGGAGTACAGTGAAGCCTATAGTGAAAAATTTAATATCCCCCGATAAAAACTAGAAAGAAACTGTGAAACTGCTTTGTGATGTTTGCATTCATCCCACAGAGGTAAACTTTTTTTTTATTCAGAAAGTTGGAAATCGTGTTTTTGTAGAATCTGCAAAGGGACATCTTAAACCCCTTTGAGTCCTGATAGGAAAAAGTGAAAAAAGTAAAGATTCCCTGATAAAAACTACAGAGAAGCTATCTGTGAAACAACTTTGTGATGAGTGCATTCATCTTTCAAAGTTTTATTTTTCTTTTGATTTAGTAGGTTGGAAAGACTCTTTATGTAGAATATTAGAAGGGACATCTGAAAGCCCTTTGAGGCCTATATGGAGAAAGCGAGTATTTCCAGATAAAAACGAGAAAGAAGTTATCTGTGAATCTGCTTTGCAATATGTGCATTCACCTCACAGACTTAAACCTTTCTTGTGATTTAGCAGGTTGGAAACAGCCTTTTTGTAGAATCTTCAAATGGACATTTGGGAGTTCAGTAAAGCCTATTGTGAAAAACTAATATCCCTGATAAAAACTAAAAAAAGCTATCTGTGAAACAGCTTTGTGTGGATTCATCTTCAAAGTTTAATTTTCTTTTGATTCAGCAGGTTGGAAAGAGTTTGTAGAATCTGCAAAGGGATCAGAAAGACCTTTGAGGCCATATGGAAAAACTGAATATTTCCAGATAAAAACTAGAAAGAAGGTATCTGTGAATCTGATTTGCAATACATGCATTCATCTCACAGGGTTAAGCTTTTCTTTTTAATCAGCAGGTTGGAAAGATTCTTTTTGTAGAATCTGCAAAGGGACATTTGGGAGCCCAGTGAAGTCCAGTAAAGCCTATTGTGAAAAACTGAATATCCACAGATAAATACTAGAAAGAAGCTATATGTGAAATCACTTTGTGATGTTTACATTCATCTCACAGAGTTAAACGTTTTTTTTTATTATTATTCAGCAGTTGGAAACAGTGTTTTTGTAGAATCTGTGAAGGGACATCTGAAATTCCTTTGAGACCTGTTAGAGAAAAGCAAATATCCCTAATAAAAACTAGAAACAAGTTATATGTGAAAGTACTTTGTGATTTGTGCATTCATCTCACAGAGTTAAACCTTTCTTTTGATTTAACAGGTTGGAAACAGTCTTTTGTAGAACTTACAGATGGACCTTTGGAGTACAGTGAAGCCTATAGTGAAAAATTTAATATCCCCGATAAAAACTAGAAAGAAACTGTGAAACTGCTTTGTGATGTGTGCATTCATCCCACAGAGTAAACTTTCTTTTTATTCAGAAAGGTTGGAAACACTGTTTTGTAGAATCTGCAAAGGACATTTGAAACTTTGAGTCCTGATAGGAAAAAAAGGAAGATTCCCCAGATAAAAAAACAGAGAAGCTATCTGTGAAAAACTCTTTGTGATGAGTGCATTCATCTCAAAGTTATTTCTTTTGATTAGTAGGTTGGAAACACTCTTTTGTAGAATCTTAGAAGGGACATTTGAGCCATTGAGGCCTATATGGAGAAAAATCGAGTATTTCCAGATAAAAACTAGAAAGAAGCTTATCTGTGAATCTGCTTTGCAATGTGTGCATTCACCTCACAGACTTAAACCTTTCTTTTGATTCAGCAGGTTGGAAACACCTTTTGTAGAATCTTCAAAAGGACATTTGAGTTCAGTGAGGCCTATGGTGAAAAAAGAATATCCCCAGATAAAAACTAGAAGAAGCTATCTGTGAAACTGCTTTGTGATGTGTGCATTCATCTCACAGAGTTAAACTTTTTTATTTGATTAACAGCAATTTGGAAACAGTCTTTTTGTAGAATCTGTGAAGCGACATGTTAAAGTCCTTTGAGGCCTGTTAGGAAAAAGTGAAGATTCCCTGATAAAAACTAGAAACAGTCTATCTGTGAAACCGCTTGGTGATGTGTGCATTCATCTCACAAAGTTCAATCTCTTTTTGATTCAACAGGTTGAAAACAGTTGTTTTGTGGAATATACGAAGTGATTTCTGAAAGCCCTTTGAGGCCCATATAGAAAAAGTGAATGTATCAAGATAAAAATTAGGAAGAAGCTATCCGTGAAACTGCTTTGCAATGTGTGCATTTATCCCACAGAGTTAAACTTATCTTTTGATTTAGCAGGTTGCAAACACTCTTCTGGTGGATTCTGCAAAGGGACATTTCAGAACCCCTTGAGGCCAACAAGGGAAAACCTAATATCTCCCGATAAAAACTAAAACGGAGCTAGCTGTAAAACTGCTTTGTGATGTGTGGATTCAACTAACAGAGTTAAACCTTTCCTTTGATTCAGCTGGTTGGAAACACTCTATTTGTAGAATCAGCAAAAGAATATTTGGGGGCCATTGAGGCATATACTGAAAAACTGAATAACCCCAGATAAAAAGTAGAAAGAAACTATTAGTGAAACTGCTTTGGGATGTGTGGATTCAGCTCCCAGTGGTAAATCTTACTTTTAATTCAGCAGGTTGGAGACTTTTTTTGGTAAAATCTGCAAAGAGACATTTTGAACCCCATTTAAGCCTATGGTGAATAACCAAATAGCTCTAGATAAAAACAAGAAAGAAGCTATCTGTGAAACTCCTTTGTGATATTTGTATGTGACTCACAAAGGGAAACCTTTCCTTTTATTCAGCAGTTAGAAACACTCTATTTGTAGAATTTGTGAAGGGACATTTCGGAGCCAATTGAGGCCTACACTGAAAAACTTAATATCCCCAGATAACAAGAAAGAGGCTATCTGTGAAACTGCTTTGTGATGTGTGAACTCATCTCACAAAGTTAAACAATTTTTTTGATTCAGCAAGTTGGAAACACTCTTCTTAGAGTATATGCGAAGAGACAATTGAAAGCATATTGATGACTATGGTGAAAAAGAAATATGTGTAGATAAAAACTATAAAGAAGTTATCAGTGAAACTGCTTTTTGATTTGTGAATTCAAATCACAGAGGGAAACCTTTCCTTTGATTTAGTAGGTTGGAAACAAACTTCTTGTATCATCTCCGAAGGGACTTTTGGGAGCCCATTGAAGCCTATGGTGAAAAAAAGGAATAGACCCAGATAAAAACAAAAAGAAGCTATCAGCGAACTTGCTTTGTGGAGTGTGGATTCATCTCACAGAGTTAAACCTTTCTTTTGATTCAGCAAGTTGGTAATATTCTTCTGGTTGAATATGCAAAGGGACATTTGGGAGCCCTTTTAGGCCTATGGTGAAAAACTGAATATCCTCAGATAAAAACTAGAAAGAAGCTATATGTGAAACTGCTTTGTGATGTGTGGATTCAATAAAAAAAAGTTAAACCTTTCTTTTGATTCAGTAGGTTGGAAACACTCATTTGGTAGAATCTACGAAGGTATATTTGGGAGTGCATTGTGGCAAATGGTGAAAAATTGAATATTCTCAGATGAAAAACAGAAAAAAATCTATAAGTGAAACTGCCTTGTGAAGTGTGGATTCATCTCACAGAGTTAAACCTTTCTTTTTATTCAGCAGTTTGGAAACACTCTACTTGTAGAATATGAAAAGGGACAATTTGGAGCCCATTGAGGCCTACGGTGGAAAACCAAATATCCACAGGTAAAAACTAGAAAGAACCTATCTCTGAAACTGCTTTGTGATGTGTGGAATCATCTCACAGAGATAAAGCTTTCTTTCAATTGAGCAGGTTTGAAACACTTTTCTGGTAGAATCTACGAAGGGACATCTGAAAGACCATTGAGGCCTATGGTGAAAAACAGAATATCCCCTGATTAAAACTAGAAGGAAGCCACCTTTGAAACTATTTTGTGTTGTATCAATTCATCTCTCAGAGATAAAACTTTCTTTTGATTCAGCAGGTTGGAAACACCCTTCTTGTAGAGTCTGTGAAGGAACATTTGGGGGCCCATTGAGGTCTATAGTGATAAACCAAATATCTTTAGATAAAAAGAAGCTATCAGTGAAACTTCTTTGTGATGTATGGATTCATCTCACAGAGTTAAATCTTTCTTTTGATTCAGCAGGTTGGAAAACCTCTACTGGAGAGTCTGTGAAAGGACACTTGTGAGCCTTTTGAGGCCTATGGTGAAACACCAAATGTCCTGAGACAAAAACTAGAAAGAAACTCTCTGTGAAATTGCTTTGTGATATGTGGATTCAACTAACAGAGTTAAACCTTTATTATGATTCAAAATGTTGTAAACACTCTTATAGAATCTGGAAAAGGCTATTTGGGGGTCAATTGTGGTCTATGGTGAAAAAACTGAATATTTCCTGATAAAATCTAGAAAGAAGCCCTTGGTTAAACTGCTTTGTGATGTATGGATTCAATTCACAGAGTTAAACCTTTATTTTGATTTAGCAGGTTAGAATCACTATTCTTGTAGGATCTGTAAAAGGACATTTGGAGCCCATTGAGGCATATGTTGAAAAACTGAATATTCCCAAATAAATATCAGAAAGAAGCTATCTGTGAAGCTGTTTTGTGATGTTTGGATTCATCTCACAGAGGAAAAGCTTTCTTTTCATTCAGCACGTTTGAATCACTCTTCTTGTAGTGTCTGCAAATTGTTGTTTGGGAGCTCATTGTGGTTTATGGTGAAAAACAGAATAGCCCCAGATAAAAATTAGAATGAAGTTTTCTGTGAAACTGCTTTGTGATATGTGGAATCAACTCATATAGGTAAACTTTCTTGTGATCTAGCAGGTTGGAGACAAACTTCTTTTAAAATCTGTGAAGGGACATTTGGGAACAAAGTGAGGCCCATTTGGAAAATCAAATATATCCAGATAAAAACTAGAAATAAGCTATCTGATGAAACTGCTTTGTGATGTGTGGATTCACTCACAGGTTAAATCTTTCTTTGATTCTGGAGGTTGGAAACACTCTTCTTGTAGAATCTACGAAGGGACACTTGGGAGCACATTGACACCTATGGTTAACAAACAAACAAACAAATATCTGCAGAAAAAAAACTAGAAAGAAGCTATCTGTTAAACAGTTTTGTGATGTGTGAATTCATATCACAAAGTTAAACATTTCTTTTGATTTAGCAAGTTGGAAATACTCTTCTGGTAGAATCTGCTAAGGGATGTTTGGGAGCCCATTGACCTATGGTGAAATGTATCTCAAGATAAAAACTGAACATAGCTATCTGAAATTGTGATGTTTGGCATCATCTCACAAGTTTAATCTTTCCCTTTGATTCAGCAGGTTGGAAACACTCTTCTGGTAGAATCTGCAAAGAGACATTTGAGAGCTTTTTGAGGCCTACGGTGAAAAACAGAATATCCCTAGATAAAAACTATAAAGAATTTATCAGTGAAACTGCTTTGTGATGTGTGGATTCACCTCACCAAGTTCAACCTTTCTTTTAGTTCAGTAGGTTGAAAACACTCTATTTGTATAATCTTCAAAGGGACATTTGAGAGCCCATTGAGGCCCATGGTGAAAAACAGAATATCCCCAGATAAATACTAGCAAGAAAGTCTCTGTGATATTACTTTGCCATGGGTGGATTCATCTTAAAAAGTTACACTTTTCTTTAGATTCAGCAGGTTTAATACACTCTTTTGGTAGAATCTGCAAGGGACATTTGGGTTGAAGCCTATGGTGAAAAAACATAATATAGATAAAAACTAGATAAGCTATCTGTTAAAATACTTTGAGATCTGTGGATTCAACTCACAGAGTTAAACTTCTCTTTAAATAAAACAGGTTGGAAACATTCTTTTTGTAGAATCTCTGAGTGGACATTTGATGGCCCATTGAGACCTCTGCTGAGAAACTGAATATTCCCAGACAAAAACTAGAAATAAGCTATCTGTGAAACTGCTTTTTGATGTGAGGATTCATCTCACAGATTTAAACCTTTGTTTTGATTCAGCAGATTGGAAATGCTCTTCTTGTAGAATTTGCGGATTGACATTTGGGATCACATTGATGCCTATGTTGAAAAAACACATATCCCCAGATAAAAACTGGAAATAAGTTATCTGTGAAACTGCTTTGTGTTGTGTGGATTCAAGTCAAAGAGGTAAACTTTTCTCTTGATTCAGCAGGTTGGAACGACAGATTTTGAAGACTCAGTGAAGGGATATTTCAGACCCCATTGACATCTATGGTGAATAACTGAATATCTCCAGATAATAACTAGAAAGAAGCTGTCTGTGAAACTGCTTTGGTATTTGTGGATTCATCTCACAGAGTTAAATCTTCCTTTTGATTCAGCAGGTTTGAAAAACTCTTTTTGTAGTATCTGCAAAGGGACGTTTGCTAGCCCATTGAGGCCTATGGTGAAAAACAGAATATCCACAGATAAAAATTAAAAAGAAGCTATCTTTGAAACTTCTTTGTGATGTGCGGGTTTATCTTTCCAAGATCAACTTTTGTTTTGATTCACCAGGGTTGGAAACCCTTCTTGTAAAATCAGAGAAGGGACATTTGGGAACGTGTTGATGACTATGGTGAATAACTGAATAATTTCAGATAAGAACTAGAAAGAAGCACTCTGTGAAACTCTTTTGAGATGTGTGGGTTCAACTCATAGAGTTAAACCTTTCTTTCTTTTAGCAGGTTTTAAGTACTCTTTTTGTAGAATCTGGGAAGGGGCATTTGGAAGTCAATTGAGGCCTATGTTGAAAAGCAGAATATCCCTAGATGAAAAATAGAAAGAATCTACCTGTGAAACTGCTTTGCAATGTGTGGATTCACCTCAGAGAGCTAAACTTTTCTTTTCATTCAGCAGGTTGGAAACACTCTTCTGGTAGAATCTATTAAGGGATATTTGGGAACCCATTGAGTCCTATGGTGAAAAACTGAATGTTTCCTGAAAAAAAAAAAAAAAGCAGAAAGAAGCCATCAGTGAAACCACTTTGTGATGTGATGTCAGGGGAAATTCAGCCCCTGATATTTCACGTGGGTCCTTTTCTATTTTCCCTGAGTGTCAGCTGGTCTGAGAAATAAAGGGAAAGAGTACAGAAGAGAGAGATTTTAAAGCTGGGTGCCCGGGGGAGACATCACATGTCAGCAGGTTCAGTGATGCTCCCTGAGTTGTAAAACCAGCAAGTTTTTATTAGCAATTTTCAAAGGGGAGGGAGGTCATGAATAGATTGTGGGTCACAGAGATCATATGCTTCAAGGGTGACAAAAGATCACAAGGCAGGACATCAGGGTGAGATCACAAGATCAGAGTGAAACTAGAATCACCAATGAACTTCCATGTCTAGCTGTGCACACATTGTCATTGATAAACAAGGTTCAAGAGCAGAGAAGCAGTCTGACTAGAATTTGCCAGGCTGGAATTTCCTAATCCTAGCAAGTCTTGGGGACTGCAGGAGATTAGGGCGTGTTTCATCCCTATCTACATCTGCATAAGGAAGACACCCCCAGAACGGCCATTTCAGAGGCCTCCTCTGGGAATGTATTATTTTCCCAGGGCTGGTTAATTATTAATATTCCTTACTGCAGAAAGAATTCAGTTAATCTTACCTATTTTTGGTAATAAGAGAAATATAGCTCTGTTCCACCTGATCCACAGACAGCCGGACTTTAAGGTTATCTCCCCTGTTCTCTGAAAATCACTGTTATCCTGTTCTTAAGGTGCCCAGATGTCATATTGCACAAATACACATACTCTATGAACAATTTTTGCAGTTAACACAATCATCACGGAGCCCTGAGGTGACATTCATCCTCAGCTTATGAAGATATCAGGATTAAGAGATTAAAGTAAAGACAGGCATAGGAAATCACAAGAGTATTGATTGGGGAAGTGATAAGTGTCCATGAAATCTTCACAATTTATGTTCAGAGATAGCAGTAAAACACTCTTTTGTAAGAATCATAAAGTATTAATTTGAACAAATAAATCCATGAAATCTTTACAATTTTCTTTATGTCAACTGGCAGCTATCTGAATTTGGGGTCCCTGACTTCCTGCAACACATTCATCTCACAGAGTTTAACCTTGCTTTTTTTCAGCAGGTTGGAAACACTCTATTTGTGGAATCTGCAAAGGGACGTTTGGGAACCCTTTGAGAACTATGGGTGAAAATGAATACCCCCAGATAAAAACTAGAGTGAATCTATTTGTGAAACTACTTTGTGATTTGTGCACTCATCTCACAGAGTTAAACCTTTTTATGATTCAGCAGGTGGAAAACAGTGTTCTTGAAATATCTGTGAAGAAACATCTGAAAGCCCATTATGGAATATGGTGGAAAACAGAACTTCCCCAGATAAAAACTAGAAAGAAGCTATCTGTGATACTACATTGTGATGGATGGTTTCACCTCACAAAGTTAAACCTTTATTTTGATTCAGCAGGTTGGAAACACTTTTCTTATAGAATTTGTGATGGGACATTTGGGAGATTATTGAGGCCTACATCAAAAAAACTTAATATTCTCAGGTAAAAACTAGAAAGAATCCATCTGTGAAACTGCTTTATGATGTGTGGATTCATCACAGAGTTAAAACTTTTCTTTAGATTCACAGGTTTAAAACACTCTTCTGGTAGATCTGTGAAGGGACATTTGGGAACCCATTGAGTCTGAGTATCCCTACATAGTAACTAGGAAGAAGCTATCTGTGAAACTGCTTTGTGATCTGTGGATTCAACTCACAGAGTTAAACGTTTCTTTGATTCAGCAGTTTAAACTCTTTTTGTAGAAAGTCTGAGTGGACATTTTCATCTCCATTGAGGCCTGTGGTGAAACACAGACTATCCCTAGATAAAAAAAAAAGGTAGCTTTCAGTGAAACGAGATGTGTGATTCATCTCAGAGATAAACTTTTCTTTTTAAGCAGGTTGGAAACATTCTTTTGTAGAATCTGTAAAAGGACATTTGGGAGCCCATTGAGGGTATATGGTGAAAAAGAATATCCCAAGACAAAACTAGAAAGAAGTTATCTGTGAAACTGCTTTGTGATGTGGAATCAACCCACGGAGTTAAACATTTCTTTGATTTAGCTACTTGGAAACTCTATGTGTAGAATCTGTGAAGGACATTTGGACACACATTGAGGTGTATGGTAAAAAATGATTTATCTGATAAGATGAAAAGTAGAAAGATGCTATTTGTGAAACTGCATTGTCATTTGGGTATTAAACTTACACAGTTAAATTTTTCTTTTGATTTAGCAGGTGGGAAACACTTTTCTTATAGAATTTGTGATGGGACATTTGGGAGATTATTGAGGCCTACATCAAAAAAACTTAATATTCTCAGGTAAAAACTAGAAAGAATCCATCTGTGAAACTGCTTTATGATGTGTGGATTCATCTCACAGGGTTAAACTTTTCTTTAGATTCAGCAGGTTTAAAACCCTCTTCTGGTAGAGTCTGTGAAGGGACATTTGGGAACCCATTGAGTCTGAGTATCCCTACATAGTAACTAGGAAGAAGCTATCTGTGAAACTGCTTTGTGATCTGTGGATTCAACTCACAGAGTTAAACGTTTCTTTTGATTCAGCAGTTTGTAAACGCTCTTTTTGTAGAAAGTCTGAGTGGACATTTGAGAGCCCATTGAGGCCTGTGGTGAAACACAGACTATCCCTAGATAAAAAAGAAAAGGTAGCTTTCAGTGAAACGGCTTTGTGATGTGTGGATTCATCTCACAGAGTTCAACTTTCTTTTTTTTAAGCAGGTTGGCAACATTCTTTTTGTAGAATCTGTAAAAGGACATTTGAGAGCCCATTGAGGCCTATAGTGAGAAAAGAATATCCCAAGACAAAAACTAGAAAGAAGTTATCTGTGAAACTGCTTTGTGATGTGTGGAATCAACCCACGGAGTTAAACATTTCTTTTGATTTAGCTACTTGGAAACTCTCTATGTGTAGAATCTGTGAAAGGACATTTGGACACACATTGAGGTGTATGGCGAAAAAATGATTTATCTTAAGATGAAAAGTAGAAAGATGCTATTTGTGAAACTGCATTGTCATTTGGGTATTAAACTTACACAGTTAAATTTTTCTTTTGATTTAGCAGGTGGGAAACAAACTTCTTGTAGAATCTGCAAATGGACATTGGGAGCTCTTTGAGGACTATGATGAAAAACAAAATATCCCCAGATGAAAATTACAGGGAAGCTATATTTAAAACTGCTTTGTGATATGTGTATTTATCTCAAAGAGTTAAAACTTTCTTTTAATTTAGCAGGTTGGAGACAGTCTTCTAAAAGAATCTGCAAAGGGACAATTTGAAGTCAATTGAGGCCTATGGTGAAAAACTGTATGTCAACAGATATAAAGTAGAAAGAAGCTGAGAGTGAGAGTTCTTTATGATGTTTGGATTAACCTCACAGAGATGAACCTTTCTCTTGATTCAGTAGTTGGAAAGAATCTTTTTGTAGAATCTCTGAAGGGGCATTTTGGAGCACAGTTAAACTGATAGTGAAAAACCATATGTTCCCAGAAAAGACTAGAAAGAAGATCTCTGTGAAACTGTTTTGTGATATGTGGATTTAACTCATGGAGTTAAACATTTCTTTTGGTTCAGCAGGTTGGAAACACACTGTTTGTAGAATCTATGAGGGGATACTTGGAAGCCCTTTGAGGTCTATGGTGAAAAACCAAATATCCCCAGATAAAAAATAGAAAGAAGCTATCTGTGAAACTGTTTTGTGATGTGTGGAATCAACTCAAAGAATTAAACCATTCTTTTGATTTAGCAGGTTGGAAACAAATTTCTTGAATCTCTGAAGGGACATTTGGAAGCCATTTGAGGACTATGACGAAAAACCAGGTCCCGAAGCAAGATAAGCAAGATGACCAAATTGGAACTGCTCCAGCCTCCAGGTCCCAGCACAAGTGACACAGAAGATGGATGATTTCAACATTTTTAACTGAGGTACTGAGTTCATCTCACTGAGGAGTGCTGTAAAATCGGTGTTGGTCAGCTTGTGCAGCCCGACCAGCAAGTGAGGCATTGCCTCACCTGGGAAGCACCAGGGGGAAGGGAATCGCTTTTCCTAGCCAGCAAAAATGAGACACACAGCACCTGGAAAATCGGGTAACTCCCACCCCAATACTGTGCTTTACCAAAGCTCTTAGCAAACAGCACACCAGGAGATTATATCCCACATATGACCCAGAGGGTCCCATGCCTATAGTGCCTCCCTCATTGCTAGCACAGCAGTCTGAGATCTAACTGCAAGGCAACAGTGAGGAGGAGGAGGGGTTCCCGCAGTTGCTGAAGCTTAAGTACGTAAACAAAGCCTCGAGGGAACTCAAACTGGGTGGAGCCCACCACATCTCAAGGAGGCCTGCCTGTCTCTGTAGACTCCACCTCTGGGGATGGGGCATAGCTAAACAAAAAGCAGCAGAAACCTCTACAGATGTAAATGACCCAGTCTGACAACTTTGAAGAAGGCAGTGGGTCTCCTAGCATGGAGGGTGAGATCTGAGAACGGACAGACTGCATGTTCAAGTGGGTCTGTGACCCCTGCGTAGCCTAACTGGGAGACATCCCCCACTAGGTGCAGATCAACACCTCACACATCACACAGTGAGTACAACACTGAGATGAAGCTTTCAGAGCAAGAATCAGACAGCAACACTCACTGTTCAGCAATATTCTACCTAATGACAGGATCAAGTTCACACAAAACAATTTTAACCTTAAATGTAAATGGACTAAATAGTCCAATTAAAATACACGGACTGGAAAATTGGATATAGAGTCAAGACCCACCAGTTTGCTGTATTCAGGAGACCCATCTCACATGCAGAGACACACATAGGCTCAAAATAAAGGAATGGAGGAAGATCTACCAAGCAAATGGAAAACAAAAAAAAAGCAGAGGTTGCAATCCTAGTCTCTAATAAAACAGACTTTAAACTATCTAACATCAAAGAGACAAAGAAAGCCATTACATAATGGTAAAGGGATTAATTCATCAGGAAGAGCTAACTATCCCAAATCCATATGCACCCAATACAGAAGCACCCAGATTCATAAAGCAAGTCCTTAGAGATTTACAAAGAGACTTAGACTCCCATACAATAACAGTGGGAGATTTCAGCATCCCGCTGTCAACATTAGACAGATCAACGAAACAGAAAGTTAACGAGGATATCCAGAAGTTGAACTCAACTCACACCAAATGGACCTAATAGACATCTACAGAACTCTCCACCCCAAATCAACAGAATAAACATTATTCTCAGCACCACATCACACTTATTCCAAAATTGACCACATAGTTAGAAGTAAAGCACTCCTCAGCAAATATGAAAGAACACAAATTATAACAAACTGTATCTCAGACCACAGTGCAATCAAACTAGAACTCAGGACTAAGAAACTCAATCAAAACCGCTCAACTACATGGAAACTGAACAACCTGCTCCTGAATGACTACTGGGTACATAACGAAATGAAGGCAGAAATAAAGATGTTCTTGAAACCAATGAGAACAAAGATACAACATACCAGAATCTCTGGGACACATTTAAAGCAGTGTGTAGAGGGAAATTTATAGCACTAAATGCCCACAAGAGAAAGCAGGAAAGATCTAAAATTGACACCTAACATCACAATTAAAAGAACTAGAGAAGCAAGAGCAAACACATTCAAAAGCTAGCAGAAGGCAAGAAATAACTAAGATCAGAGCAGAACTGAAGGAGATAGAGACAAAAAACCCTCCAAAAATCAATGAATCCAGGAGTTGGTTTTTGAAAAGATCAACAAAATGGATAGAGCGCTAGCAAGACTAATAAAGAAGAAAAGAGAGAAGAATCAAATAGATGCAATAAAAATGATAAAGGGATATCACCACCGACCCCACAGAAATACAAACTACCATCAGAGAATACTATAAACACCTCACGCAAATAAACTAGAAAATCTAGAAGAAATGGATAATTTCCTGACACTTACACTCTCCCAAGACTAAAACCAGGAAGAAGTTGAATCCCTGAATAGACCAATAGCAGGCTCTGAAATTGAGGCAATAATTAATAGCCTACCAACCAAAAAAAGTCCAGGACCAGATGGATTCACAGCTGAATTCTACCAGAGGTACAAGGAGGAGCTGGTACCATTCCTTCTGAAACTATTCCAATCAATAGAAAAAGAGGGAATCCTCCCTAACTCATTTTATGAGGCCAACATCATCCTGATACCAAAGCCTGGCAGAGACACAAAAAAAGAGAATTTTAGACCAATATCCCTGATGAACATCGATGCAAAAATCCTCAATAAAATACTGGCAAACCGAATCCAGCAGCACATCAAAAAGCTTATCCACCATGATCAAGTGGGCTTCATCCCTGGGATGCAAGGCTGGTTCAACATTCGCAAATCAATAAACATAATCCAGCATATAAACAGAACCAAAGACAAAAACCACATGATTATCTCAATAGATGCAGAAAAGGCTTTTGACAAAATTCAACAGCCTTCATGCTAAAAACGCTCAATAAATTCGGTATTGATGGAACGTATCTCAAAATAATAAGAGCTATTTATGACAAACCCACAGCCAATATCATACTGAATGGGCAAAACTGGAAAATTCCTTTGAAAACTGGCACAAGACAGGGATGCCCTCTCTCACCACCCCTATTCAACGTAGTGTTGGAAGTTCTGGCTAGGGCAATCAGGCAAGAGAAAGAAATCAAGGGTATTCAGTTAGGAAAAGAAGAAGTCAAATCGTCCCTGTTTGCAGATGATGTGATTGTATATTTAGAAAACCCCATTGTCTCAGACCAAAATCTCCTTAAGCTGATAAGCAACTTCAGCAAAGTCTCGGGATACAAAATCAATGTGCAAAAATCACAAGCATTCTTATACCCCAGTAACAGACAAACAGAGAGCCAAATCATGAATGAACTCCCATTCACAATAGCTTCAAAGAGAATAGAATAACTAGGAATCCAAATTACAAGGGATGTAAAGGATCTCATCAAGGAGAACTACAAACCACTACTCAGTGAAATAAAAGAGGACACTAGCAAATGGAAGAACATACCATGCTCATGGATAGGAAGAATCAATATCGTGAAACTGGCCATACAGCCCAATGTAACTTATAGAATCAATGCCACCCCCATCAAACTACCAATGACTTTCTTCACAGAATTGGAAGAAACTGCTTTAAAGTTCATATGGAACCAAAAAAAGACCCCACACTGCCAAGACAATTCCAAGCCAAAAGAAAAAAGCTGGAGACATCACACTACCTGACTTCAAACTATACTACAAGGCTACAGTAAGCAAAACAGCATGGTACTGGTACCAAAACAGAGATATAGACAAATGGAACAGAACAGAGCCCTCAGAAATAATAGCACACTTCTACAGCCATCTGATCTTTGACAAACTTGAGAAAAACAAGAAATGGGGAAAGGATTCCCTATTTAATAAATGGTGCTGGGAAAATTGGCTAGCCATAAGTAGAAAGCTGAAACTGGATCCCTTCCTTACTCCTTATACGAAAATTAATTCAAGATGGATTAGAGACTTCAATGTTGGACCTAATACCAAAGAAACCCTAGGAGAAAACCTAGGTAATGCCATTCAGGACATAGGCATGAGCAAGGACTTCACGTCTAAAACACCAAAAGCAATGGCAACAAAAGCCAAAATTGTCAAATGGGATGTAATTAAACTAAAGAGCTTCTGCACAGCAAAAGAAACTACTATCAGAGTGAACAGGCAACCTACAGAATGGGAGAAAATTTTTGTAATCTACTCATCTGACAAAAGGCTAATTTCCAGAACCTACAAAGAACTCAAACAAATTTACAAGAAAGAAAGAAACAACCCCATCAAAAAGTGGGCAAAGGATAAGAACAGACATTTCTCAAAACAAGACATTGATACAGCCAACAGACACATGAAAACATGCTCGTCATCACAGGCCATCAGAGAAATGCAAATCAAAACCACAACGAGATATCATCTCACACCAGTCAGAATGGCCATCAATAAAAAATCAGGAAACAAAAAGTGCTGGAGAGGGTGTGGAGAGATAGGAACACTATTACACTGTTAGTGGGACTGTAAACTAGGTCAACCATTGTGTAAAACATTATGGTGATTCCTCAAGGATCTAGAACTAGAAATACTATATTTCTAGTTCTAGTTCTACCAGACTCAGCCATCCAATTACTGAGTATATACCCAAAGGATTATAAATCATGCTGCTATAAAGACACATGCACACGTATGTTTATTGTGGCACTATTCACAATAGCAAAGACTTGAATCAACCCAAATGTCCATCAGTGACAGACTGATTAAGAAAATGTGGCACATATACACCATGGAATACTATGCAGCCATAAAAAGGATGAGTTTGTCCTTTGTAGGACATGGATGCAGCTGGAAACCATCATTCTCAGCAAACTATCGCAAGAACAGAAAACCAAACACCGCATGTTCTCACCATAGGTGGGAACTGAACAATGAGATCACTTGGACTCGGGAAGGGGAACATCACACACCGGGCCTATCAGGGGAGGGGAGGGAGGAGGGATGGCTTTGGGAGTTATACCTGATGTAAGTGACGGGTTGATGGGTGCTGACGAGTTGATGGGTGCGGCACACCATCATGGCACATGTATACATATGTAACAAATCTGCATGTTGTGCATGTGTACCATAGAACCATTCTTTTGAAGTAGGTTGTAAACACTTTTCTTGTAGAATAGGGAAGGTACATTTTAAAGCCCCTTGAGGACTATGGTGAAAAACTGAATATTCCCAAACAAAAAAAACTAGAAAGAAACTATGTGAGAAACTGCTTTGTGATGTGTGGATTCATCTCAAAGAATTAAACCTTTGTTTTGATTCAGTAGATTAGAAACACTCTTCTTGTAGAATCTGTGAATGGACATTTCACATTGGCCTATGGTGAAAACCGAATATCCCTGATGAAAACTAGGTAGAAGCTATCTGTGAAACTCCTTTGTGATGTGTGGAATCAACTAACAGAGTTAAACATTTATTTTGATTCAGCACGTGGGAAACACTCCATTTGTAGAATCTGCAAAGGGATATTTGGGATCCCTTTGAGGTGTATGGTGAAAAATGAAATATCTTCAGAAAAAAAAAAGGAGAAAGAAATTATTTCTGTATCTGTGAAACTGCTTTGTGAAGTTTACATTCATCTCAAGAGGTAAACCTTTATTTGTATTCAGTAGATGTGAAACAATCTTTGAGTAGAATCTCTGAAGGGACATTTAGGATTCCTTCAAAGCCTATGGTGAAATACTGAATACCCCCAGATAAAAACTAGAAAGTAGCAACCTGTAAAACTGCTTTCTGATGTGTGAATTCATTACACAGAGTTAAACCTTTCTTTTGATTGATTAAAAATCTTGTAGAACACAGAACTAAAATTTGGGAGTTCATTGAGGTTGATGGTGAAAAAGAATATCCCCAGATAAAAACTAGAAAGAAACTATGTGAGAAACTGCTTTGTGATGTGTGGATTCATCTCAAAGAATTAAACCTTTGTTTTGATTCAGTAGATTAGAAACACTCTTCTTGTAGAATCTGTGAATGGACATTTGGGAGCACATTGACGCCTATGGTGAAAAACCGAATATCCCCTGATGAAAACTAGGTAGAAGCTATCTGTGAAACTCCTTTGTGATGTGTGGAATCAACTAACAGAGTTAAACATTTATTTTGATTCAGCACGTGGGAAACACTCCATTTGTAGAATCTGCAAAGGGATATTTGGGATCCCTTTGAGGTGTATGGTGAAAAATGAAATATCTTCAGAAAAAAAAAAGGAGAAAGAAATTATTTCTGTATCTGTGAAACTGCTTTGTGAAGTTTACATTCATCTCGCAGAGGTAAACCTTTATTTGTATTCAGTAGATGTGAAACAATCTTTGAGTAGAATCTCTGAAGGGACATTTAGGATTCCTTCAAAGCCTATGGTGAAATACCCCCAGATAAAAACTAGAAAGTAGCAACCTGTAAAACTGCTTTCTGATGTGTGAATTCATTACACAGAGTTAAACCTTTCTTTTGATTGAGCACATTGGAAAAAATCTTCTTGTAGAACCCAAGAACTAAAATTTGGGAGTTCATTGAGGTTGATGGTGAAAAAAAGAATATCCCCAGATAAAAACTAGAAAGAAGCAATCTGTGAAACTGCTTTGTGACGTGTGGATTCATCTGACAGATTTAAATCTTTGTGCTAAATCAGCAGGTTGGGAATTCTTTTTTTTGTAGAATCTACAAAGAGACACAGGGAAAATATTGATGACTGGGGGAAAAACCTAATATTCCTAGATAAAAACTAGAAAGAATCTCTCTGTGAAACTACTTTGTGATGTGTGGATTCAACTCACAGATTTAAAGCTTTATTTTTGTTTAGAATGTTGGAAGCAAACTTCTGTAACACTTGCAAAGGGACATTTCAAAGTCCTTTGAGGACCATGGTGAAAATCCAAATATCCCAGATAAAAACTAGTTCAAAACTCTCTGTAAAATGCTTTTGTGATGTGTAGATTCATCTCACAGAATTAAACCTTTCTTTTGATTCAGCTTGTTGAAAACACTCCTCTTGTATATTCTGCAAAGAGAAATGTAAAAGCCCATTGATTTCTGTGATGAAAAACTGAATATCTTCAGCTGAATACTAGAGTGAAGTTATCTGTGAAACTGTTTTGTGATGTGTGGATTCATCTCTCAGAGATAAACCTTTCTTTTGATTCAGCAGTTTGGAAACACTGTTCTTGTAGAATATGCAAAGGGATGTTTGGGAGCCTATTGAAGCCTGTGGTGTAAAACTGAATATCTTCAGATAAAAACTAGAAAGAAACTGTCTGTCAAACTGCTTAGTTATGTGTGGATTCATCTTACAGTGTTAAACCTCTCTTTTGATTAAGCAGGTTGGAAACTCTCTTCTTTTAGAATCTGCAAAGGAACATTTGGAAGCCATCTGAGGCCTATGGTAATAAACCAAATATCCCCAGATCAAAACTAGAAAGAAGTTATCCGTGAAATTGCTTTGTGATGTGTGGCTTCATCTCACAGAGATATTTGAAAATCCATTGAGGCCACTGGTGATAAACTGAATATCCCCTGATAAAAACTGGAATGAAGGTATCTGTGAAATCGCTTTGTGCTGAGTGGATTCATCTCACAGAGTTAAACTTTACTTTACATTCTGCAGGTTAGTAACACTCTTATTGGAGAATCTATGAAGGGACATTTGGAACCCATTGAGGACTATGGTGAAAAAATGAAAATTCCCAGATAAAAGCTAGAAAGAAGATATCTGTCAAACTGCTTTGTGATGTCTGGACTAATCTCTCAGTGATAAAACTTTATTTTTATTCAGCAGATCGGAAACACGATTCTATTAGAATATGCAAAAAGACATATGGGAGCCCACTGAGGCCTATGGTGAAAAACTGAGTATCCTCAAATAGAAACAGGAAATAATCTATATGTGAAACTGTTCTTTTATTGTGTACATTCACCTCTTCACGTTAAAATTTTCTTTTTATTCAGGAGGTTGGAAACACTCTTTGAGAATATGTGAAGAAACAGTTGGGAGTCTGCTGAGGCTTATGGTGAAAAATAGAAATCTCGCCGATATAAACTAGAAAGAAATTATCTGTGAAACGGCTTTGTGATGTGTGGATTCATCCAATAGAGTTAAAACATTTTTTTTTTTTAATTCAGGAGGTTGAAAATGCTCTTCTTGATGACTCTGTGATGGGACGTTTTGTGGCCCATTGAGGCCGATGCTGAAAAGCTATCTGTGAAACTGCTTTGTGATGTGTGGATTCATTTGATAGAATTACGCCTTTTTCTTTGATTCAGTAAGTAGGAAACACTATTTTTGTTGAAACTGCAAAGGGTCATTTGGAAGCAAATTGATGCTCATGGTGAAAATCCGATATCCCAATATGAAAACTAGAAAAAAGCTATCTGTGAAACTGTTTTGTGATGTGTAGATTCATCTCACAGAGTTAAACCTATATTTTGCTTCAGCAGATTGGAAACACTCTTCTGATAGAATCTGCAAAGGGACATTTGGGAGCCCATGAGGTCAGAAGCTATCAGTGAACTATTTTGTTATGTTGGATTCATCTCTCAGAGATAAACCTTTTTTTTTTTCATTCAGTAGATTAGAAACACTCTTCTTCTAAAATCTGTGAAGTGACATAGGGGATCCCATGAGGCCTAGGTGAGAAACAAAATATCCCCAGAAAAAAACTACAAAGAAGCTATCTGTCAAACTACTTTGTGATATTTGGATTCATCTCACAAAATTAAATTTTTCTTTTGATTCAACTAGTTGGAAACACTCTTTTTGTAGAGCATGCAAAGGATTATTTGGGAATCTATAAGTCCTGTGGAGAAAAATTGAATATCCACAGATAAAGACTAGAAAGAAGCTATCTGTGAAACTGTTTTGTGATGTGTAGATTCATCTCACAGGGTTAAACCTAGTTTTGCTTCAGCAGGTTGGAAACACTCTTCTGATAGAATCTGCCAAGGCACATTTGGGAGCCCATGAGGTCAGAAGCTATCGGTGAAACTATTTTGTTATGTTGGATTCATCTCTCAGAGATAAACCTTTTTTTTTTTCATTCAGCAGATTAGAAACACTCTTCTTCTAAAATCTACAAAGTGACATAGGGGATCCCATGAGGCCTAGGTGAGAAACGAAATATTCCCAGAAAAAAAACTACAAAGAAGCTATCTGTTAAACTACTTTGTGAAATGTGGATTCATCTTACAAAGTTAAATTTTTCTTTCGATTCAACTAGTTGGAAACACTCTTTTTGTAGAGTATGCAAAGGAATATTTGGGAATCTATAAGTCGTATGGAGAAAAATTGAATATCCACAGAAAAAGACTAGAAAGAAGCTACCTGTAAAACTACTTTGTGATGTGTAGATTCATCTCTTAGAGTTAAACCTTTCTTTAGATTCAGCAGGTTGGAAATATTCTTCTGGTAGAATGTACAAAATGACCTTTAGGAATCCAGTGAAACCTATGGTGAAAAGAAGAACATCCTCCTATAAAAACTGGAAAGAAGTTATACATGAAACAGTTTTTTGATGGGTACTTTCATCTCTCTGACTTAAACCTTTCTTTTGATTCAGCAAGTTGGAAACACTCTTCTTGGAGAACCTGCAATGGAACACTTGGGAGCCCATGGAGGCCTATGGTGAAAAAGAGAAAATCCCCAGATAAAAACAAGGAAGAAGTTACCTGTGAAACTGCTTTGTGATTTGTGGATTCATCTCACAGATTTAAACTTTCCTTTCGATTTATCTAGTTATAAACGGTCTTTTTGTATAACCTTTGAGAAAACATTTGGAACCCTATTAAGGCCTATGGTGAAAAACTGAATATCCCCAAACAAAAAGTAGAAAAAAATGCTATGACTGAAACAGCTTTTTAATGTGTGGATTCATCTCACAGAGTTAAAAAATTCTTTTGTTAACCATGTCAGAAACAGAGGCTTCAGGCCTCTGGTGAAAAACCAAATGTCGCCAGATAACAACTAGAAAGAAGATCTCTGTGAAACTGTTTTTTTGTGATGCATGCATTCATCTTTCAAAAATAAAGCGTTCTTTTGACTCAGCAGCGTGGAAACACTCTTCTTGTAGAATCTGAGGACTGACATTTAGAAATCAATGAGTCTTTGATGAAAAATCGAATACCCCCAGATAAAAACTAGAAAGAAACTATCTGTGAATCTGCTTTTTGATGTGTAGATTCATCTCACAGAGTTAAATGTTCTTTTGCTTCAGCACTTGGAAACACACTTCTAGTAGAATCTGCTAATAAACATTTTGGAGCCCACTGAGACCTATTGTGATCAACCGAATATCCCCAGATAAAAAGTAGAAAGAAGTTAACTGTGAAACTCTTTTTTGTTCTGTGGATTCAGGTCACAGAGCTAAATCTTTCTTTCCATTCAGCAAATGGGAAACACTCTTCTTGTAGAACTGGGAAATTACATTTGGAAGCCCATTGAAGCCTATGGTGAAAAATCAAATATCACCTGAACAAAAATTAAAAGAAAACGATCTCTGAAAGTGTTTTGTGATGAGTAGATTCATCTCGCAGAATTAAACCTTTCTTTTGATATGGCAGATTGGAAACACTCTGCTTGTAGAATCTGTGATGGTTCATTTTAAATTCCCTTGAGTCCTGTGGTGAAAAATGGAATATCCCAGTTGAAAAGTATAAAGAAACTATCTGTGAAACTTCTTTGTGATGTGTGGATACATCTCACAGAGGTAAACTTTTCTTAATATTACCAGCTTGGAAACACCCTTTTTGTAGTAGCTATGAAGGAAAATTTGAGAGGCCATTGATGTCTTTGGTGAAAAACCAAATATCTACAGATGATAACTAGAATGCAGCTATCTGGGAAACTGCTTTATGATGTTTAGATTCACCTCACGGAGTTAAACGTTTCTTTTGATTCAGAAGGTTAAAAACACTCTTTTTGCAGAATCTGTGAAGGGACATTGGGAACACATTGATGCTTACAGTGAAATACCAAATATCTCCAGATATAAAATAGAAAGAAGTTATTTGTGAGGCTGCTTAGTGATGTGTGGATTCATCTGACAGAGTTAAAATTTTCTTTTGATTCAGCACATTGTAAACGCTGTTCTTGTAGGATCTGTAAAGACATTTCTGGGAGTTCATTGATGTCTATTGTGAAAATCAGAAAATCCCCAGATAAAACCTACAAAGAAGCTATCTGTGAAACTCCTTTGTTATGTGTGGATTTGTATCACTGATTTAAAATTTACATTTTATTCATTATGTTGGAAACTCTCTTCTGGTAGAACCTGTGAAGGGACGTTTGGGAACCCTTTGAGACCTATGGTAAAAAACAGAATATCCACAGATAAAAACTAGGAAGAAGCTACCTGTGAAACTGCTTTGTGATGTGTGGATAGATCTCACAAAGATAAAGTTTCTTTTGATGCAGCATGTTGGAAACACTCTTCTTGTGGTGTCTGCAAAGGGACATTTGAAAGCCCATTGAAGCCTATGGTGAAAAACTGATTTTCCTCAGATACAAACTAGAAAGAAGCTATTTTTGAAACTCTTTTGTGATGCGTGGCTTCGTTTTTCAGAGATAAAACTATCTTTTTTTATTTAGCAGGTTAGAGACAAAACTCTTGTAAAATCTGTGAAGGAACATTTGGGAACCTATTGAGGCCTAAGGGGAAAAACTGAATATCCCCAGATATGAATGAGAAAGAAGTTATCTGTGAAACTGCTGTGTGATGTGTGGATTCATCTCATTGAGTTAAACCTTCTCTTTTGATTCAGCAGATTTAAACACTCTTCTTGTAGAATGTGCAAAGGAACATTTGGGAGCCCATTGAGGTCTATGGTAAAAAAAATGAATATACCCAGATAAAAACTAGAAGAAGCTACCTCTGAAACTGCCTTGTGATGGATGGATTCATCTCACAGAATTAAACCTTTCTTTTGATTCAGTAGGTTAGAAACACTATTCTTGTAGAATCTGTGAAGGGATATTTGGGGGTTCACGAAATCTATGGTAAAAACATAATATCCTCAGATAAAAACTAGAAAGAAGGTATCTGTCAAACTACTTGGCTATGTGTGGATTCATCTCTCAATGTTAAATGTTACTTTTCTTTTGGCAGGTTGGAAACACTCTTCTGGTACAATATGCCAAGGAACTTTTGAGAGTCCTTTGAGGCCTGTGGTGAAAATGGAATATCCTAAAAAAAAAAAAAAAAAAGAAATGAAAAGAAAAAACAGAAAAAAGATACCAGTGAAACTACTGTGTGATGTGTGTATTCATCTCACAGAGTTAAACCTTGCTTTGATTCAGCAGGTTGGAAAAACTCTTCTTAAAGTATCTGCGGTTGCCAATTAGTAGCCCTTTAAGGTGAAAAGCAGAATATTCCCAGATAAAAAGTAGAAAGAAGGTAGTTGTGAAAGTGCTTTGTATTGACTACATTCATCTCATAGAGTTAAACCTTTTTATTCAGCAGGTCACATACACTCTTGTTGTGGACTCTGCGAAGGGACATTTGAAATTCCCTTGAGGTCTACATTGAAAAACTGAATATCACCTGATGAAAAGCATAAAGAAGCTATCTGTGAAACTGCTTTGTGATGTGTATATACATCTCACAGAGGTAAAGCTTTCTTTAGATTCAGCAGGTTGGAAATACTCTTCTTGTAGAATTTGCAAAGTAAAATTTTAGAGCCCATTGAGATATACGGTGAAAAACAGAATATCCACAGATAAGAACTAGAAAGCAACTATCTGGAAACTGCTTTGTGATGTTTGGATTCATCTCACAGAATGAAACCTTTCTTTTGATTCTGTGTGTTGAAACAATCTTCACGTAGAATCTGTGATGGAATATTTGGGAGTCCAGTGAGGCCTATGTTGAAAAGCCGAATATCCCCAGATAAAAACTAGAAAGAAGCATTCTGTGAAAGTACGTTCTGATGTGTTGTTTCACCACATAGAGGTAAACCACTCTTTTGATTCATCAGGTTATACACATTTTTTTGCAGAATCTGTGAAGGGACATTTGGTAGGACTTTGACGCTTATGGTGAAAAACCGAATATCCCCAGATATAAACTAGAAAAGAGCTACTATGAGACTACCTTGTGATGTTTGGGTTCAACTCCAGAGTTAAACCTTTCTTCTCATCCAGGAGGTTGGAATAACTATTCTGGTAGAATCTGTGAAGAGACATTTTGAAGAACATTTAGGCCTATGATGAAAACCTGAATATCCCCAAATAAATACTAGAAAGAAACTATGTGTGAAAGTTTCGTGATATGTGGATTCATCCCTCAGAGACAAACATTTATTTTGATATAACAGGTTAGAAACACCCTTCTCGAATCTGTGAAGGCACATTGTGGAGCCCATTGAAGCCTATGGTGAAAAATTGAATTTCCCCAGGTAAAACGAGCTGGAAGCTATCTGTGAAACTGCTTTGCGTTGTGTTGATTCATCTCACAGTGTTAAACGATTCTTTGGATTCAACAGGTTGTAAACACTCTTCTTGTAGAACCTTAAAAGGGGCATTTCAAAGCCCATTGATGCCTATGCAGAAAAACCGAATATCCCCAGATAGAAACTATAAAGAAGATATCTGTGAAACTGCTTTGTTATTTGTGGATTCATTTCACGGAGTTAAATCTTCCTTTTGATTCAGGAGGTTTGAAACACTCTTCTTGTGATATCTGCAAAGGGACATTTGGGAGCCCATTGATGTTTGTGTTGAGAAACCGAATATCCACAGATAAAAACTAGAAAGTACCCATGTGGGAAACTTCTATGTGATTAGTGGATTCACCTAACAGAGGGAAACCTTTCTCTTGGTTCAGCAGGTTGGAAACACTCTTTTTGCAGTATCTGTGAAGGGACATTTAGGAACACATTGACGCTTATGCTGAAAATTTGAATATTCCCAGATTTAAAAAAAAAAATCTATCTATGAGAATGCAGAGCAATGTTTGGATTTATCTCACAGAGTTATACCTTTCTTTGATTCAGCAGATTGGAAACACTGCTCTTGTAGAATCTGAAAAGGGGCATGTCGGAGCCCATTGTTATCTATGTTAAAAAACTGAATATTTTCAGAAAAAGCTAGAAAGAACCTACCTGTGAAACCACATTGTGATGTATGGATTCATTTTACAGAGTTTAACTTTTCTTTTCATTCAGTAGGTTGGAAACATTCTTCTGATAGAATCTGCGAAGGGAACTTTGGAAGCCCTTTGAGGCCGATGGTGATAAACAGAATATCTGCAGATAAAAACTAGAAAAAAGCTATCTGTGAAACTGCTTTATGATGTGTGGATTCATCTCAAAAAGCTAACACTTTCTTTTGATGCAGCATGGTGGAAACACTCTTCTTGTAGTATCTGCCAAGGGATATTTGGAAGTCCATTGATGCGTATGGTGAAAAATTGAATATCACCATATCAAAACTAGAAATAAACCATTTGTGAAACTGTTTTGTGATGTGTGGATCCATCTCAAAGAGAAAAACCATTCTGTTTATTTAGTAGATTGGAAAGAAATTTCTCTAGAATCTGTGAAGAGACATTTGGAAGCCCACTGAGACCTAAGATAAAAAAAAAAACAAATATCCCCAGATACAAACTAGAAATAAGTTACCTGTGAAATTGTTTTGTGATGTGTGTATTCATCCCACAAAGTTAAACCTTCCTTTTGATTTGGCAGGTTGGAAACACACTTTTTGTAGAATCTGTGAAGGGACATTTGGGAGTTCATGAGGTCTGTGGTGAAAAACTGAATTTCCCTAGATAAAAACTAGTAAGAAGGTATGTGTCAAACTGCTTGGTGATGGGTGGATTCATTCCTCAACGTTAAAGGTTTATTTCAATTTTGCAAGTTGAAAATAGTCTTTTTGTAGAATCTATGAAGGGACATTTGGGAGCCCATTGTGGCCTATAGTGAAAAACTGAATATCCCCACATTAACACGAGAAATTAGCTATCTTTGTAACTCCTTGGTTATGTGTGGATTCATCTCACAGAGTTAAACCTTTCTTTTGATTCAGCAGGTTAGAAATACTCTTCTGGTTGAATCTGCAAAGGGACATTTGAGAGCCTTTGAGGCCCTTGGTGAAAAATGAAATATCCTCAGGAAAAAACCAGTAGGAAGTAATCTGTGAAACTGCTTTGGGATGTGTGGATTCATCTCACAGATTTAAACCATTCTTTCCATTCAGCATGTTGGAAACACTCTTTTCGATGAATCTGCGATTTGACATTTGGGAGTCCATTGAGGCCTATGGTTAAAAAAAACAAATATTCCTAGAAAAAAACTAGAAAGAAGTTATCTGTGAAAGTGCTTTTTGAGAAGTGCATTCATCTCTCAGAATTATATCTTTATTTTGATTAAACAGGTTGGAAATGCTCTTCTTGTAGTATCTGCAAAGGAACATTTGAAAGTCCCTTGAGGCCTACATTGATAAACTGAATATCCAAAGGTAACAACTAGAAAGTAGCTATGTGTGAAACTGACTTGTGATGTGGGGATTCACCTCACATAGTCAATTTTTCTTTTTGATTCTGCAGGTTGGAAACAGTCTTCTTGTAGAATGCAAAGGGATGTTTGGGAGCACATTGAGGCCTGTGGTTAGAAAAAGGAAATCTTTAGGTTAAAAACTAGAAAGAAGCTATCTGTTAGACTTCTTTGTGATGTGTGCATTTGTCTCACAGATTTGGGTCTTATTTTTCTTTCAGCATATTGGAAACTCTTTTCTTGTAGAATCTGAGAAGAGCCATTTGAAAGCTTATTGAGACCTATGGGGAAACACCAAATATCTCCAGGTAAAAACTAGAAAGACAATATCTGTGTAACTGCTTTGTCATATGTTGATTCACCTCACAGTGTTAAACTTTTATTTTGATTCAGCAGGTTGTAAACACTCCTTTTGTAGAATCCAAGAAGGGACATTTAAGATCCCAATATGCCAATGGTGAAGAACAGAATATCACACATAAAAACTGGAAAGAAGCTATCTGTGAAACTGCTTCACGATATGTGGATTCATCTCACCATAGTAAACGTTTCTTTTTATTTAGCTGGTAAGAAACACTCTTCTTGTATAATCTGCAAAAGGACATTTAAAAATTCATTGATGTTCATGGTGAAAAACCGAATATCCACAGATGAAAACTAGAATGAAACTATCTGTGAAACTGTTTTGTGATGTGTGGATTAATCTCTCAGAGAGAAACATTTCTTTTGATTCAGCAGTTTGGAAACATTGTTCTTTTAGAATATGCAAAGGGATATTTAGAAACCCATTGAAACCTATAGTAAAAAACAGAGCATCCTCAGATAAAAACTAAAAAGAAGCTATCTGTCAAACTGTTTTGTGATGTGTGGATTCATCTCAATGAATTAAATGACTCTTTTGATTCAGGTGGTTGAAAACACTCTACTTTTAGAAACTGCAAAGGGACATTTGGTAGCCGTATGAGGCCTATGGTAAAAACTGAATATCCCCAGATAAAAACTAGAAAGAAGCTATCTGTGAACTTGCTTTGTGATTTGTGGATTCATCTCATGGAGTCAAACCTTTCTTTTGATTCAGCAGGTTGGAAACCCTCTTCTTGTAGAATCTGCTTATGGACATTTGAAAGCCCATTGAGGCTACTGGTAATAAAATGAGTATCTTCAAATAAAAACCAGGAAGAAGCTATCTGTTTAACTGTTCAATGATGTGTAGTTTCATCTCACAAAGTTGAGCCTTTTTTTTGATAAAGCAGGTTGGAAACAACCTTCTTGATGAATCTACAATGGGACATTTTGGAGCCCACTGTGGTGTATGATGAGAAAACAAATATAATCAGATAGAAACTAGAAAGAAGCTACCTGTGAAACTACTTTGTGATGTGGATTCATCTCACAGAGTTAAATCTTTCTTTTTGTTTGGTACTTTGGAAACACTCTTCTTGTAGAATCTGTGAAGGGAAATTTGGAAGCCCATGGAGTCTAATGTGAAAAAATGAATATCTCCAGATAAAAACTAGAAACAAGCTATCTGTGAAACTTCTTTGTGCTGAGTGAATTCATCTCACAGAGATAAATTTCACTTTTGATTTAGCAGGTTGGAAATGCTCTTCTTGTAGAATCTGCAAAGGGACATTTGAAAACTTATTGAGGCTTATGGTGAAAAGTGAAATATCTCCAGATTAAAAGTAGAACCTTTCTTTTGATTCAGCAGGTAGGAAACACTACTCCTGTAGAATCAGTGAAGGAACATTTAAGTGCCCTGTGAGGCCTATGGTGAAAAGCTGAATATCCACAGATAACAACTGGAAAGTAGTTGTGTGTGAAACTTCTTTGTAATGTGGGGATTAATCTCAAAAAGTTTACTTTTTCTGTTGATTCTGCATGTTGGAAACAGACTTTGTAGAATTTGTGTAGAGATATTTGGGAGCTTATTGAGGCCTACGGTTAGAAAAGAATATCTTCAGGTAAAACTGGAAAGAAGCTCTGTGAGACTGCTTTGTGATGTGTGGATTCATCTCACAGAGTTAAACTTTTCATTCAGCAAGTTAAAACACTTTTCTTGTAGAATCTGAAAGAGACATTTGAAGGCTTTTGAGGCCTGTGGTGAAACACCAAATATCCTGAGATAAAAACTAGAAAGATCCTGTGAAACTGCTTTGTGATGTGTGATTCATCTCACAGATTAAACTTTTAGATTCAGCAGGTTGGGAACACTCTTTTGTAGAATCTGAAGGACATTTAGCCATTGAGGCCTATGGTGAAAAGCTGAATATCCACAGATAAAAACTAGAAAGAAGCCATCTGTTTAGTTGTGATGTGTAGATTCATCTCACAAAGTTGAACCTTTCTTTTGATTCAGCAGGTTGGAAACACTTTTTGATGAATCTGCAAAGGGATATTTAGGAGCCCATTGAGGCCTATGGTGAAAAACCGAATATCCACAGATAAAAACTAGAAAAAGCTATCTGTGAAACTGTTTTGTGATGTGTGGATTCATCTCAATGAATTAAATGACTCTTTTGATTCAGGTGGTTGAAAACACTCTACTTTTAGAAACTGCAAAGGGACATTTGGTAGCCGTATGAGGCCTATGGTAAAACTGAATATCCCAGATAAAAACTAGAAAGAAGCTATCTGTGAACTTGCTTTGTGATTTGTGGATTCATCTCATGGAGTCAAACCTTTCTTTTGATTCAGCAGGTTGGAAACCCTCTTCTTGTAGAATCTGCTTATGGACATTTGAAAGCCCATTGAGGCTACTGGTAATAAAATGAGTATCTTCAAATAAAAACCAGGAAGAAGCTATCTGTTTAACTGTTCAATGATGTGTAGTTTCATCTCACAAAGTTGAGCCTTTTTTGATAAAGCAGGTTGGAAACAACCTTCTTGATGAATCTACAATGGGACATTTGGAGCCCACTGTGGTGTATGATGAGAAAACAAATATAATCAGATAGAAACTAGAAAGAAGCTACCTGTGAAACTACTTTGTGATGTGGATTCATCTCACAGAGTTAAATCTTTCTTTTTGTTTGGTACTTTGGAAACACTCTTCTTGTAGAATCTGTGAAGGGAAATTTGGAAGCCCATGGAGTCTAATGTGAAAAAATGAATATCTCCAGATAAAAACTAGAAACAAGCTATCTGTGAAACTTCTTTGTGCTGAGTGAATTCATCTCACAGAGATAAATTTCACTTTTGATTTAGCAGGTTGGAAATGCTCTTCTTGTAGAATCTGCAAAGGGACATTTGAAAACTTATTGAGGCTTATGGTGAAAAGTGAAATATCTCCAGATTAAAAGTAGAACCTTTCTTTTGATTCAGCAGGTAGGAAACACTACTCCTGTAGAATCAGTGAAGGAACATTTAAGTGCCCTGTGAGGCCTATGGTGAAAAGCTGAATATCCACAGATAACAACTGGAAAGTAGTTGTGTGTGAAACTTCTTTGTAATGTGGGGATTAATCTCAAAAAGTTTACTTTTTCTGTTGATTCTGCATGTTGGAAACAGACTTCTTGTAGAATTTGTGTAGAGATATTTGGGAGCTTATTGAGGCCTACGGTTAGAAAAAGAATATCTTCAGGTAAAACTGGAAAGAAGCTCTCTGTGAGACTGCTTTTTGATATGTGGATTCATCACACAGATTTGAGTCTCACTTTTCATTCAGCAAGTTAAAAACACTTTTCTTGTAAAGTCCGCAAAGAGACATTTGAAGGCTTTTTGAGGCCTGTGGTGAAACACCAAATATCCTGAGAAAAACTAGAAAGATCTTACCTGTGAAACTGCTTTGCAATGTGTTGATTCATCTCACAGATTAAAACCTCTCTTTAGATTCAGCAGGTTGGGAACACTCTTTTTGTAGAATCTGAAGGACATTTGACAACTATCCTCAAAAAAAAAATATCCCAGATAAAAACTAGAAAGAAGCAATTATCTCTGAGATGAAACTGAGACTACTTTGTGATGTGGATTCATCTCACAGAGTTAAACTTTCTTTTGATTCAGCAGGTTGGAAACACTTTTGTAGAATCTAAAAAGATATTTGGGACATTGAGGCCTATGGTGAAAAATCAATATCCAGATAAAAACTAGAAAGAAGCTATCTGTGAAACTGCTTTGTGATATGTGGATTCATCTCACCAAGTTAAAACTTTCTTTTGATTCAGCAGGTTGGAAACACTCTTTTTGTAGAATCTGTGAGGGACATTTGGGAGCCCATTGAGGCCTATGGTGAAAACTGAATATCCCAGATAAAAACTAGAAAGAAGCTATCTGAAACTGCTTTGTGATGTGTGATTCATCTCACAGAGTTAAACCTTTCCTTTGATTCAGCAGGTTGGAAACACTCTTTTGTAGAATCTGAAGGACATTTGAGCCATTGAGGCCTATAGTGAAAACTGAATATCCCAGATAAAAACTACAAAGAAGCTATCTGCTTTCTGATGAGTAGATTCATCTCAAAGTGTTAAACCTTTATTTTGATTCTACCAGTTGGAAACACTATTTTTGTAGAATCAGTAAAGAGAAGTCAGAGAGCACATTAAGGCCTATGGTGAAAAATTGAACATTCTCAGGAAAAAAAAATGAAAAAAGCTATCTGTGAAACTGCTTTGTGATGTGTGCATTCATCTCACAGACTTACAATTTTCTTGTGATTCAACAAGTTGGAAACATCTTTTGTAGAATCTGAAGGACATTTGAGCCCATTGAGGCCTATGGTGAAAACAAATATCCCAGATAAAAACTAGAAGGAAGATATCTGTGAAACTGCTTTGTGATGTGTAGACTTCTCTCACAGATGTAAACCTTACCTTTGATTCAGCAGGTTGAAACACTCTTTTGTAGAATCTGTGAATGGACATTTAGGAGCCCATTGAGGTATATGGTGAAAAACTGAATATCTCTAGATAAAAACTAGAAAGAAGGTATCTGTGAAACTGCTTTGTGATACGTGGATTCATTATACAGAGTTAAGACTTTATTATGATTCAGCAGCTTGGAAATACTCTTTTTGTAGAATTTGTGAAGGGAAATTTGTGAGCCCATTGAGACCTATGGAGAAAAATTGAATATCCCATGATAAGAACTATAAACAATCTATCTGTCAAACTGCTTTGTGATGTGTCGATTCATCTCAAATCTTTCTTTTGATTCAGCAGGTTGGAAACACTCTTTTGTAGAATCTGCAAAGGGACATTTGGGAGCCCATTGAGGCCTATGGTGAAAACAAATATCCCAGATAAAAACTAGAAAGAAGCTATCTATAAGACTGCTTTGTGATGTGTGGATTCATCTCACAAAGTTAAACCTTTCTTTTGATTCAGCAGGTTGGAAACACTCTTCTTGTAGAATCTGTGAAGGACATTTGGGAGCCCATTGAGGCCTATGGTGAAAACAAATATCCCAGATAAAAACTAGAAAGAAGTTATCTGTGAAACTGCTTTGTGATGTGTGGATTCATCTCACAGAGTTAAATCTTTCTTTTGATTCAGCAGGTTGGAAACACTCTTTTTAGAATCTGCAAAGGGACATTTGGGAGCCCATTGAGGCCTATAGTGAATAACTGAATATACCCAGATAAAAACTAGAAAGAAGCTATCTGAAACTGCTTTGTGATGTGTGGATTCATCTCACAAAGTTAAACCTTTCTTTTGATTCAGCAGGTTGGAAACACTCTTTTGTAGAATCTGCAAAGGGACATTTGGGAGCCCATTGAGGCCTATAGTGAAAACTGAATATCCCAGATAAAAACTAGAAAGAAGCTATCTGTGAAACTGTTTTGTGATGTGTGGATTCATCTCACAGAGTTAAACCTTTCTTTTGATTCAGCAGGTTGAAACACTCTTCTTGTAGAATCTGTGAACGGACATTTGGGAGCCCATTGAGGCCTATAGTGAAAAACTGAATATCCCAGATAAAAACTAGAAAGAAGCTATCTGTGAAACTGTTTTGTGATGTGTGGATTCATCTCATGAGTTAAACCTTTCTTTTGTTTCAGCAGGTTGGAAACACTTTTGTAGAATCTGTGAAGGACATTTGAGCCCATTGAGGCCTATGGTGAAAACCAAATATCCCAGATAAAAACTAGAAAGAAGCTATCTGTGAAACTGCTTTGTGATATGTGGATTCATCTCACAGTGTTAAACCTTTCTTTTGATTCAGCAGGTTGGAAACACTCTTTTGTAGAATCTGTGAAGGGACATTTGGAGCCCATTGAGGCCTATGGGGAAAAACTGAGTATCACCAGATAAAAACTAGAAAGAAGCTATCTGAAACTGCTTTGTGATGTGTGGATTCATCTCACAGAGTTAAACTTTCTTTTGATTCAATAGGTTGCAAACACTCTTCTTGTAGAATCTGCTAAGGGACATTTGAGCCATTGAGGCCTATGGTGAAAACAAATATCCCAGATAAAAACTAGAAGAAGCTATCTGTGAAACTTTTGTGATGTGTGGATTCATCTCACAGAGTTAAAATTTTCTTTTGATTCAGCAGGTTGGAAACACTCTTTTGTAGAATCTGCAAGGGACATTTGGGAGCCCATTGAGGCCTATGGGGAAAAACTGAATATCCCAGATAAAAACTAGAAAGAAGCTATCTGTGAAACTGCTTTGTGATGTGTGGATTCATCTCACAGAGTTAAATTTTCTTTTGATTCAGCAGGTTGGAAACACTCTTCTTGTAGAATCTGTGAAGGACATTTTGGAGCCCATTGAGGCCTATGGTGAAAAACTGAATATCCCCAGATAAAAACTAGAAAGAAACTATCTGTGAAACTGTTTTGTGATGTGTGATTCATCTCACAGAGTTAAACTTTCTTTTGATTCAGCAGGTTGGAAACACTCTTCTTGTAGAATCTGCAAAGGACATTTGGGAGCCCATTGAGGCCTATGGTGAAAAACTGAATATCCCAGATAAAAACTAGAAAGAAGCTATCTGTGAAACTGTTTTGTGATGTGTGATTCATCTCACAGAGTTAAACCTTTCTTTTGATTCAACAGGTTGGAAACACTCTTTTGTAGAATCTGTGAAGGGACATTTGGGAGCCCATTGAGGCCTATGGTGAAAAACCAAATATCCCAGATAAAAACTAGAAAGAAACTATCTGTGAAACTGTTTTGTGATGTGTGGATTCATCTCACAGAGTTAAACCTTTCTTTTGATTCAGCAGGTTGGAAACACTCTTTTGTAGAATCTGTGAAGGGACATTTGGGAGCCCATTGAGGCCTATGGTGAAAAACTGAATATCCCAGATAAAAACTAGAAAGAAGCTATCTGTGAAACTGCTTTGTGATGTGTGGATTCATCTCACAGAGTTAAACCTTTCTTTTGATTCAGCAGGTTGGAAACACTCTTTTGTAGAATCTGCAAGGACATTTGGGAGCCCATTGAGCCTATGGTGAAAAACTGAATATCCCCAGATAAAAACTAGAAAGAAACTATCTGTGAAACTGCTTTGTGATGTGTGGATTCATCTCAGAGTTAAACCTTTCTTTTGATTCAGCAGTTGGAAACACTTTTTGTAGAATCTGTGAAGGGACATTTGGGAGCCCATTGAGGCCTATGGTGAAAAACTGAATATCCCAGATAAAAACTAGAAAGAAGCTATCTGTGAAACTGCTTTGTGATGTGGATTCATCTCACAGAGTTAAACCTTTCTTTTGATTCAGCAGGTTGGAAACACTTTTTGTAGAATCTGCAAAGGGACATTTGGGAGCCCATTGAGGCCTATGGTGAAAAACTGAATATCCCAGATAAAAACTAGAAAGAAGTTATCTGTGAAACTGCTTTGTGATGTGTGGATTCATCTCACAGAGTTAAACCTTTCTTTTGATTCAGCAGGTTGGAAACACTCTTTTTAGAATCTGTGAAGAGACATTTGGAGCCCATTGAGGCCTATGGTGAAAAACAGAATATCCCAGATAAAAACTAGAAGAAGCTATCTGTGAAACTGCTTTGTGATATGTGGATTCATCTCACAGAGTTAAACCTTTCTTTTGATTCAGCAGGTTGGAAACACTCTTCTTGTAGAATCTGCAAAGGGACATTTGAGCCCATTGAGGCCTATGGTGAAAAACAGAATATCCCAGATAAAAACTAGAAAGAAGCTATCTGTGAAACTGCTTTGTGATGTGTGGATTCATCTCACAGAGTTAAACTTTCTTTTGATTCAGCAGGTTGAAACACTCTTTTGTAGAATCTGAAGGACATTTGGGAGCCCATTGAGGCCTATGGTGAAAAAGAATATCCCCAGATAAAAACTAGAAAGAAGCTATCTGTGAAACTGCTTTGTGATGTGTGGATTCATCTCACAGAGTTAAACTGTTCTTTTGATTCAGCAGGTTGGAAACACTCTTTTGTAGAATCTGCAAAGGACATTTGGGAGCCATTGAGGCCTATGGTGAAAAACAGAATATCCCAGATAAAGACTAGAAAAAGCTATCTGTGAAACTGTTTTGTGATGTGTGGATTCATCTCACAGAGTTAAACTTTTCTTTTGATTCAGCAGGTTGGAAACACTTTTTGTAGAATCTGTGAAGGGACATTTGTGAGCCCATTGAGGCCTATGGTGAAAAAGGGAATATCCCAGATAAAAACTAGAAAGAAGCTATCTGTGAAACTGCTTTGTGATGTGTGGATTCATCTCACAGAGTTAAACCTTTCTTTTGATTCAGCAGGTTGGAAACACTCTTTTGTAGAATCTGCAAAGGGACATTTGGGAGCCCATTGAGGCCTATGGTGAAAAACTGAATATCCCAAGATTAAAACTAGAAAAACAATATCTGTGAAACTGCTTTGTGATGTGTGGATTCAACTCACAGAGTTAAACCTTTCTTCTGATTCAGCAGATTGGAAGCACTCTTTTGATTGAATCATAAAAGGGACATTCATGAGCCCATTGAGGCCTATGGTGAAAAACTGAATATCTGCAGAGAAAAAGTAGAAAGAAGCTATCTGTGAAACTGCTTTGTGATGTGGATTCATCTCAAAGAGTTAAACCTTTCTTTTGATTCAGCATGTTAGAAACACTCTTTTGTAGAATCTGTGAAAGAGCATTCAGGAGACCCTTAAAGCATACAGTGAAAGCTGAATATCCTCAGATAAAAACTAGAAAGAAGCTATCCGTGAAACTGCTTTGTGATGTGTGTATTCATCTCACAGAGTTAAAACTTTCTTTTGATTCAGCAGGTTGGAAACACTCTTTTGTAGAATCTGCAAGGACATTTGGGAGCCCATTGAGGCCTATGGTGAAAAACTGAATATCCCAGATAAAAACTAGAAAGAAGCTATCTGTGAAACTGCTTTGTGATGTGTGGATTCATCTCACAGAGTTAAACCTTTCTTTTGATTCAGCAGTTGGAAACACTCTTTTTGTAGAATCTGTGAAGGGACATTTGGGAGCCCATTGAGGCCTATGGTGAAAAACAAATATCCCAGATAAAAACTAGAAAGAAGCTATCTGTGAAACTGCTTTGTGATATGTGGATTCATTTCACAGAGTTAAACATTTCTTTTGATTCAGCAGGCAGGAAACACTCTTTATGGAGAACTTCAAAGGGACTTTTGGGAGCCCATTGTGGCCTAAGGGGAAAAGCTGAATATCCCCAGATAAAGCTTAGAAAGAGGCTATCTGTGAAACTGTTTTGTGATGTGTGTATTCATCCCATGGAGGTAAACCTTTTTTTGATTCAGTAGTTTGGAAAAACTCTTTTTGGAAAATCTGTAAAGGTACATTTTGGAGCCCATTGAGGCCTATAAGAAAAAAGCCGAATATCCTTAGATTAAAACTGGAAAGAAGCTATATGTGAAACTGCTTTGTGATGTGTGATTCATCTCACAGAGTTAAACTTTTCTTTTGATTTAGCAGGTTGGAAACACTTTTTGTAGAATCTGTGAAGGACATTTGGGAGCCCATTGAGGCCTATGGTGAAAAACCAAATATCCCAGATAAAAACTAGAAAGAAGCTATCTGTGAAACTGCTTTGTGATGTGTGGATTCATCTCACAGAGTTAAACCTTTCTTTTGATTCAGCAGTTGGAAACACTCTTTTTGTAGAATCTGTGAAGGGACAATTTGGAGCCCATTGTGGCCTATGGTGAAAAACAAATATCCCAGATAAAAACTAGAAAGAAGCTATCTGTGAAACTGCTTTGTGATGTGTGGATTCATCTCACAGTTAAACTTTCTTTTGATTCAGCAGGTTGGAAACACTCTTTTGTAGAATCTGTGAAGGACATTTGGAGCCATTGAGGCCTATGGTGAAAAACAGAATATCCACAGATAAAAACTAGAAAGAAACTATCTGTGAAACTGCTTTGTGATGTGTGGATTCATCTCACAGAGTTAAATGTTTCTTTTGATTCAATCAGTTGGAAATACTCTTCTGGTAGAATCTGCGAAGGATCATTTGGGAGTCCATTGAGGCCTAAGGTGAAAAACTGATTCTCCCCAGATAGAAACTAGAAAGAAGCTATCAGTGAAACTGCTTTGTGATGTGTGATTCATCTCACAGAGTTAAATTTTCTTTTGATTCAGCAGGTTGGAAACACTCTTTTGGAGAATCTGTGAAGGACATTTGGAGCCCATTGAGGCCTATGGTGAAAAACCGAATATCCCAGATAAAAACTAGAAAGAAGTTATCTGTGAAACTGCTTTGTGATGTGTGGATTCATCTCACAGAGTTAAACGTTTCTTTTCATTCAGCAGGTTAGAAACACTCTTCTTGTAGAATATGCAAGGACATTTGGAGCCATTGAGGCCTATGGTGAAAAACAGAATATCCCAGATAAAAACTAGAAAGAAGCTATCTGTGAAACTGCCTTGTGTGAATTCATCTCACAGAGTTAAATTTTTTATTGATTCAGCAGGTTGGAAACACTTTTTGTAGAATCTGTGAAGGACATTTGGGAGCCCATTGAGGCCTATGGTGAAAAACTGAATATCCCAGATAAAAACTAGAAAGAAGCTATCTGTGAAACTGCTTTGTGATGTGTGATTCATCTCACAGAGTTAAACCTTTCTTTGTATTCTGCGGGTTGGAAACACTCTTTTTGTTGAATTTGTGCAGAGACATTTTGGTACCCATTGATGCCTATGGGGAAAAAATGAATATACACAGATAAAAACCTAGAAAGAAGCTGTGTGTGAAACTGCTTGGAGATGTGTGGATTCATCTCACTGAATTAAACCTTTCTTTTGATTCAACAGGTTAGCAACACTCTTTTTGTAAAATCTGCAAAGGACATTTGAGCCCATTGAGGCCTATGGTGAAAAACAGAATATACCCAGATAAAAACTAGAAAGAAGCTATCTGTGAAACTGTTTTGTGATGTGTGGATTCATCTCACAGAGTTAAACCTTTCTTTTGATTCAACAGGTTGGAAACACTCTTTTGTAGAATCTGTGAAGGGACATTTGGGAGCCCATTGAAGCCTATGGGGAGAAAGCAAATATTCCCAGATAAAAAACAGAAAGAAGCTATCTGTGAAACTGCTTGTGATGTGTGGATTCATCTCACAGAGTTAAACTTTCTTTGGATTCAGCAGGTTGGAAACACTCTTTTTGTAGAATTTGCAAGGAAATATTTTGGAGCCCATTGAGGTCTATGGTGAAAAACTGAATATCCCAGGATAAAAACTAGAAAGAAACTATCTGTGAAACTGCTTTGTGATGTGTGGATTCATCTCACAGAGTTAAACCTTTCTTTTGATTCAGCAGGTTGGAAACACTCTTTTGTAGAATCTGTGAAGGACATTTGGGAGCCCATTGAGGCCTATGGGAAAAACTGAATATCCCAGATAAAAACTAGAAAGAAGCTATCTGAAACTGCTTTGTGATATGTGAATTCACCTTCTCGAGTTAAAACTTTCTTTTGATTCAGCAACTTGGAAACATTCTTGTTGTAGAATCTGAGAAGCGACATTTGGGAGCCCAATGAGGCCTATGGTAGAAAAACAGAATATCCCCAGATAAAAACTAAAAAGAAGCTATCTGTGAAACTGTTTTCTGAAGTGTGTATTCATCTCAGTGAATTAAACCTTGCTTTTGATACAGAAGGTTTGAAACACTCTAGGTAGAATCTGCAAAGGACATTTGAGCCATTGAGGCCTATGGTGAAAAACCAAATATCCCAGATAAAAACTAGAAAGAAGCTATCTGTGAAACTGCTTTGTGATGTGTGGATTCATCTCACAGAGTTAAACTTTCTTTTGATTCAGCAGTTGGAAACACTCTTTTGTAGAATCTGTGAAGGACATTTGGAGCCCATTGAGGCCTATGGTGAAAAACAGAATATACTTGATAAAAACTAGAAAGAAGCAATCTTGAAACTACTTTGTGATGTTTGGATTCATCTTGCAGAGTTAAACCTTTCTTTTGGTTCAGTAGGTTGGAAATACTCTTTTGTAGAATCTGAAGGACATTTGGGAGCCCATTGAGGCCTATGGTGAAAAAGAATATCCCAGATAAAAACTAGAAAAGCTATCTGTGAAACTGCTTTTGATGTGTGGATTCATCTCACAGAGTTAAACCTTTCTTTTGATTCAGCAGGTTGGAAACACTCTTTTGTAGAATCTGCAAAGGACATTTGAGCCATTGAGGCCTATGGTGAAAACTGAATATCCCAGATAAAAACTAGAAAGAAGATATCTGTGAAACTGCTTTGTGATGTGTGGATTCATCACACACAGTTAAAACTTCTTTTGATTCAGCAGTTGGAAACACTCTTTTGTAGAATCTGTGAAGGACATTTGAGCCATTGAGGCCTATGGTGAAAAACCAAATATCCCAGATAAAAACTACAAAGAAGCTATCTGTGAAACTGTTTTGTGATGTGTGGATTCATCTCACAGAGTTAAACTTTCTTTTGATTCAGCAATTTGGAAACAATGTTCTTGTAGAATCTGAAGGACATTTGGGAGCCCATTGAGGCCTATGGAAAAACTGAATATCCCAGATAAAACTAGAAAGAAGTTATCTGTGAAACTGTTTTGTGATGTGTGGATTCATCTCAGAGTTAAACCTTTCTTTTGATTCAGCAGGTTGGAAACTCTTTTGTAGAATCTGCAAGGACATTTGGGAGCCCATTGAGGCCTATGGTGAAAACTGAATATCCCAGATAAAAACTAGAAAGAAGCTATCTGTGAAACTGTTTTGTGATGTGTGGATTCATCTCACAGAGTTAAACCTTTCTTTTGATTCAGCAGGTTGGAAACACTCTTTTTAGAATCTGTGAAAGGACATTTGGGAGCCATTGAGGCCTATGGAAAAACTGAATATCCCAGATAAAACTAGAAAGAAGCTATCTGAAACTGCTTTTGATGTGTGGATTCATCTCACAGAGTTAAACTTTTTGATTCAGCAGGTTGGAAACACTTTTTGTAGAATCTGCAAAGGGACATTTGGGAGCCATTGAGGCCTATGGAAAAACTGAATATCCCAGATAAAACTAGAAAGAAGCTATCTGTGAAACTGCTTTTGATGTGTGGATTCATCTCAGAGTTAAACCTTTCTTTTGATTCAGCAGTTGGAAACACTCTTTTGTAGAATCTGCAAAGGACATTTGGGAGCCATTGAGGCCTATGGTGAAAAACAAATATCCCAGATAAAACTAGAAGAAGCTATCTGTGAAACTGCTTTGTGATGTGTGGATTCATCTCACAGAGTTAAACTTTCTTTTGATTCAGCAGGTTGGAAACACTTTTTGTAGAATCTGCAAAGGGACATTTGGGAGCCCATTGAGGCCTATGGAAAAACTGAATATCCAGATAAAAACTAGAAAGAAGCTATCTGTGAAACTGCTTTGTGATGTGGATTCATCTCACAGAGTTAAACTTTTTGATTCAGCAGGTTGGAAACTCTTTTGTAGAATCTGCAAAGGACATTTGGAGCCCATTGAGGCCTATGGTGAAAACTGAATATCCCAGATAAAACTAGAAAGAAGTTATCTGTGAAACTTTGTGATGTGTGGATTCATCACAGAGTTAAACCTTTTTTGATTCAGCAGGTTGAAACACTCTTTTGTAGAATCTGAAGGACATTTGAGCCATTGAGGCCTATGGAAAAACTGAATATCCCAGATAAAACTAGAAAAAGCTATCTGTGAAACTTTGTGATGTGGATTCATCTCACAGAGTTAAACTTTCTTTTGATTCAGCAGGTTGGAAACACTCTTTTGTAGAATCTGCAAGGACATTTGGGAGCCCATTGAGGCCTATGGTGAAAACTGAATATCCCAGATAAAACTAGAAAGAAGCTATCTGTGAAACTGCTTTGTGATGTGTATTCATCTCACAGAGTTAAACTTTCTTTTGATTCAGCAGGTTGGAAACACTCTTTTGTAGAATCTGCAAGGACATTTGGAGCCCATTGAGCCTATGGTGAAAAAGAATATCCCAGATAAAACTAGAAAGAAGCTATCTGTGAAACTGTTTTGTGATGTGTGGATTCATCTCACAGAGGTAAATCTTTCTTTTGATTCAGCAGGTTGGAAACACTCTTTTGTAGAATCTGCAAGGACATTTGGGAGCCCATTGAGGCCTATGGGAAAAACAAATATCCCAGATAAAACTAGAAAGAAGCTATCTGTGAAACTGTTTTGTGATGTGTGATTCATCTCACAGAGTTAAACTTTCTTTTGATTCAGCAGGTTGGAAACACTTTTTGTAGAATCTGCAAGGACATTTGGGAGCCATTGAGGCCTATGGTGAAAAACAGAATATCCCAGATAAAACTAGAAAGAAACTATCTGTGAAACTGCTTTGTGATGTGTGGATTCATCTCACAGAGTTAAACTTTTTTTGATTCAGCAGGTTGGAAACACTTTTTGTAGAATCTGCAAGGACATTTGGAGCCCATTGAGGCCTATGGAAAAACTGAATATCCCAGATAAAACTAGAAAGAAGCTATCTGAAACTGCTTTGTGATGTGTGGATTCATCTCACAGAGTTAAACCTTTCTTTTGATTCAGCAGGTTGGAAACACTTTTTGTAGAATCTGCAAAGGACATTTGGGAGCCATTGAGGCCTATGGAAAAACTGAATATCCCAGATAAAACTAGAAAGAAGCTATCTGTGAAACTGCTTTGTGATGTGGATTCATCTCACAGAGTTAAACCTTTCTTTTGATTCAGCAGGTTGGAAACACTCTTTTGTAGAATCTGAAGGACATTTGGGAGCCATTGAGGCCTATGGGAAAAACTGAATATCCCAGATAAAAACTAGAAAGAAGCTATCTGTGAAACTGTTTTGTGATGTGTGGATTCATCTCAGAGTTAAACCTTTTTTGATTCAGCAGGTTGGAAACACTCTTTTTGTAGAATCTGCAAAGGACATTTGGGAGCCCATTGAGGCCTATGGTGAAAAACCAAATATCCCAGATAAAAACTAGAAAGAAGCTATCTGTGAAACTGCTTTGTGATGTGTGGATTCATCTCACAGAGTTAAACCTTTTTTGATTCAGCAGGTTGAAACACTCTTTTGTAGAATCTGAAGGACATTTGGGAGCCCATTGAGGCCTATGGAGAAAAACTGAATATCCCAGATAAAAACTAGAAAGAAGTTATCTGTGAAACTGTTTTGTGATGTGTGGATTCATCACAGAGTTAAACCTTTCTTTTGATTCAGCAGGTTGGAAACACTCTTTTGTAGAATCTGTGAAGGACATTTGGAGCCATTGAGGCCTATGGTGAAAAAGAATATCCCAGATAAAAACTAGAAAGAAGCTATCTGAAACTGCTTTGTGATGTGGATTCATCTCACAGAGTTAAACTTTCTTTTGATTCAGCAGTTGGAAACACTTTTTGTAGAATCTGCAAAGGACATTTGAGCCATTGAGGCCTATGGTGAAAAAGAATATCCCAGATAAAAACTAGAAAGAAGCTATCTGTGAAACTGCTTTGTGATGTGTGATTCATCTCACAGAGTTAAACCTTTCTTTTGATTCAGCAGGTTGGAAACACTCTTTTGTAGAATCTGAAGGACATTTTGGAGCCCATTGAGGCCTATGGTGAAAAACCAAATATCCCAGATAAAAACTAGAAAGAAGCTATCTGTGAAACTGCTTTGTGATGTGTGGATTCATCTCACAGAGTTAAACCTTTCTTTTGATTCAGCAGGTTGGAAACACTCTTTTGTAGAATCTGCAAAGGACATTTGGGAGCCCATTGAGGCCTATGGTGAAAAACTGAATATCTCCAGATAAAAACTAGAAAGAAGCTATCTGTGAAACTGCTTTGTGATGTGTGGATTCATCTCACAGAGTTAAACCTTTCTTTTGATTCAGCAGGTTGGAAACACTCTTTTGTAGAATCTGCAAAGGGACATTTGGGAGCCCATTGAGGCCTATGGTGAAAAACAGAATATCCCAGATAAAAACTAGAAAGAAGCTATCTGTGAAACTACTTTGTGATGTGTGATTCATCTCACAGAGTTAAACTTTCTTTTGATTCAGCAGTTGAAACACTCTTTTGTAGAATCTGTGAAGGACATTTGAGCCATTGAGGCCTATGGTGACAAACCGAATATCCCCAGATAAAAACTAGAAAGAAGCTATCTGTGAAACTGCTTTGTGATGTGTGGATTCATCTCACAGAGTTAAACCTTTCTTTTGATTCAGCAGGTTGGAAACACTTTTTGTAGAATCTGTGAAGGGACATTTGGGAGCCCATTGAGGCCTATGGTGAAAACCAAATATCCCAGATAAAAACTAGAAAGAAGCTATCTGTGAAACTGCTTTGTGATGTGTGGATTCATCTCACAGAGTTAAACCTTTTTTGATTCAGCAGTTGAAACACTCTTTTTAGAATCTGTGAAGGACATTTGAGCCCATTGAGGCCTATGGTGAAAAAGAATATCCCAGATAAAAACTATAAGGAAGTTATCTGTGAAACTGTTTTGTGATGTGTGAATTCGTCTCACAGAGCTAAACCTTTCTTTTGATTCAGCAGGTTGGAAACTCTTTTGTAGAATCTGCAAAGGACATTTGGAGCCCATTGAGGCCTATGGTGAAAACCAAATATCCCAGATAAAAACTAGAAAGAAGCTATCTGTGAAACTGTTTTGTGATGTGTGGATTTATCTCACAGAGTTAAACCTTTCTTTTGATTCAGCAGGTTGAAACACTCTTTTGTAGAATCTGCAAGGGACATTTGGAGCCCATTGAGGCCTATGGTGAAAAACTGAATATCCCAGATAAAAACTAGAAAGAAGTTATCTTTGAAACTGCTTTGTGATGTGTGGATTCATCTCCCAGAGTTAAGACTTACTTTTGATTCAGCAGGTTGGAATCACTTTTTTGTAGAATCTGTAAAGAGATATTTGGGAGCCATTGAGGCCTATGGTGTAAAACAGAATATCCCGAGATAAAAACTAGAAAGAAGCTATCTGTGAAACTGCTTTGTGATGTGTGGATTCATCTCACAGAGTTAAACCTTTCTTTTGATTCAGCAGGTTGGAAACACTTTTTGTAGAATCTGTGAAGGGACATTTGGGAGCCCTTTGAGGACTATGGTGAAAAATGGAACATCACCAGAAAGAAACTAGAAAGAAGCTATCTGTGAAACTGCTTTGTGTTGCATTGATTACTTTCACAGAGTTAAACCTTTCTATTGATTCAGCAGGTTGGAAACACTTTAGGTGTGGGATCTGTGAAGGGACATTTGGGAGCCCATTGAGGCCTATGGTGAAAACTAAATATCTCCAGATAAAAACAAGAAGAAGCTATCTGTGAAACTGCTTTGTGATGTGTGGATTCATCTCACAGAGTTAAACCTTTCTTTTGATTCAGCAGGTTGGAAACACTCTTGTAGAATCTGCAAAGGGACATTTGGGAGCCCATTGAGGCCTATGGTGAAAAACAGAATATCCCAGATAAAAACTAGAAAGAAGCTATCTGTGAAACTGCTTTGTGATATGTGGATTCATCTCACAGAGTTAAACCTTTCTTTTGATTCAGCAGGTATAAAACACTCTCTGTAGAACCTGCAAAGGGACATTTGAGAACCCATTGAGGCCTATGGTGAAAAACTGAATATCCCAGATAAAAACTAGAAAGAAGTTATCTGTGAAACTGCTTTGTGATGTGTGGATTCATCTCACAGAGTTAAACCTTTCTTTTGATTCAGCAGGTTGGAAACTCTTTTGTAGAATCTGTGAAGGGACATTTGGGAGCCCATTGAGGCCTATGGTGAAAACCAAATATCCCAGATAAAAACTAGAAAGAAGTTATCTGTGAAACTGCTTTGTGATGTGTGGATTCATCTCACAGAGTTAAACCTTTCTTTTGATTCAACAGGTTGGAAACACTTTTTGTAGAATCTGTGAAGGGACATTTGAGCCATTGAGGCCTATGGTGAAAACTGAATATCCAGATAAAAACTAGAAAAAGCTATCTGTGAAACTGTTTTGTGATGTGTGATTCATCTCACAGTTAAACCTTTCTTTTGATTCAGCAGGTTTGAAACACTCTTTTGTAGAATCTGTGAAGGGACATTTGGGAGCCCATTGAGGCCTATGGTGAAAACCGAATATTCCCAGATAAAAACTAGAAAGAAGTTATCTGTGAAACTGCTTTGTGATGTGTGGATTCATCACAGAGTTAAACTTTCTTTTGATTCAGCAGGTTGGAAACACTCTTTTTGTAGAATCTGTGAAGGGACATTTGGGAGCCCATTGAGGCCTATGGTGAAAAACAAATATCCCAGATAAAAACTAGAAAGAAGCTATCTGTGAAACTGCTTTGTGATGTGTGATTCATCTCACAGAGTTAAACTTTCTTTTGATTCAGCAGGTTGGAAACACTCTTTTGTAGAATCTGTGAAGGACATTTGAGCCCATTGAGGCCTATGGTGAAAACTGAATATCCCAGATAAAAACTAGAAAGAAACTATCTGTGAAACTGCTTTGTGATGTGTGGATTCATCTCACAGAGTTAAACTTTCTTTTGATTCAGCAGGTTGGAAACACTCTTTTGTAGAATCTGTGAAGGGACATTTGGGAGCCCATTGAGGCCTATGGTGAAAAACAGAATATCCCAGATAAAAACTAGAAAGAAGCTATCTGTGAAACTGCTTTGTGATATGTGGATTCATCTCACAGAGTTAAACCTTTCTTTTGATTCAGCAGGTTGGAAACACTTTTTGTAGAATCTGTGAAGGGACATTTGGGAGCCCATTGAGGCCTATGGTGAAAAACAGAATATCCCCAGATAAAAACTAGAAAGAAGCTATCTGAAACTGCTTTGTGATGTGTGGATTCATCTCACAGAGTTAAACTTTCTTTTGATTCAGCAGTTTGGAAACACTCTTTTGTAGAATCTGCAAAAGGACATTTGGGAGCCCATTGAGGCCTATGGTGAAAAACAGAATATCCCCAGATAAAAACTAGAAAGAAGTTATCTGTGAAACTGTTTTGTGATGTGTGGATTCATCACAGAGTTAAACTTTCTTTTGATTCAGCAGGTTGGAAACACTCTTTTGTAGAATCTGTGAAGGGACATTTGGGAGCCCATTGAGGCCTATGGTGAAAAACCAAATATCCCCAGATAAAAACTAGAAAGAAGTTATCTGTGAAACTGCTTTGTGATGTGTGGATTCATCTCACAGAGTTAAACCTTTCTTTTGATTCAGCAGGTTGGAAACACTCTTGTAGAATCTGTGAAGGGACATTTGGGAGCCCATTGAGGCCTATGGTGAAAAACAGAATATCCCCAGATAAAAACTAGAAAGAAGCTATCTGTGAAACTGCTTTGTGATGTGTGGATTCATCTCACAGAGTTAAACCTTTCTTTTGATTCAGCAGGTTGGAAACACTTTTTGTAGAATCTGTGAAGGGACATTTGGGAGCCCATTGAGGCCTATGGTGAAAAACAGAATATCCCCAGATAAAAACTAGAAGAAGCTATCTGTGAAACTGCTTTGTGATGTGTGGATTCATCTCACAGAGTTAAACCTTTCTTTTGATTCAGCAGGTTGGAAACACTCTTTTGTAGAATCTGTGAAGGGACATTTGGAGCCCATTGAGCCTATGGTGAAAAACTGAATATCCCAGATAAAAACTAGAAAGAAGCTATCTGTGAAACTGCTTTGTGATGTGTGGATTCATCTCACAGAGTTAAACCTTTCTTTTGATTCAGCAGGTTGGAAACACTCTTTTGTAGAATCTGCAAAGGGACATTTGGAGCCCATTGAGGCCTATGGTGAAAACAGAATATCCCAGATAAAAACTAGAAAGAAGCTATCTGTGAAACTGCTTTGTGATGTGTGGATTCATCTCACAGTTAAACCTTTCTTTTGATTCAGCAGGTTGGAAACACTCTTTTTGTAGAATCTGTGAAGGGACATTTGGAGCCCATTGAGGCCTATGGTGAAAACAGAATATCCCCAGATAAAAACTAGAAAGAAGCTATCTGTGAAACTGTTTTGTGATGTGTGGATTCATCTCACAGAGTTAAACCTTTCTTTTGATTCAACAGGTTGGAAACACTTTTTGTAGAATCTGTGAAGGGACATTTGGAGCCCATTGAGGCCTATGGTGAAAACCAAATATCCCAGATAAAAACTAGAAAGAAGTTATCTGTGAAACTGTTTTGTGATGTGTGGATTCATCTCACAGAGTTAAACCTTTCTTTTGATTCAGCAGGTTGAAACACTGTTTTTGTAGAGTCTGCAAAGGGATATTCAGGAGCCCATTGAGAATTATGGTGCAAAACTGAATATTCCCAGATAAAAACTAGAAAGAAGCTATCTGTGAAACTGCTTTGATGTGTGGATTCATCTCACAGAGTTAAACTTTCTTTTGATTCAGCAGGTTGGAAACACTCTTTTTGTAGAATCTGTGAAGGGACATTGAGAGCCCATTGAGGCCTATGGTGAAAAACCAAATATCCCAAGATAAAAACTAGAAGGACAATATCTGTGAAACCCCTTTGTGATGTGTGGATTCATCTCACACAGTTAGAACTTTCTTTTGATTCAGTGGGTTGTAGACACTCTTTTGTAGAATCTGTGAAGGACATTTGGAGCCATTGAGGCCTATGGTGAAAAACTGAATATCCCCAGAAAATAACTAGAAAAAAACCAGATGTGAACCTGCTTTGTGAGTGTGGATTCATCTCACAGAGTTAAACCTTTCTTTTGATTCAGCAGGTTGGAAACACTTTTTGTAGAATCTGCAAAGGACATTTGGGAGCCCATTGAGGCCTATGGTGAAAAACCAAATATCCCAGATAAAAACTAGAAAGAAGCTATCTGTGAAACTACTTTGTGATGTGTGATTCATCTCACAGAGTTAAACCTTTCTTTTGATTCAGCAGGTTGAAACACTCTTTTGTAGAATATGTGAAGGACATTTGGGAGCCCATTGAGGCCTATGGTGAAAAACAGAATATCCCAGATAAAAACTAGAAAGAAGCTATCTGTGAAACTGCTTTGTGATGTGTGGATTCATCTCACAGAGTTAAATCTTTCTTTTGATTCAGCAGGTTGGAAACACTCTTTTGTAGAATCTGTGAAGAGACATTTGGGAGCCCATTGAGGCCTATGGTGAAAAACCAAATATCCCAGATAAAAACTAGAAAGAAGCTATCTGTGAAACTGCTTTGTGATGTGTGGATTCATCTCAGAGTTAAACTTTCTTTTGATTCAGCAGGTTGGAAACACTCTTTTTAGAATCTGTGAAGGACATTTGGAGCCATTGAGGCCTATGGTGAAAAGCCAAATATCCTCAGATAAAAACTAGAAAGAAACTATCTGTGAAACTGCTTTGTGATGTGAAAATTCATCTCACAGAGTTAAACTTTCTTTTGATTCAGCAGGTTGAAACACTCCTTTTGTAGAATCTGCAAAGGGACATTTGGGAGCCCATTGAGGCCTATGGTGAAAAACCAAATATCCCAGATAAAAACTAGAAAGAAGCTATCTGTGAAACTGCTTTGTGATATGTGGATTCATCTCACAGAGTTAAACTTTCTTTTGATTCAGCAGGTTGGAAACACTCTTGTAGAATCTGTGAAGCGACATTTGGGAGCCCATTGAGGCCTATGGTGAAAAACCAAATATCCCCAGATAAAAACTAGAAAGAAGCTATCTGTGAAACTGCTTTTGATGTGTGGATTCATCTCACAGAGTTAAACCTTTCTTTTGATTCAGCAGGTTGGAAACACTCTTTTGTAGAATCTGTGAAGGACATTTGGGAGCCCATTGAGGCCTATGGTGAAAAACCAAATATCCCCAGATAAAAACTAGAAAGAAGTTATCTGTGAAACTGCTTTTGATGTGTGGATTCATCTCACAGAGTTAAACCTTTCTTTTGATTCAGCAGGTTGAAACACTCTTTTGTAGAATCTGCAAAGGGACATTTGGGAGCCCATTGAGGCCTATGGTGAAAAACCAAATATCCCCAGATAAAAACTAGAAAGAAGCTATCTGTGAAACTGTTTTGTGATGTGTGGATTCATCTCACAGAGTTAAACCTTTCTTTTGATTCAGCAGTTGGAAACACTCTTTTGTAGAATCTGCAAAGGGACATTTGGAGCCCATTGAGGCCTATGGGGAAAAACCAAATATCCCCAGATAAAAACTAGAAAGAAGTTATCTGTGAAACTGCTTTGTGATGTGGATTCATCTCAGAGTTAAACTTTCTTTTGATTCAGCAGGTTGGAAACACTCTTTTGTAGAATCTGTGAAACTGCTTTGTGATGTGATTCATCTCACAGAGTTAAACTTTCTTTTGATTCAGCAGTTGGAAACACTCTTTTGTAGAATCTGTGAAGGACATTTGGAGCCATTGAGGCCTATGGTGAAAAACCAAATATCCCCAGATAAAAACTAGAAAGAAGCTATCTGTGAAACTGCTTTGTGATATGTGGATTCATCTCACAGAGTTAAACCTTTCTTTTGATTCAGCAGGTTTGAAACACTCTTTATGTAGAATCTGTGAAGGACATTTGGGAGCCCATAGAGGCCTATGGTGAAAACTGAATATCCCAGATAAAAACTAGAAAGAAGCTATCTGTGAAACTGCTTTGTGATGTGTGGATTCATCTCACAGAGTTAAACCTTTCTTTTGATTCAGCAGTTGGAAACACTTTTGTAGAATCTGCAAAGGACATTTGGAGCCATTGAGGCCTATGGTGAAAACCAAATATCCCAGATAAAACTAGAAAGAAGCTATCTGTGAAACTGCTTTGTGATGTGGATTCATCTCAGAGTTAAACCTTTTTTGATTCAGCAGGTTGAAACACTCTTTTAGAATCTGTGAAGGACATTTGAGCCATTGAGGCCTATGGTGAAAAAAATATCCCCAGATAAAAACTAGAAAGAAGCTATCTGTGAAACTGCTTTGTGATGTGTGGATTCATCTCACAGAGTTAAACCTTTCTTTTGATTCAGCAGGTTGAAACACTCTTTTGCAGAATCAGTGAAGGACATTTGGGAGCCATTGAGGCCTATGGTGAAAACCAAATATCCCAGATAAAAACTAGAAAGAAGCTATCTGAAACTGCTTTGTGATGTGTGGATTCATCTCACAGAGTTAAACTTTCTTTTGATTCAGCAGGTTGAAACACTCTTTTGTAGAATCTGCAAAGGACATTTGGGAGCCCATTGAGGCCTATGGTGAAAACCAAATATCAACAGATAAAACTAGAAAGAAGCTATCTGTGAAACTGCTTTGTGATGTGTGAATTCATCTCACAGAGTTAAACCTTTCTTTTGATTCAGTAGGTTGGAAACACTCTTTTTGTAGAATCTGTGAAAAAGCATTTGGGAGCCCATAGAAGCCTATGGGGAGAAACTGAATATCCTCAGATAATATCTAGAAATAATCTATCTGTGAAACTACTTTGTGATGTGTGGATTCATCTCACAGAGTTAAACTTTCTTTTGATTCAGCAGGTTGGAAACACTCTTTTGTAGAATCTGAAGGACATTTGGGAGCCATTGAGGCCTATGGTGAAAACCAAATATCCCAGATAAAAACTAGAAAAAGCTATCTGTGAAACTGCTTTGTGATGTGTGATTCATCTCACAGAGTTAAACCTTTCTTTTGATTCAGCAGGTTGAAACACTCTTTTGTAGAATCTGCAAAGGGACATTTGGGAGCCCATTGAGGCCTATGGTGAAAAACAGAATATCCCCAGATAAAAACTAGAAAGAAGCTATCTGTGAAACTGCTTTGTGATGTGTGATTCATCTCACAGAGTTAAACTTTCTTTTGATACAGCAGGTTGGAAACACTCTTTTTGTAAAATCCATGAAGGGATATATAGGAGCCCATTGAGGTTTTTGGAGAAATACCAAATATCCACAGATAAAAACTAGAAAGAAGCTATCTGTGAAACTGCTTTGTGATGTGTGGATTCATCTCACAGAGTTAAACTTTTTTTGATTCAGCAGGTTGGAAACACTTTTTTTGTAGAATCTGAGAAGGGACATTTGGGAGCCCATTGAGGCCTATGGTGAAAAACAGAATATCCCCAGATAAAAACTAGAAAAAGCTATCTGTGAAACTGCTTTGTGATGTGTGGATTCATCTCACAGAGTTAAACCTTTCTTTTGATTCAGCAGGTTGGAAACACTCTTTTGTAGAATCTGCAAAGGGACATTTGGGAGCCCATTGAGGCCTATGGTGAAAAACTGAATATCCCAGATAAAAACTAGAAAGAAGCTATCTGTGAAACTGCTTTGTGATGTGTGGATTCATCTCACAGAGTTAAACTTTCTTTTGATTCAGCAGGTTGGAAACACTCTTTTGTAGAATCTGTGAAGGCATATTTGGGAGCCCATTGAGGCCTATGGTGAAAACCAAATATCAACAGATAAAAACAAGAAAGAAGCTATCTGTGAAACTGCTTTGTGATGTGTGGATTCATCTCACAGAGTTAAACCTTTTTTGATTCAGCAGGTTGGAAACACTCTTTTGTAGAATCTGTGAAGGGACATTTGGGAGCCCATTGAGGCCTATGGTGAAAAACAGAATATCCCCAGATAAAAACTAGAAAGAAGCTATCTGTGAAACTGCTTTGTGATGTGTGGATTCATCTCACAGAGTTAAACTTTCTTTTGATTCAGCAGGTTGGAAACACTCTTTTGTAGAATCTGTGAAGGGACATTTGGGAGCCCATTGAGGCCTATGGTGAAAAACTGAATATCCCCAGATAAAAACTAGAAAGAAGCTATCTGTGAAACTGCTTTGTGATGTGTGGATTCATCTCAAAGTTAAACCTTTCTTTTGATTCAGCAGGTTGGAAACACTTTTGTAGAATCTGCAAAGGGACATTTGGGAGCCCATTGAGGCCTATGGTGAAAAACTGAATATCCCCAGATAAAAACTAGAAAGAAGCTATCTGTGAAACTGCTTTGTGATGTGTGGATTCATCTCACAGAGTTAAACTTTCTTTTGATTCAGCAGGTTGGAAACACGCTTTTTGCAGAATTTGCAAAGAGACTTTTGGGAGCCGATTGAGGACTATGGGGAAAACCTAATATCCTCAGAGGAAAAATAGAATGAAGCTATTTCTGAAACTGCTTTGTGATGTGTGGATTAATTTCACAGAGTTAAACCTTTACTTTGATTCAGCAGGTTGGAAACACTATTTTGTAGAATCTGTGAAGGACATTTGAGCCCATTGAGGCCTATGGTGAGAAACCAAATATCTCCAGATAAAACTAGAAAGAAGCTATCTGTGAAACTGCTTTGTGATGTGTGGATTCATCTCACAGAGTTAAACCTTTCTTTTGATTCAGCAGGTTGGAAACACTCTTCTTGTAGAATATGCAAATGAATATTTGTGGGCCCTTTCAGGCCAATGGTGAAAAACAGGATTTTCCAGATAAAAAGTGGAATAAAGCTATCTGTGAAACTTCTTTGTGATGTGTGGGTTCAACTCATACAGTTAAACCTTTGTGTTCACTCAGCAGGTAGGAAACACTCTTCTGGTAGTATTTGTGAAGGGACATTTTATAGCACATTGATACCTATCATAAAAAACCAAATATCTCCAGATAAAATCTAATAAAAAGCTATTTGAGAAACTGCTTTGTGATGTGTGGACTCAACTAAAAAAGTTAAACTTTTCTTTTTTTTTTTTTTAATTATTATGCTTTAAGTTCTAGGGTACATGTGCATAACATGCAGGTTTGTTACATACGCATACTTGTGCCATGTTGCTGTGCTGCACCCATCAACTCGTCAGCACCCATCAACTCGTCATTTACATCAAGTATAACTCCCAATGCAATCCCTCCCCTCTCCCTCCCATGATAGGCCCGGTGTGTGATGTTCCCCTTCCCGAGTCCAAGTGATCTCATTGTTCAGTTTCCACCTATGAGTGAGAACATGCGGTGTTTGGTTTTCGGTTCTTGTGATAGTTTGCTAAGAATGATGGTTTCCAGCTGCATCCATGTCCCTACAAAGGACACAAACTCATCCTTTTTTATGGCTACATAGTATTCCATGGTGTATATGTGCCACATTTTCTTAATCCAATCTGTCACTGATGGACATTTGGGTTGATTCAAGTCTTTGCTATTGTGAATAGTGCCGCAATAAACATACGTGTGCATGTGTCTTTATAGCAGCATGATTTATAATCCTTTGGGTATATACCCAGTAATGGGATGGCTGGGTCATATGGTACATCTAGTTCTAGATCCTTGAGGAATCGCCATACTGTTTTCCATAATGGTTGAACTAGTTTACAATCCCACCAACAGTGTAAAAGTGTTCCTATTTCTCCACATCCTCTCCAGCACCTGTTGTTTCCTGACTTTTGAATGATCGCCATTCTAACTGGTGTGAGATGGTATCTCATTGTGGTTTTGATTTGCATTTCTCTGATGGCCAGTGATGATGAGCATTTTTCATGTGTCTGTTGGCTGTATGAATGTCTTTTGAGAAATGTCTGTTCATATCCTTTGCCCACTTTTGATGGGGTTGTTTGTTTTTCTTGTAAATTTGTTTGAGTTCTTTGTAGGTTCTGGATATTAGCCCTTTGTCAGATGAGTAGATTGCAAAATTTTCTCCCATTCTGTAGGTTGCCTGTTCACTCTGATGGTAGTTTCTTTTGCTGTGCAGAAGCTCTTTAGTTTAATGAGATCCCATTTGTCAATTTTGGCTTTTGCTGCCGTTGCTTTTGGTGTTTTAGACATGAAGTCTTTGCCCATGCCTATGTCCTGAATGGTACTACCTAGGTTTTCCTCTAGGGTTTTTATGGTATTAGGTCTAACATTTAAGTCTCTAATCCATCTTGAATTAATTTTCGTATAAGGAGTAAGGAAAGGATCCAGTTTCAGCTTTCTACTTATGGCTAGCCAATTTTCCCAGCACCATTTATTAAATAGGAATCCTTTCCCCATTTCTTGTTTCTCTCAGGTTTGTCAAAGATCAGATGGCTGTAGATGTGTGGTATTATTTCTGAGGACTCTGTTCTGTTCCATTGGTCTATATCTCTGTTTTGGTACCAGTACCATGCTGTTTTGGTTACTGTAGCCTTGTAGTATAGTTTGAAGTCAGGTAGCGTGATGCCTCCAGCTTTGTTCTTTTGACTTAGGATTGTCTTGGAGATGCGGCTCTTTTTGGTTCCATATGAACTTTAAAGCAGTTTTTCCAATTCTGTGAAGAAACTCATTGGTAGCTTGATGGGGATGGCATTGAATCTATAAATAACCTTGGGCAGTATGGCCATTTTCACGATATTGATTCTTCCTATCCATGAGCATGGTATGTTCTTCCATTTGTTTGTGTCCTCTTTTATTTCACTGAGCAGTGGTTTGTAGTTCTCCTTGAAGAGGTCCTTTACATCCCTTGTAAGTTGGATTCCTAGGTATTTTATTCTCTTTGAAGCAATTGTGAATGGAAGTTCATTCATGATTTGGCTCTCTGTTTGTCTGTTACTGGTGTATAAGAATGCTTGTGATTTTTGCACATTAATTTTGTATCCTGAGACTTTGCTGAAGTTGCTTATCAGCTTAAGGAGATTTTGGGCTGAGACAATGGGGTTTTCTAAATATACAATCATGTCATCTGCAAAGAGGGACAATTTGACTTCTTCTTTTCCTAACTGAATCCCCTTGATTTCTTTCTCTTGCCTGATTGCCCTAGCCAGAACTTCCAACACTATGTTGAATAGGAGTGGTGAGAGAGGGCATCCCTGTCTTGTGCCAGTTTTCAAAGGAATTTTTCCAGTTTTTGCCCATTCAGTATGATATTGGCTGTGGGTTTGTCATAAATAGCCTTATTATGATTTTGAGGTACGCTCCATCAATACCGAATTTATTGAGCGCTTTTAGCATGAAGGGCTGTTGAATTTTGTCAAAAGCCTTTTCTGCATCTATTGGAGATAATCATGTGGTTCTTGTCTTTGGTTCTGTTTATATGCTGGATTATGTTTATTGATTTGAATGTTGAACCAGCCTTGCATCCCAGGGATGAAGCCCACTTGATCATGGTGGATAAGCTTTTGATGTGCTGTTGAATCCGGTTTGCCAGTATTTTATTGAGGATTTTGCATCGATGTTCATCAGGATATTGGTCTAAAATTTCTTTTTGTTGTGTCTCTGCCAGGCTTTGGTATCAGGATGATGTTGGCCTCATAAAATGAGTTAGGAGGATTCTCTTTTCTATTGATTGAATAGTTTCAGAAGGAATGGTACCAGCTCCTCCTTGTACCTCTGGTAGAATTCAGCTGTGAATCCATCTGGTCCTGGACTTTTTGGTTGGTAGGCTATTAATTATTGCCTCAATTTCAGAGCCTGCTATTGGTCTATTCAGGATTCAACTTCTTCCTGGTTTAGTCTTGAAGAGTGTAAGTGTCCAGGAAATTATCCATCAAAACATGCCAAAATGTAAAGACCAGAGCAAAATAACCAGTTAATATCATAATGTAACAATATTAACCTTAAATGTAAATGGACTAAATGCTCCAATTAAAAGACACAGACTGGCAAACTGGATAGAGTCAAGACCCATCAGTCTACTGTATTCAGGAGACCCATCTCACATGCAGAGACATACATAGGCTCAAAATAAAGGGATGGAGGAAGATTTACCAAGCAAATGGACAATACTAGTCTCTAATAAAACAGACTTTAAACCATCAAAGATCAAAAGAGACAAAGAAGGCCATTACATAATGGTAAAAGGGTTAATTCAACAGGAAGAGCTAACTATCCTAAATATATGCACCCATTACAGGAGCACCCAGATTCATAAAGCAACTCCTTAGAGACTTACAAAGAGACTTAGACTCCCATACAATAATAATGGGAGACTTCAACACTCCACTGTCAACATTAACAGATCAATGAGACAGAAAGTTAACAAGGATATCCAGGAATTGAACTCATCTCTGCAGCAAGCAGACCTAATAGACATCTATAGAACTCTCCACCCCAAATCAACAGAATATACATTCTTCTCAGCATCACATCGCACTTATTCCAAAATTGACTACATAATTGGAAGTAAAGCAATCCTCAGTAAATGTACAAGAACAGATATTGTAACAAACTGTCTCTCAGACCACAGTGCAATCAAACTAGAACTCAGGACTAAGAAACTCAATCAAAACCGCTCAACTATATGGAAACTGAATAACCTGCTCCTGAATGACTACTGGGTACATAACGAAATGAAGGCAGAAATAAAGATGATCTTTGAAACCAATGAGAACAAAGATACAACATACCAGAATCTCTGGGACACATTTAAAGCAGTGTGTAGAGGGAAATTTATAGCACTAAATGCCCACAAGAGAAAGCTGGAAAGGTCTAAAATTGACACTCTAACATCACAATTAAAAGAACTAGAGAAGCAGGAGCAAACACATTCAAAAGCTAGCAGAAGGCAAGAAATAACTAAGATCAGAGCAGAACTGAAGGAGATAGAGACACAAAAAACCCTCCAAAAAATCAATGAATCCAGGAGTTGGTTTTTTGAAAAGATCAACAAAATTGACAGACCGCTAGCAAGACTAATAAAGAAGAAAAGAGAGAAGAATCAAATAGACGCAATAAAAAATGAAAAAGGGGATATCACCACCGACCCCAGAGAAATACAAACTACCATCAGAGATTACTATACACTTTTCTTTTGATTTAACAGGTTAGAAACAGACTTCTTGTAGACTCTGTGAAGGGACATTTGAAAGTCCTTTGAGGACTATGGTGAAAAACCAAATATCTCCAGACAACAACTAGAAAGAAGATATTGGTGAAACTGCTTTGTGATGTATGCATTCAACTCACAGAATTAAAACTTTTTATGATTCAGCATGTTGGAAACACATTTCTGGTAGTATCAATGAAGGGACATATTTTAGCCCATGGAAGCCTTTGTTGAGAAACTGAATAATCCTAGACAGAAACTAAAAAGAAGCAATCTGTGAAACTCCTTTGTCGTGTGTGGATTCAACTCACAGAGTTAAAATTTTCTTTAGATTCAGTAGGTTGGATGCACTTTTTTTTTGTAGAACCGCCCAAGTGTCATTTGGGGGCCCATTAGGTATATGGTGAAAAAAAATGAATATCTGCAGATAAAAACTAGAAATAAGCGATCTATGAAACTGGTGTATGATGTGTGGATTCATCTCACAGAGTTAAACCTCTGTTTTGATTCAGCAGATTTGAAACAGTCTTCTTACTGTATCTGGGAAGGGACATTTGGGAGCCCATTGGGGCCTATGGTGAAGAACAGAATATCCCAAGATGAAAACTAGAAAGAAGCTATTTGTGAAACTGCTTTGTGATGTGCAGATTCATCTCACAGTGTTAAAACTTCGTTTTGATTAAGTAGGTTAGAAACCATCTTTTTGTAGAATGTGCGAATGAGCATTTGAGGGCCCTTTGAGGAATATGGTGAAAAACCGAGTTTCTCTGATAAAAACTAGAAAGAAGCTATCTTGAAACTGCTTTGTGATGTGTGGACTCAGCTCACAGAGTTAAACCATTCTTTTGACTTACCAGGTTGGGAACAATCTTCCTGTAGAATTTGAGATGGGACGTTTGGGACCCCTTTGAGAACTACAAGATAAAACTGAATATCCACAGATTAAAAACTAGAGAAGCTATTGGCAAAACTGCTTTGTGATGTGTGGATTCATCTCACAGAATTAAACTTTTATTTTGGTTCAGCAGTTTGAAAACACTCTTGTGGTATAATCTGCAAATGGATATTCGGGAGCCCAATGAGGCCTATGGTAGGAAGCAGAATATCCCTAGACAGTAACTGAAAAGAAGCTATCTGTGAAACTGCTTTGTGATGTGTGGATTCAATTCACAGAGTTAAACCTTTTGTTTTATTCAGCAGATGGGAAATACTCTTTCTGTAGAATCTCCAAAGGGACAATTGAATGTCCATGGAGGTCTATGGTGAAAAACCGAATATCCCCAAATAAGAACTAGAAAGAAGCTATCTGTGAAAATGCTTTGTGATATTTGCATTCATCTCACAGCGTTAAACCTTTGTTTTGATTTAGAAGGTTTGAAACACTCTTCTTGTAGTATCTGTGAAGGGACATTTGGGAGACCATTGATGCCTATGGTGAAAAACCAAGTATTTCCACATAAAAGCTAGAAATCACCTATTTATAAAACTGCATTGTGATGTGTGGATTTGTATCACAGAGTTAAAACTTTGTTTTGATTCAACAGGTTGGAAACACTATTCTTGTAGAAACTGTGAAGGGACATTTGGCAATCTAAGGTGAAAAACTGAATATCCCCAGGCAAAAACTAGAAAAAAAAAACTATCTGTGAGATCGCTTTGTGATTTGGGGATTAAACTCACAGAGTTAAACTTTTCTTTTGATTCAAAAGATTGGAAGCACTCTCTGTAAAATCAGCAAAAGGACACTTTGGTGAAAAATTGAGGTCTACTGGAAAAAAACTGAATATTCTGTGATAAAAACTAGAAAGAATCTCTCTGTGAAACAGCTTTGTGATGTGTGGATTCATCTAATAGAGTTAATCCTTTCTTTTGATTAAACAGGTTAGAAACATTCTTCTGGTAAGATCTGTGAAGGGACATTTGGGAGCCCATTAAGGACTATAATGAAAAACAGAATATCCCTAGAAAAAACTGGAAAGAAGCTATCTGTGAAACTGCTTTGTGATGTGTGGATTGCACTCACAGAGTTAAACCTTTCTTTCAATTCAGCAGATTGGAAACACTCTCTTTGTAGAATATGCGAAGGAACATTTGAAAGCCTGTTGAGGCCTATGACGAAAAACAGAATATCCTCTGATTAAAACAAGAAAGACGCTATCTCTGAAACTGCTTTGTGTTGTGTGGATTTGTGTCACAGAATTAAACCTTTCTTTTGATTCAGCAGGTAGGAAAAATCCCTTTGGTATAATCTGCCAAGGGACATTTCAGAGCCCATTGAGGCTTATAATGAAAAACCAAACATTTTCAGATAAAAACCAGAAAGAAGGTGTCTGTGAAACTGCTTTGTAATGTGTGAATTCATCTCATAAATTTAAATCCTCCTTTTTATATAGCAGGTTAGAAACACACATTTGGTAGAATCTGCGAAGAAACATTTGGGAGCTCTTTGAGGCCTGTGGTGAAAAACAGAATATTTCAAAAAGAAAACTAGATGGAAGCTATCTGTGAAAGTGATTTGTGATGTGTGAATTGGTCTCACAGAGTTAAACGTTTCTTTTGATTCCACACATTACAAACTCTTCTGGTAGAGTCTGCGATGGAATATTTGGGGACCCATTGAGGTCTATAGTGAAATAACGAATATACCCATATAAAAAGTAGAAAGAAGCTATCTATCAAACTTCCTTGTGATGTGTGGATTCATCTCATAGCAATAAACCTTTTTGATTCAGCAGGTTGGAAAGACAGTGCTTGTTAGAATCTTCAAAGGGATATTTCAGAGGACAATGATGCATATGGTAAAATACAGAATATCTCCAGATAAAAACTAGAAAGAAACTATCTGTGAAACTGCTTTGTGATGTGTGGATTTATCTCACAGAGTTAAAGCTTCTTTTTTCAGTAGGTTTGAAAAACTCTTCATGTAGTATTTGTGAAGGGACATTTGAAAGTCCATTGTGACCTATTGTGAAAAACAGAATATCCACAGAAAAAATCTAGATAGAAACTCTCTGTGAAACTGCTTTGTGATGTGTGCATTCATCTCACAGAGTTAAACCTCTCTTTTGAATCAGCAGGTTGGAAACACTCTTCTTGTAGAATCTGCAAAGGGATATTGGGGAGCACGTTGATGCCTATGGTGAAAAGCCGAATATGCTAAGATAAAAACTAGAAAGAAGCAATCTGTGAACCTGCTTTGTGATGTGTGGATTCAACTCATAGTGTTAAACCTTCCTTTTGATTTAGCAGGTTGGATGCAAACTTCTTGTAGAATCTGCGAAAGGACATTTGGAAGACAACTGAGGCCTATGAGGGAAAACTGAATATATCCAGATAAAAAGAAAGAAAAAAACTATCTGTTAAACTTCATTGTGATGTGTGGATTCATCTCACAGAGTTAAACATTTGTTTAGATTCAACAGGTTGGGTGTCTGTGAAACTGTGCTGTGAGGTGTGGATTCAACTCACAGAGGTAAACCTTTCCTTTGGTGTAGAAGGCTAGAAACAAACTTCTTGTAGAATCTGCAAAAGGACATTTGGGAGCCTTTTGAGGACTTTGGCATAAAACAAAATATCCCTATAAAAAAACCAGAAAGAAGATATCAGTGAAACTGCTTTGTGATGTGTGCATTCATCTCACAGAATTAAATCTTTGTTTTGATTCAACAGGTTGGAAACACTCTTCTGGTAGAATCTGCACAGGGATAATTTGGCAGCCCATTGAGGCCTATCATGGGAAACTGAATATCTGTCAATAGGAACTAAAAATAAGCTATCTGTGAAACTGCATTTTTATGTATAGATTCGACTCACAGAGGTAAACCTTTCTTTTGATTCAGCTGGTTGGATACGTTCTTTTAGTAGAACCTTGGAATGACATTTGGGGGCCATATGTAGTCTATGGTGAAGATCCGAATATCTGCAGATAAAAACCAGAAAGAAGCTATCTGTGAAGCTGCTTTGTAATGTATAAATTTATCTCAAAGTGTTAAACCTTTGTTGTGATTCAGCAGGCTTGAAATACTTTTTTGTAGTATCTGTGAAGAGACATTGCAGAGCCCTCTGAGGCCTATAATGAAAAACAAAATATTCCAAGATCAAGACTAGAAAGAATCTATCTGTGAAACTGCTTTGTGATGTGTAGCTTTAACTGACAGAGATAAACCTTTCTTTTGATTCAGCTGGTTGGAAACCTTCTTTTTGTAGAATCTTAGAAGGGATATTTGCTTGCCCATTGAGTTTTATGGTGAAAAATCGAATATATTCAGATTACAAACTAGAAAGAAGTTATTTGTAAAACTGCTTTGTGAAGTTTGGATTCATCTCAAAGTGTTAAACCTTTCTTTGGATTCAACTAGTTGGAAACCCTCTCCTGGTAGTATCTGCGAAGGGACATTTGAGCACCTATTGAGGCCTATGGTGAAAAACTGAATATTCCCATATAAAAACTAGAAAGAAGCTGTCTGTGAAACAGCTTTGTGATGTATGGATTCATGTAACAAAGCTATACATGTCTTTTGTTGGAGCATGTTGGAAACACTGTTTTCGTAGAATCTGCAAATGGACATTTGGAGGTCCATTGAGGCCAATGGTGATACATCAAATATTTCCAGATAAAAACTAGAAAGAAGCTATCTTTGAAACTGCTTTGTGATGTGTGGATTCATCTCACAAAGTTAAACATTTATTTTGATTCAGCAAACTGGAAAAGCTTTTCTGGAGGAATCTGCCAAGAAACATTTTGGAGCCCCCTTAGGCTTATAGTGAAAACCTGAACATCCTCAGATAAAAACTAGAAAGAAGATATCTGTGAAACTGATTTGTGATGTATCAATTCATCTCATAGAGTTAAACCTTTCTTTTGATTCAGCGGGTAAAAACACTCTTCTTGTAGAATCTGTGATGGGACATTTGGGAGCTCACTGAAGCCTATGGTGAAAAACAGAATATCCCCATTAAAAACTAGAAAGAATTGATCTGTGAGACTGCTTTTTGATGTGTAAATTCATCTCACAGAGATCAGCCTTTCTTTTGATTTAACAAGTTGGACCTATTCTTCTTGTAGTATCTGTAAAGGAACATTTGGTAGCTCATTGAGTGTATGGTTAAAAACCGAATATTTGCTGATAAAAATTAGAAAAAAGTTATCTGCGAAACTGCTTTGTGATGTGTGGATTCATTTCACAGATTGAAACTTTTCTTTTGATTCAGCAGGTTGGAAAAATTATTCTTGTAGAATCTGCAAGAAGATATGGGAGCCCATTTACATTTATGGTGAAAAATGAAATATCCCCAGAAAAAGAGTAGAAAGAAGCTCTCTGTGAAACTCCTTTGTGATGTGTGCATTCATCTCACAGAGATAAAGCTTGGTTTTGATTCAGCAGGTTGTAAAAGCTATTTCTGTAAAATCTGCAAGGAGACCTTTGAGAGTACAATGTCACCTGCCTTGAAAATCCATAAATCTCCAGATAAAAACTTGAAAGAAGTAATCTGTGAAACTGCTTTGTGATTTGTGGATTCATCTCACATAGTTAAACTTTTCTCTTGATTCAGACGTTTGGACATTTTTTTTTTTTTGTAGAATCTGCCAAGAAACATTTCAGAGCCCACTGAGGCATAAAGGAAAAACCGAATATCCCCAGATAAAAACTAGAAAAAAGCTGTCAGTAAAACTACTTTGTCATGTGTGGATTCATCTCATGGAATTAAACCTTTATTTTCATTCAGCAGATTGGAAACACTCTATTTGTAGAATCTGTGAAGTGACATTTGGGAGCCCATTGAGGCTTATGATGGAAAATGGAATATCACAAAATGAACACTAGAAAGAAGGTATCTGTGAAACTGCTTTGTGATATGTAGATTCATCTCACGGAGTTAAAATTTTCTTCTGATTCAGCAAGTTAGAAGAACTTATTTTGTAGAATATGTGAAGGGACATTTGGGAGCACATTGATGCCTATAGTGAAAAAAGATGTACCCAGAGAAAAACTAGAAAGAAGCATTCTGTGAAACTGCTTTGTGATGTGTGAATCCAACTCAAAGGATTAAATTTGTCTTTTTGATTTACCAGGTTGGAAACACCCTCCTAGTAGAATCTGCAAAGGGACATTTGGAAGCTTATAGAGGACTGTTGTGAAAAACTGAATATCCCCAGATAAAAACTAGATAGAAGCTTTCTGTGAAACTTCTTTCTGATGTGTCAATTCAACTTACAGAGTTTAACTTTCCTTTTTATTCAGCAGGTTGGAAACACTTTATTTGTAGAATCTGTGAAGGGACATATTTCAGCTCATTGCGGCCTATATATATTCTGATGAAAACCAGAAACAGGCTCTCTGTGAAACTTCTTTGTAATGTGTGGATTCATCCAAATGAGTAAAACTTTTCTTTTTATTCAGCAGGTTGGAAACTCACTTCTGATAGACTATGCGAAGGAACATTTGAGAGCTCATTGATGCTTGTGGTGAAAAACAGAATATCCACAGACATAAACTAGAAAGAAGCTCTCTGTAAAACTGCCTTGGGTTGTGTGAATTCATCTCAAAGAGTTAAATGTGTTTTCAATTCAGCAGGTTGGAAACCCTCTTCTTGTAGAATCTGTGAAGGGACATTTGGGAGTACATTTACACCTAGGGTGAAAAAATGGATGTCCCCAGTTAAAAACTAGAAATACACTATCTGTGAAACTGTTCTGTGATGTGTGGATTCAAGTCACAGAGCTAAAAGTTTCTTTTGATTTAGCTGGTTGGAAACAAACTTCTTGTATGATCTGGTAAGACACCTTTGAAAGCCCATTGAGACCTATGGTGAAAAACAAAATGTCCCCAGATAAAAACCAGAAAGAATCTATTCGTTAAATTGTTTTGTGATGTGTGGATTCAACTCACAGAATAAAACTTTTCTTTTAATTTGAAAGGTTGGAAACAAAATACTTGTAGAATCAATGAAGGGGCCTTTGGTAACCCATTGAGGCGTATGTTGAAAAACTGAATATCACCAGATAAAAACTAGAAAGAAGCTATCTTTGAAACTGCTTTGCGATGTGTAGATTTATATCACAGAGTTGTGTGGAAACTGCAAAGGAACATTTTTGAGCCCATTGAGGACTATGGTGAAAAACCAAATGACTCCACGTAAAAACTAGAAAGAAGCTATCCTTGAAACTTCTTTGTGATGTGTGCACTCATCTCACAGATTTAAACATTTCTTTCCACTTAACATGTTGGAAACCCATTCTGGTAGAATCTGTGAAGAAACATTTGAAAGTCCATTGAGGCCTACGGTTATAAACCAAATATCCCCAAATAAAAACTAGAAGGAAGCTATCAGTCAAACTGTTTCATGATGTGTAGATTGATCTCAGACAGTTAAACCTTTCTTTTGATTCAGCAGGTTAAAAACACTCTTCTGGTAGAATCTGTGATGGGACATTCGGGAACCTATTAAGGCCTATGGTGAAAAAATGAATACCCCCACATAAAAACTAAAAAGAAGCTATTTGTGAAACTTCTTTGTGATGTTTGGATTTGACTCACAGAGTTAAACATTTCTCTTGATTTCGCAGGTTGAAAACTTTCTTCTGGTAGTATCTGCCAAGGGACGTTTCAAAGCCCATTGAGGTTTAAAATTAAAAACCGAATATCCTCAAATAAAAACTGGAAAGGAGGTGTCCATGAAACTGCTTTGTGGTGTGTGGATTCATCTCACGGAGTTAAACTTTTTTTTGCTTTAGCATTTTGGAAACACTGTTTTGTAGAATCTGTGGAGACATTTGGGAGCTCATTGAGGCTAATGGTGAAAAAGCGAATATCCCCAGATAAAAACTAGAAAGAAGTTCTCTGTATGGATTCATCTCACAGAGTTAAATCTTTTTTTTTTTTTTAATTCAGCATATTGGAAACACTCTCCTTGCAGAATTTGCAAAACGACATAGTTCATCACCTTGACGTCTATGGTGAAAAAACGAATATCTTCATTGTAAAACTAGAAAGAAGCTATCTGTGAAACTGCTTTGTGACATGTGGAATCATATCACAGAATTAAACCTTTCTTTTGATTCAGAAGGTTGCCATCACTTTTATTGTAGTGTCTGCAAAGGGATGTTTGGGAGCCCATTGAGGCTTATGGTCAAAATCTGAATATCCACAGATAAAAACTATATAAAAGCTCTTTGTGAAATTTCTCTGTGATGGGTAGATTTATCTCCCAGAATTAAACGTTTAGTTTTATTCAGCAGCTTGTAACCATTCTTACGGTAGAACCTGCAAAGGGACATTTGGGAGTCCATTGAGGCCAAAAGTGAAAAAAAGAATATTCTCAGATAAAAACTAGAAAGCTATCTTTGGAACTGCTTTGTGATGTTTGGATTCGTCTAACAGAGTCCAATCTTTCTTTTGATCCAGCAGATTAAAAACACTCTTGTGGTAGAATCTACCAAGGGATATTTCGGAGTTCCTGACACTGCTTTGTACTGTGTGGATTCATCTCACAGAGTTAAACCTTGGTTTTGATTCAGTATATTGGAAACACTCTTCTTGCAGAATCTGTGAAGGGACATTTTAAAGGATATTGATGCCTAGGTTAAAAACTGAATATCTTCAGATAAAAACTAGAAAGAGGCTATGTGAAACCGAATATCCTCAAATAAAAACTGGAAAGGAGGTGTCCATGAAACTGCTCTGTGATGTGTGGATTAAACTCACAGAGTTAAATTCTTCTTTTGATTCAGCACGTTGGAAACCCTCTTCTGGTAGAATCTGTGAATGGACATATGGTAGTCCATTGAGGCCTATGGTGAAAGAATGAATATCTATAGATTAAAACTAGAAAGAAGGAATCAGAGAAACTGCTTTGTGATGGGTGGATTCAACTCACAGAGCTAAACCTTTCTTTTTATTCAGCAGGTCGGAAGAACTCTCTTTGTAGAAACTGTGAAGAAACTTTTGGGAGCCCATTGATGCTTATCTTGAAAAAAAAGAAAACCACCAGATAAAAACAAGAAAGAAGCTCTCTGTGAAACTGCTTTGTGATGAGTGGATTCATTACACCAGATTAAACTTTTCTTTTGATTCAGCATGTTGGAAACACTTACTTTCTAGAATCTGCAAAGGGACATTTGGGAACATATTGACGCCCATGGTGATACAAAGATATACCCAGATAAAAACTAGAAAGATTTCTGTTAAACCGCTCTGTGAGGGGTGGATTTATATCAAAGAGTTAAACCTTTCTTTTGATTTAGCAGGTTGGAAACACTCTTCCGGTAGAAACTGCAAAGGAACGTCTGAAAGCTTTTTGAGGTCTACGATGAAAAATAGAATATCTCCAGATAAAAGCTAGAAGGAAGCTATCTGTGAAATTGTTTTGTGATGTGTTGATACATCCCTCAAATATAAAACTTTCTTTTGATTCAGTGGGTTGGAAACAAACTTCTTGTAGAATCTGTGAAAGAACATTTGGGAGCTCATTTAGGCCTATGGTCAAAAACTGAATATCCCCAGCTAAAAACTAGAAAGAAGTTATCTGTGAAACTACTTTGTGATATGTGGATTCATCTCACAACGTTAACCTTTTCTTTTGATTCAGCAGGTTGGAACATACTTATGGTAGAAACTATGATTATACATTTGGGAGCCCTTTGAGGTCTATGGTGAAAAACAGAGTATCCCTGATAAAAACTAGAAGGCAGCTATCTGTGAAACTGCATTGTGATGTGTGGATTCAACTCACAGAGTTAAACAATTCTTTTGATTTAGCAAGTTGGAAACAAACTTCTTGTTGAATCTGTGAAGGGACATTTGGAAGACACTGAGGCCTATGGTGAAATACAGAATAGCCCCAGATAAAAACTTTAAATAAAGAAGCTACCTGAGAAATTGCTTTGTGATGTTTCGATTCAGTTCACAGAGTTAAATCTTTCCTTTTATTCAGCAGATTGGAAGCACTCTATTTGAAGAATCTGTGAAGAAACATTTGGGAGCCCATTGAGGCCTAAGGAGAAAAAGACTATATCCCCACATAAACAATGAAAAGAAGCTATCTGTGAAACTGGTTTGTGATGTGTGGATTCAATTCAGAGAGTTAAACCATTATTTTGATTCAGCAAGTTGGAAACGCACTTCTTGTGGTATCTGCGAAAAGATATTTAATAGTCCATTAAGGCCTATGGTGAAAAACTGACTATTCCCAGATAAGAAAATAGAAAGAAACTGTCTTTGAACCTGCTTTGTGATGTGTAGATTCATCTCAAAGAGTTAAACTTTGTTTTGATTCAGCAGGTTGTAAACTTTCTACTTCTAGAATCTGTAAAGGGAATTTTTGGAACAATTGAAACCTAGGGTAAAAAACAGTATATCCCCAGACACAAACTAGAAAGATTCTATCTGTGAAACTGCTTTGTGATGTGTTTATTCATGTCACAGGGTTAAAGCATTTTTTTTTAATCCAGCAAGTTGGAAACACTCTTTTTGTACATTCTCTGAAGGAACATTTGGGAGCATATTGTTGCCTATGGGAAAAAGAGGTATACCCAGATAAAAACTAGAAAGAATCTGTCTGTGAAACTGCTTTGTGATTTTTAAATTCATCTCACAGAGTTAAACCTTTCTTTTCATTCAGGAGTTTGGAAACACTATTCTTGTGAAACATGCGAAAAGACCTTTGGGGGCAAACAGAGGACTGTGGTGAAAAAGAGAACACTGTTTTGAAACACTGTTTTTGTAGAATATGCAAAGAGGATTTGGGAGCTCATTGAGGCCAATGGTAAAAATGCGACTATCCCCAGATAAAATTTAGAAAGAAGTTCTCTGTGAAACAGCTTTGTGATGTATGGATTCATCTCACAGTGTTAAACTTTTTTTTTTGATTCAGCAGGATAAAAACACTCTTCTTGTAGAATCTGTGAAGGGATATTTGGGAGCCCATTGAGGCATATGGTGAAAAACTTATTATCCCTAGATAAAAATTAGAAAGAATCTCTCTGTGAAACTGCTTTCTGATGCATGGATTCAACTCACAGACTTAAATTCTCTTTTGATTCAGCAGGTTAAAACCACTTTTATTGTAGAATCTGACAAGGGATATTTCAAACCTCTTTGAGGGCTATAATAAAAAAAATAAATATAAGTAGATAAAACTAGAAAGTACCTATCTGTGAATCAGCTCCTTGATGGGTGGATTAATCTCTCAGATCTAAACCTTTCTTTTGATTCAGAAGGTTGGAGACACTCTTCCTGTAGGATCTGGGAAGAAACATTTGTTAACACATTGCATCTAAGGTGCAAAACTGAATATACCTTGAAAAAAAACTAGGAAGAAGATAACTCTGAAACTGCTTTATGATGTGTGGATTCATCTCACACAGTTAAACTTTTCTTTTGATTTAGCATGTTGGAAAGAAACTTCATGTAGAATCTGTGAATAAACATTTGGAGGCCAATTGAAGACTATGCTGAAAAACCAAATATCTCAGGATAAAAACTAATAAGAAGTTCTCCGTGAAACTGCTTTGTGATGTGTGGATTTATCTCACAGAGTTAAACCTTTCTTTCCATTCAACAACTTGAAAACACTCTTTTTGTAGCATCTGTGAAGGGATATTTGAAAATCCTTTGAGGCCTATAATGAAAAACAGAATATCCCCAAACAAAAACTATAAACAGGTTATCCATTCAACTTCTTTCTGATGTGTGGATTCACCTCACAGAGTTAAACCTTTCTTTTGTTTTAGCAGGTTGGAAAACAGTCTTCTGATAGAATCTGCCAAGGGACATTTGGGACCAATTTGAGGACTATGGTAAAAAACAAATATCCCAAGATAAATATTATAAAGAAGCTATCTGTGAAACTGCTTTTTCAAGTGAGGATTTACCTCACAACGTTAAACATTTGTTTTAATTTAGGAAGTTGGAAACACTGTTTTTATAGAATCTCTAAAGGGCTATTTGAGGGCCAGTGAGGCCTATGTTGAAAAACCAAACATCCCCTATTAAAAACTGGAAACAAAAAAAACTATTGGTGAAACGGCTTTGTGATGTGTGTATTTATGGCATGGCGCTGAACCTTTGTTTTGATTCAGAAGGTTAGAAGCAGTGTTCTTGTAGAACCTATGAAGGGACATTTCAGAGCCCATTGAGGCCTGTAATAAAAAAACGAATGTCCCCAGATAAAAAACTAAAAGGAAGCTATCTGTGAAACTGCTTTGTTACAGGTGGATTCATGTCACAAAGTTAAACCATTCTTTTGATTCAGCATGCTGGAAACACTCTTTTTGTGGAATATGTGAGGGGACTTATGGGAGCCCATTGAGGTTTATGGTTAAAAACAGAATATCCCCAGATAAAAACTAGAAAGAAGATATCTGTGAAACTACTTTGTGATGTATCGATTCAACTCACAGTGTTAATTTTGATTCAGCAGGTTGGAAACACTCTCTTGGTACAATCTGTGAGGGGACTTTTTGGAACCCAATAAGGCCTATGGTGAAAAACTTAATATTTCTAGACAAAAAACTTGGGGAAGCTAACTCTGAAACTGTTTTGTGATGTGTAGATTTAACTTACAAAGTTAAACCTTTTTTTTGATTCAGCAGATTGGAAACACTGTATTTGTAGATTCTGTTAGGGGTCAGTTGGGAGCTCATTGAGGCTTATGGTGACAAAGAGACTATCACCAGATAAAAACTAGAAATAAGCTATCTGTGAAACTACTTAAAGTATGTGGATTCATCTCACAGAGTTAAATCTTTGTTTCAATTCAGCAGGTTGGAAACACCTGTAAAATCTGCAAAGGGACATTTGGGAGCACATTGACACATATGGTAAAAAACCGAATGTTCCCAAGTAAAAACTAGAAAGAAGCTATGAGCGAAACTACTCTGTAGTGTAAGGATTCATATCACATAGTTAAACCTTTCTTTTGACTCAGTAGGTTTAAAACACTCCTGGGTAATATGTGCAACGGGACAATTGGGAGCTCATTGAGGCCTAGGGTGATTAATTGAATATCCACAGATGAAAAACTATAAAGAAGCTATCTGTGAAACTGCTTTGTGATGTGTGGATTAATATCACAGTGTTACACCTGTATTTTGATTAAGCAGTTTTGAAACTCTCTTTTCTAGAATCTGTTTAGTGACATTTGGGGACCATTTAAGGCCTATGATGAAAAACCAAATATTTCTCTAGACAAAAACTAGAAAGAAGTTATCTGTGAAACTGCTTTTTGGTGTGTGGATTCATCTCACAGAGTTAAACCTTTCCTTTGATTCAGCAGGATTGAAACACACTTGTGGTAGAATCTGCCAAGGGACATTTTGGAGCACATTGAGGGTTATAATGAAAAACAGATAATACTAAGATAAAAACTAGAAATAAGCTATCTGTGAAACTGCTTTGTGATATGTGGATTTATCTCACAGTGTTACACTTTCTTTTGATTTTTAGGTTAGAAACACTTTTCTGGTGAATCTCTGAAGAAATATTTGAGAGCCCTTTGAGGCCTATGGTAAAAAACCAAATGTCCTTAGATAAAAACTAGAAATAAGCTATCTTTGAACTGCTTTGTGATGTGTGAATTCAGCTCACAGACTTAAACCTTCTTTTTATCCAGCAAGAGAGAAACACTCTATTTGCAGAATTTGCAAAGAAATATTTAGGAGCTCATTGAGGCCTACAATGAAAAAACCGAATGTCCCCAGATAAAAACTAAAAAGAATCTATCTGTGAAACTGCTATGTGAAATATAGATTAATTTCAGAGTTAAACTTATGTTTTGATTCAGCAGGTTGGAAACACTCTTCTTGTAGAATCTGCGAGGGGACATTTGGGAGCCCCTTGAGGTTTATGGTGAAAAACAGAATATCCCCAGATAAAAACAAGAAAGAAGCTATCTGTGAAACTGATTTGTGAGATGTGGATTCAATTCACAGTGTTAAACGTTTATTTTGACTCAGCAGGTTGGAAAGGCCCTCTTGGCAGAATCTGCGAAGAGACATTTAGGAGCACATTGTTGTCAAAGTGAAAAACCAAATATCCATAGATAAAAACTAGAAAGAAGCTATCTGTGAATCTGCTGTGTGATGTGTGGATTCAACACAGAACTAAACCTTTTGTTGATTTAACAGGTTGGAAACAAACTTCTTGTAGGATATACAAAGGGACATTTGGGAGCCCATTGACGCCTATGGTGAAAAACAGAATATTCCCAGATAAAAACTAGAAAAAAGCTATGTGTGAAACTGTTTGTACTATGTGGATTCATCTCACAGAGTTAAAGGTTTCTTTTGATTCAACAGGTTGGAAACACTGAATCTGTGGAAGAATGTTTGGGAGCCCTTTGAGGCCTATATTGAAAAATACAACATCCCTAGATAAAAACTCAAATGAAGCTATTGGTGAAACTGCTTTGTGATGTACGGATTGATCTAACAAAGTTAACCCTTTTTTTCCATTCAGTAGGTTGGAAACACTCTATTTGTAGAATCCACAAATGAATATTGAAAGCCCACTGAAACCTATGATGAAAAACTGAGTATCCCCAGAAAGAAACTAGAAAGAAGCTAGCTGCAAACTTGCTTTGTGATGTGTGGATTCGTCTCACAGGGTTAAACTTTTCTTTTGATTCAGCAAGTTGGAAACACTGTTTCTGTAGAATCAGTGAAGGTACATTTGGTAGCACATTAATGCCTACAGTGAAAAACAGATATTCCCAGATAACAACTAAAAATAAGCTGTCTGTGAAACTGTTTGTGATGTGTGGATTCATCTCACAGGATTAATTTTTTTTTTTATTCAGCAGTTGGGAACACTTTTCTGGTAGACTCTACCAAGGGACATTTCGGAGCACATTGAGGTATAATAAAAACAGAATATCCTCAGATGAAAAGCAAAAAAAAAGTATTTGCAAAACTGCTTTGTGATGTGTGGATTTATCTCACAGAGTTAAACCATTCTTTTGATTCATCAGGTTCGAAACACTCTTCTGGTGAATCTGCAAAGGAACATATGGGAGTCCTTTGAGGACTATGGTGAAAAACTAAATATCCCTAGATAAAAACTAGAAAGAAGCTGTCTGTGAAACTGCTTTCTGATGTGTGGTTAAACTCACAGAGTTAAACTTTTCTTTTTATTCAGAAAGTTGGAAACAGACTTTTTGTAGAATCTGCAAAATAACATTTGGGAGCATGACACCTATGGTGAAAAAAGAAATATACCAAGATACAAACTAGAAAGAAACTATCTGTGAAGCTGCTTTGTGATATGTGGATTTATCTCACGGAGTTAAACCATTATTTTGATTCAGAAGATTGGAAACACTTCTCTTGTAGAATCTGTGAAGGAATATTTGGGAGCCCTTTGTGACCTCTGGTGAAAAATTGAATATCCCTGGAAAAAAAACTAGATAGAAGCTATCTGTGAACTGCATTGTGATGTGTGGATTGAACTCACAAAGTTAAACCGTACTTTTGATTCAGCAGGTTGAAACACTCTTCTGGTAGAGTCTGTGATGGCAACACTTTTTGTAGAATTTATGAAGGGACATTTGGGAGTACATTGACACCTAGAATAAAAAACCGAATATCCCCAGATAAAAACTAGAAAAAAAGTTATCTGTGAAACCGCTTTGTGATGTATGAATTCATCTCACACACTTATAGATTTCTTTTGATTCAGCAGGTTGGAAACATTTTTTGGTAAAATCAGCAAAGCGACATTTGGGAGCCCATTGAGGCCTATTGTGAAAAACTGAATATCCCTGGATTGAAACTAGAAGGAAGCTATCTGTTAAACTGCTTTTTGATATGTGAATTCATCTCACAGAGTTAAACCTTCATCTCCCAGTGTTAAACTTTCTTTTGATTCAGCAGGTTGGAGACACTCTCTTGGTAGAATCTACAAATTTTAGAAAGAAGCTATCAGTGAATCTTCTTTGTGATGTATGGATTTGTCTAACACAATTAAACCTTTCTTTCCATTCAGCAGGTTGGAAACGCTATATTTGTAAAATCTGTGAAAGGATATTTGGGAGCCCAGTTAGACCTATGGTGAAAAACAGAATATCCCCAGATAGAAACTAGAAAGAAGCTATCTATGAAGCTGCTCTGTGATGTGTAGATTCATCTCAGAGAGTTAACTTTTTCTCTTGATTCAGCATGCTGGAAAGACTGTTATTGTAGAATCAGAGAAAAGACGTTTGGGAGTACATTAATGCATATGGGGAAAAAGAAATATACAAGAAAAACTACAAAGAAGTTGTCCGTGAACCTGTAATGTGTGGATTCATCTCACAGAGTTAAGTTTTTCTTCTGACTCATCAGGTTGGGAGCATTCTTCTGGTAGTGTCTGCCAAGTGACTTTTCAGAACACATTGAGACTTATAATGAAAAACGAAATATCCTCAGGTGACAAATAGAAAGAAGCTATCTGTGAAACTGGTTTGTGATGTGCGGATTTTTCGCACAGAGTTAAACCAGTCTTTAGATCCATCAAGTTGGAAACACTCTTCTGGTGAATCTGAGAAGGAATATTTGGGAGCCTTTGAGGCCTCTGGTGAAAAACCCAACATCCCTAGATAAAAACTTGAATGAAGCTATCTGTGAAATTGCTTTGTGATGTGTGGATTCACCTCACAGAGTAAAACCTTTCTTTTTATTCAGTAGGTTAGAAACACTCTATTTGTAGAATCTACAAAGAAACATTTGGGAGCCCGTTGAGATTTATACTGACAAACAGAATGCCCCCAGATAAAAACAAGGAAAAAGCTATATGTGAAACTGCTTTTATAATGTGTGGAATATACTCACAGTGTTAAACTTTTATTTTCATTCAGCAGGTTAGAAATACTCTATCTGTAGCATCTGCTAAGGGACTTTTGGGAGCCCATTAAGGCCTATGGTGATAAACTGAATATTTCTAGATAAAAACTAGGAAGAAGCTATTTGTGAAACTGCTTTCTGATGTGTAGATTAAATTCACAGAGTTAAACCTTTCTTTTTATTTGGCAGATTGGAAACACTTTATTTGTAGATTCTGTGAAGGGTCATTTGGAGCCCATTGAGGCCTATGATGAAAAAGAGAATATTCCCAGATGAAAACTAGAAAGAAGCTATCTGTGAAACTGCTTTAAGATGTGTGAATTCATCTCAAAGAGTTAACCTTTGCTTTGATTCAGCAGGTTGGAAACACTCTTCTTGTAGAATGTGTGAAGGGATGTTTGGCAGCGCTTTGACGCCTAGGGTGAAAAAATGATTAGCCTGAGATAAAACCCAGAAAGAAGCCATCTGTGAAACTGCTTTGTGATGTTTGGATTCAACACACAGAGTTCAACCATTTTTTGATTTAACAGGTTGGAAACAAACTTCTTATAGACACTGCAAAGGGACAATTAGCAGAACATTGAGGCCTATGGTGAAAAACAATACTCCCAAATAAAAACTAGAATGAAGTTGTCAGTGAAATTGCTTTCTTATGTGTGGATTCATCTCACAGAGTTAAACGTTTCTTTTGATTCAGCAGGTTGGAAGCATTCTTTTGGTAGAATCTGTGAAGGGACATTTGGGAGCTTATTGAGGCCTGTGTAAAAAAAGAGAATGTCCACAGATAAAAACTAGAAAGAAGCTATCATTGAAACAGCTTCATGATGTGTAAATTGTTAAAACACAGTTAAACTTTTCTTTTCATTGCGCACGTGGGAATCACTCTATTTGCAGAATCAGCCAAGGAACATTTGGGAGCCCAGTGAGGCCTATGGTGAAAAACCAAATATCCCCAAGTGGAAACTTGAAAAAAGCTACATGTGAAACTGCTTTGTGATGTGTGGATTCACCTCACAGAGTTAAACTTGTCTTTTGATTCAACAACTTGGAAACTCTGCTTTGGTGGAATCGACAAAGTGACATTTGGGAACACATAGATGCCTACATTGAAAAAGAGATATACCCAGATAAAAACTAAAAAGAAGCTATCTGTGAAACTGCTTTGTGATGTGTTTATTCATCTCGAAGTGTTAAATTATTATTTTGATTCAACAGGTTGAAAACACTCTACTGGTAGAATTTGTGAAGAGACTTTTAAGTGCCCTTTGAGGCTATCATGAAAAAAAATGAATATCCTCTGATAAAAACTAGAAAGAAGCCATTTGTGAAACTGTTATGTTATATGTGGATTCAACTCACAGTGTTAAACCTTTCTTTTTACTCAGCAGGTTGGAAACACTCTGTCGGTAGGATCTGCCATGGGACATTTCAGAGCCCATTGTGGCTTATAATGAAATATCGAATAGACTCAGATAAAAACTATAAAGAAGCTATCTGTGAAACTGGTTTCTGATGTGTGGCTTTATCTCACAGAGTTAAACCTTTCTTTTGATTCAGCAGATTGGAAACACTCTATTTGTAGGATCTGCAAAGGGACATTTGAATGCCTTTTGAGGCCTATGAGGAAAAAGTGAACATTCCCTGATAAAAACTATGAAGAAGGTATATGTGAAACTGCTTTGCGATGTGTGCATTCACCTCACATGGTTAAAAGTTTCTTTTGATTCAGCAGGTTATAAACACTCTTTTTGTAGAATCAGTGAAGGGCTATTTGGGGCAAAATGAGACCTACGGTAAAAAACTAATTATTCCCAGATAAAAACTAGACAAAATCTATTTGTGAAGCGGTTTGTGATGTGTGGATTCATCTAAGAGAGTTAAACTTTTCTTTTGTTTCAGCAGGTTGGAAACACTTTTCTTATAGATCTGCGAGGGGACATTTGGGAGCCCATTGAGGCCTTTGGTGAAATACCGAATATCTCCAGATGAAAACAAGAAGTAAACTGTCTGTGAAATTGCTTTGTGATGTGTGGATTCACCTCGCAGAGTTAAACCTTTGTTCTGATTCAGCAGGTTGGAAACACTCTTTTGTAGAATCTGCAAGGACATTTGGAGCATATTAATGAAAAAAACTGAATATCAGATAAAACTAGAAACAAGCTATTTGTGAAACTGCTTTGTGATGTTTGGATTCAACACAAAGAATTAAACCTTTCACTTGATTTAGTAGGTAGGACACAAACTTCTTGTAGAATCTGCAAAGGGACGTTTGGGGGCCCTTTGAGGACTATGGTGAAAAAGCAAATATCCTGAGATGTAAAATAGAAAGAAAATACCTTTGAAACTGCTTTGTGATGCGTGGATTCATCTCAGAGAGTTAAAGGTTTCCTTTGTTTCAGCAGGTTGGAAACACTCTTCTTGTATAATCTGAAAAAAAAAAAAAAAAAAAAACCACTTTGGAAAGCCAATTAAGGCCTCTGGTGAGAAACCAAATATTTATAGAAAGAAACTAAAAAGAAACTCAGTGAAAGGTGTTGTGGATTCAACCTGAATATTTAAACTGCTTTGTGACGTGTGGATTCATCTCACAGACTTAAATGTTTGTTTTGATTCCAAAGGTTTGAAACACTCTTGTAGTATCTGTGAAAGACTTTCAAAAGAACATAGAGGCCTATGTTGAAAAAAAGTATATCCCCAGATAAAAACTAGAAGAAGCTATCTGTGAAACTCCTTTGTAATGTGTGGATTCATCTCTCAGAGTTAAACCTTTGCTTTGAATCAGTAGGTTAAAATCACTCTTTCTGTAGAATCTGTGTAGGGTCTTTTGGGAGCACATTGATGCCTAGGGTGAAAAACCAAATATCCTCAGATAAAAAGTACTAAGAATCTATCTATGAAACTGCTTTATGTTGTGTAGATTCATCTCAAAGAGTTAAATGTTTCTCTTGATTCAGCAGATTGGAAAAACTCTTCTGGTAGAATTAGAGAAGGGATATTTGGGAGCCCATTGTGGCTTATGGTGAAAAATGGAATGTTCCTAAATAAAAACTAGAAAGAAGCTATCAGTGAATCTACTTTGTGCTGTGTGGATTCACCTCACAGAAATAAACCTTTGTTTATATTCAGCAGCTTGGAAACACTGCACTTGTAGAATCTTCAAAGGGACATTTGAGAGCCTATTGAGGCCTAAGGTGAAGAATTGAATATCCCTACATAAAAACTAGAAAGAAGCTATCTGTGAAACTGCTTTGTGATGTGTGGATTCAACCCACAGAGTTAAACCTTTCTTTTGATTCAGTAGGTTGAAAAAAACTCTTTTTGTAGAATCAGCAAGGGATATTTTGGTGCAAATTGTGGTCTACAGTAGAAAAACAAATATTTCCAGATAAAAACTAGAAAGAAACTCTGTGAAACAGGTTATTGATGTATGGATTCATCTAAAAGAGTTGAATTTTTTCTTTTGCTTCAGCAGGTTGGAAACACTCTTCTGGTAGAATAAACGAAGAGACATTTGGGAGCCCACTGAGGACTATAATGAAAAACTTAATATCTCTGGATAGAAACTAGAAAAAAACTATCTACATTACTGCTTTGTGATGTGTGGATGCTACTCAAAGACATAAACTTTCTTTTTTGATTCAGCAGGTTGGAAACACTCTTTTAATTGAATCTGTGAAGGGACATTTGGAGTCCCTTTGGGGACTATGGTGAAAAACAGAATATCCCCAAATAAAAACTAGAAAGAAGCTGTCTATGAAACTCCTTGTGATGTGTGGATTCACCTCACAGAGTTAAACCTTTCTTTGGATTCAACCGTTGGAAACTCTCTCTGAATCTAGATTCTGCCAAAAAAGGAAATTTGAAAGAAGCTCATGAAACTGCTTTGATTGATTCAATCACAGAATTAAACGTGTCTTTTGATTTAGCAGCTTAAAAACAAACTTCTTGTAAAATCTGCGAAGGGACATTTGGGAGCTTATTGAGGCCTATGGTGAGAAAATGAATATCCCCAGATTGAAATTAGAAAAAAATCTATATGTGAAACTGCATTAGATGTGTGTTTCCACCTCACAAAGTTAAAACTTTCTTTGATTCAGCAGATTGGAAACACTCTTTTTGTAGAATCACAAAAGGGGCATTTGGGAGCCTATAGAGGCCTAATGTGAAAAACGAAATATCCCCAGATAAAAACTAGAAAGAAACTATCTGTGAAACTGCTTTGTGATGTGTGGATTCATGTCACAGAGTTAAAGTGATTTTTTGATTCAGCAGATTGAAGCCACCCTTGTGGTAGAATTTCCAAAGGGAAAGTTTGAAGTCCATCGTGGCCTATGGTGAATAACTGAATATCTCTAGATAAAAACTACAAAGAAGCGATCTGTGAAACTGTATTGTGATGTGTGGATTCAGCTCAAGATTTAAACCTTTCTTTTTAATCAGCAGGTTGGAAACTCTCTCTCTGTAGAATCTTCAAAGGGACATTTGGGGGCCCATCGAGGCCTATGGTGAAAAACCAAATTTCCCTAGATAAAAACCAGATAGAAGCTATCTGTGAAACTTCTTTGAGATATGTGAATTCATCTCACACGGTTAAAACTTTCTTTCGATTCAGTAGGTTGCAGAAAGACTTCAGGTAGAATCTGCCAAGGAATATTTCTGAGTCCATTGAGGCATATAATGAAAAACCGAAAATTCTTATATTAAAACGAGAAAGAAGCTATCTGTGAAACTGTTTTGTTATGTGTGGACCCATCTCACAGAGTTAAACCTTTCCTTGATTCAGCAGGTTGGACTCATTCTTCCAGTAGACTCTGTGAAGGGACACTTGCGAACCCATTAAAGCCTATGGTCAAAACTGAATATTCTCAGAAAAAACTAGAAAGAATCTATCTGTGAAACTGCTTTGTGATGTGTGGATCCATCTCTCACAGTTAAACCATTTTTTTGATTCAGCAAGATGAAAACACTCTTCTGCTGGAACCTGTGAAGGGACATTTGGGAGCACATTGACACCTTTGGTGAAAAACAGAAATACCCAGATAAAAACTAGAAAGCACTATCTCTGAAACCACTTTGTGATGTGTCGATTCATCTCATGATTTTAAATCTTTCTTTCAATTCAGCAGGTGGGAAACTTTCTTTTGGTAGAATTGGTGAAGGGACATCTAAAAGACCATTTGTGGTCTATGGTGAAAAACAGTATATCCCAATAGAAACTAGAAGAAGCTGTCTGTGAAGCTGCTTTGTGATATGTGTAGTCATCTCACAAATTTAAATATTTCTTTTGATTCAGTTGGTTGGAAACACTTTTCTGGTAGAATCTACCAGGGACATTTGAGAGTCCATTGAGGTCTATAGTGAAAAGGAGAATGTAAATAGAAAGAAATTTAAAGAAACTGAGTGAAGTTGCTTTGTGATATGTAGCTTCATCTCACAGAGTGAAATCTTTCTTTTTATTGAGCAAGTTGGAAAAACTTTTTTTCTTGAATCTGTGAAGGGACAATTTGGAGCAAATTAAAGTCTATGGTGAAAAAGAGAATATATCTGGGTAAAAACTAGAAAGAAGCTATATGAAACTGTTTAGTGATGTGTGGAATCATCTCAAAGAGTTAAACCTTTCGTTTGATTTAGAAGGTTGGAATCATTCTTCTAATAGAATCTGTGAAGGGATATTTGGGGGCCCATTGAGGCCTATAATTATAAACTGAATGTCCTAAGATAAAAACTGGAAAGATGGTATCTGTGAAATCTCTTTGTAATGTTTGGATTCAACTCACAGAGTTAAACTGTTCCTTTGATTCAGCAGATTGGAATCACTCTTTTTGTTGAATCTGAGAAGAGACATTTGGAGCCCTTTGAGATCTATGGTGAAAAACAGAATATCCCAGATAAAAACTAGAAGAAACTATCTGTGAAACTGTTTTGTTATGTGTAGATTCATCTCACAAATAAAACCTTATTTTTGATGCAGCAGGTTGGAAACACTCTTCTGGTAGAATCTGCAAAGTGACATTCCTGAGCCCACTGGAGCCTATAATTTAAAAAAGGAATATCTCCAGATTAAAAACTAGGAAGAAACTATCTATGACACTGTTTTGTAATGTGAGGTTTCATCTCGCAGTGTTAAACTTTTCTTTTGATTGAGCATGTTGGAAACACTTTTTTTGTAGTATCTGCAAAGAAACATTCGAGAACTCATTGAGACCTATGGTGAAAAAGAGAGTATCCCCAGATAAAAACAAGAAATAAGTTATCTTTGAAATTGCTATGTAATGTGTGGATTCATCCCACAGAGTTAAATCTTTCTTTCGTCAGCAGATTGGAAACACTCTTCTGGTAGAATCTGTGAAGAGACATTTGGAGCCCTTTGAGATCTATGGTGAAAAACTGAATATTCCTAGATAAAAATTAGAAAGAAGCTATCTGTGAAATTGCTTTGTGATTTGTGGATTCAACTAACAGAATGAAACCTTTCTTTTGATTCAGCAGGTTGGAAACATTCTATTTGTAGAATATGCAAAGGGATATTTGGGAGTGCATTGAGGCCTATGGAGGAAAAAAAAATCCCAAATTAAAAATTAGAATGAAGCAATCTGTGAAACTGCTTTTTGATGTGTGGATTCATCTCGCAGAAATAAACCTTAGTTTTGATTCAGCAGGTTGGAAGCACTCTTCTTGTAGATCTGCGAAGACACATTTGAGAGGACATTGATGCCTAGTGTGAAAAACTGAATATCCCCGGGGGGAAAAAAACCCAAAAAACTAGAAATAAGCTATCTGTGAAACTTCTTTATGATGTGTTGATTCAACATACAAAGTTAAACGCTTTATTTAATTAAGCTGGTTGAGAAAATTATTCTGGTAGAACCTGCCTTGGGACATTTGGGAGCCCACTTAGGGCTATGGGGGAAAACCTGAATATCACCAGGTAAAAACAGAAAGAAGCTATCTGTGAAACTGCTTTGTGATGTATTGATTCAACTCTTAGAGTCAAACCTTTCTTTTTGTTCAGCAGTTTGGACACACTTTATTTGTAAAATCTGCGATGTGATATTTGAGAGTCCATTGATGCCTATGGTGAATAACAGAATATTCCCAGATAAAAACTAGAAAGAAGCTATCTGTGAAACTGCTTTTTGATGTGTGTAATCATCTCACAGATTTAAACCTTTCTTTTCATTCAGCAGGTTGGAAACACTTTTTTGTAGAATCTGCAAAGGGACATTTGGGAGCCCATTGAGGTCTATGGTGAAAAACAGAATATCCCCAGATAAAAACTAGAAAGAAGCTATCTGTGAAACTGCTTTGTGATGTGTGGATTCATCTCACAGTGTTAAATTTTTCTTTTCATTCAGTAGATTTAAAACACTTTTTTTGTAGAATCTGTGAAGGGACATTTTAGGGCAAATTGAGGCTTATGATGAATGGCAGAATACCCCCAGATAAAAAATAGAATGAAGCTACTTGTGAAACTGCTTTGTGATGTATTGATTCAACTCATAGAGTCAAAAGTGTGTTTTGTTTTGTTTTGTTTTGTTTTGATTCAGCAGTTTGGAAGCATATTTTTGTACAATTTGTGAAGAAACATTTGGGAGCCCTTTGAGGCTTATGTTGAGAATGAAATATATCTAGATAGAAACTAGAAAAAGTTATACCTGAAAGTGCATTGTGATGTCTGGATTCAACTCATAGAGTTAAACATTTCTTTTGATTCAGCAGGTTGGACACACTATTTTTGTAGAATCTCCGAGGAAACATTTGAAGACACATAAAATCTAGAAAGAAGCTATCTGAAAAACTGCTTTCTGATTTGTGGATTCATATCACAGAGTTAAACCTTTCTTTTGATTCAGCAGGTTGGAAACACTCTTTTGTAGAATCTGCAAAGGACATTTGGGATTCCACTGAGGCCTATTGTAAAAAACAGAATATCCTCTGATAAAAACTAGAAAGAATCTATCTGTGAAACCGCTTTGTGATGTGGTGAATTTTCTCACAGAGTTAAACTTCTGTTTTGATTCAGCAGGTTAACATTCTTCTGATAGAATCTGAGAAGGGACATTTGGCACACCATTGAGACCTAAGGTGAAAAACCGAATAGCCCTAGATAAAAACTAGAAAAAAAGCTAACTTTGAAACTGTTTTGTGATGCGTGGATTCAACTCACAGAGCTAAATCCTTCTTTTGATTCAGCAGGTTGGAAACATTATTCTGTTAGAATCTGCCAAGGAACATTCTGGAGCCTGCTGAGGACTATAATAAAAAACTGAATATTGCCAGATAAAAACTAGAAAGAAGCCATCCATGAACCTGCTTTGTGTTGGGTGGATTCATCTCACAGATTTCAATATTTCTTTTGATTCAGCAGGTTGGAAAGACTCTACTTATAGAATTTGCAAAGGAATATTTGGGAACCCGTTGAGGCCTATGGTGAAAAACAGAATATTCCCAGATAAAAACCAGAAGGAAGCTCTCTGTTAAACTGCTTTCTAATGTGTGGATTCATCTTACAGAGTTAAAACTTTGTTTTGATTCAGCAGATTGGAATCAAACTTCTTGTAGAATCTACAAAGGGACATTGAGGAGCCCATTGTGGCCTATAGTGAAATATGAATATTCTGAAATAAAATCTAGAAAGAAGCTATCTGTAAAACTGTTTTGTGATGTGTGGATTCCTTTCACAGAGGTAAAACCTTCTCTTGATTCAACAGATTTGAAACACTCTTCTTGTAGGATCCATGAGGGGACATTTAAAAGCCCATTGAGGCTTACAGTGAAAAATCGATCATCCCCAGATAAATACTTGAAGGAAGCTCTCTGTGGAACTGCTTAGGGATGTGTGGATTCTACACAGAGAATTAAACCTTTATTTTGATTCAGTAGGTTGGGAACACTCTTCTTTTAGAATCTGATGTGGGAGGGGATGGAGCAAGATGGCCGAATAGGAACAACTACAGTCTCCAGCTCTCAGCGTGAGTGATACAGAAGACAGGTGATTTCTGCACTTTCAACTGAGGTAATGGGTTCATCTCACTAGGGAGTGCCGGACAATCGGTGCTGGTCACCTGCTGCAGCCCGATCAGCGAGAGCTGAAGCAGGGCGAGGCATTGTCTCACCTGGGAAGTGCAAGGGGGAAGGGAATCCCTTTTCCTAGCCAGGGGAACTGAGACACACAACACCTGGAAAATTGGGTAAGGCCAGGAGGGTCCCACACACACGGAGCCTCCCTCATTGCTAGCACAGCAGTCTACGATCTAACGGCAAGGAAGCAGCGAGGCTGGAGGAGGGGCGCCCGCCATTGCTGAGGCTTAAGTAGGTAAAGAAAGCCACTGGGAAGCTCAAACTGGGTGGAGCTCAAAGCAGCTCAAGGAGGCCTGCCTGTCTCTGTAGACTCTACCTCTGGGGACAGGCACAGCTAAACAACAATAACAACAAAAGCAACAGAAATCTCTGCAGATGCATACGATTATGTCTGACAGCTTTGAAGAGAACAGTGGATCTTCCAACATGGAGGTTGAGATCTGAGAACGGACAGACTGCCTGCTCAAGTGGGTCTATGACCCCTGAGTAGCCTAACTAGGAGACATCCCCCACTAAGAGCAGACCGACACCCCACACTTCACACAGTGGAGTACACCACTGAGAGGAAGCTTCCAAAGCAAGAATCAGACAGATACACTCAATGTTCAGCAATATTCTATCTTCTGCAGCCTCTGCTGCTGATACCCAGGCAAACAGAGTCTGGAGTGGACCTTAAGCAATCTCCAACAGACCTACAGCTGAGGGTCCTGACTGTTAGAAGGAAAACTAACAAACAGGAAGGACACCCACACCAAAACCCCATCAGTACGTCACCATCATCAAAGACCAGAGGCAGATAAAACCACAAAGATGGGGAAAAAGCAGGGCAGAAAAGCTGGAAATTCAAAAAATAAGAGCGCATCACCTCCTGCAAAGGAACGCAGCTTATCGCCAGCAACAGATCAAAGCTGGACAGAGAATGACTTTGACGAGATGAGAGAAGAAGGTTCCAGTCCATCAAACTTGTCAGAGCTAAAGGAGGAATTACGTTCCCAGCGCAAAGAAACTAAAAATCTTGAAAAAAGAGTGGAAGAATTGATAACTAGAATAATTAAAGCAGAGGAGGCCATTAATGAACTGACAGAGATGAAAACCATGACATGAGAAATACGTGACAAATGCACAAGCTTCAGTAACTGACTCGATCAACTGGAAGAGAGAGTATCAGCGATTGAGGATCAAATGAATGAAATGAAGCGAGAAGAGAAATATAAAGAAAAAAGAAGAAAAAGAAATGAACAAAGCCTTCAAGAAGTATGGGATTATGTAAAAAGACCAAATTGGCCAGGCGCGGTGGCTCAAGCCTACAATCCCAGCACTTTGGGAGGCTGAGATGGGCAGATCACGAGGTCAGGAGATTGAGACCATCCTGGCTAACACAGTGAAACCCCGTCTCTACTAAAAAATACAAAAAACTAGCCGGGTGAGGTGGCAGGCACCTGTAGTCTCAGTTACTCGGGAGGCTGAGGCAGGAGAAAGGCATAAACCTGGGAGGTGGAGCTGGCAGTGAGCCAAGATCCGACCACTGCACTCCAGCCTGGGTGACAGAGCAAGACTCCATCTCAAAAAAAAAAAAAAAAAGATCAAATCTATGTCTGACGGGGGTGCCTGAAAGTCAGGGGGAAAATGGCACGAAGTTGGAAAACATTCTTCAAGATATCATCCAGGAGAAATTCCCCAACCTAGTAGGGCAGGCCAACATTCAAATTCAGGAAATACATAGAACACCACAAAGATACTCCTCGAGAAGGGCAACTCGAAGACACATAATTGCCAGATTCACCAAAGTAGAAATGAAGGAAAAAAATCTTAAGGGCAGCCAGAGAGAAAGGTCGGGTTACACACAAAGCGAAGCCCATCAGACTAACAGCAGATTTCTCAGCAGAAACTCTATAAGCCAGAAGAGAGTGGGGGCTAATATTCAACATTCTTAAAGAAAAGAATTTTCAACTCAGAATTTCATATCCAGCCAAAGTACGTTTTAGAAGTGAAGGAGAAATAAAATATTTTACAGATAAGCAAATCCTTAGAGATTTTGTCACCACCAGGCTTACCTTACAAGAGACCCCAAAGGAAGCACTAAGCATAGAAAGGAACAACTGGTACCAGCCATTGCAAAAACATGCCAAAATGTAAAGACCATCGAGGCTAGGAAGAAACTGCATCAACTAACGAGCCAAAAAACCAGTTAATACTATAATGTCAGAATCAAGTTCACACAAAACAATATTAACCTTAAATGTAAATGGACTAAATGATCTAATTAAAAGACACAGACTGGCAAACTGGATAGACTCAAGACCCATCAGTTTGCTGTATTCAGGAGACCCATCTCACATGCAGACACAAACATAGGCTCAAAATAAAGGGATGGAGGAAGATCTACCAAGACAATGGAGAACAAAAAAAAGCAAGGGTTGCAATACTAGTCTCTGATAAAACAGACTTTAAACCATCAAAGATCAAAAGAGACAAAGAAGGCCATTACAAATTGGTAAATGGATCAATTCAACAGGAAGAGCTAACTATCCTAAATATATATGCACCCAATACAGGAGCACTCAGATTCATAAAGTAAGTCTTTAGAGACTTACAAAGAGACTTAGACTCCCATACAATAATAAAGAGAGACTTCAACACCCCACTGTCAACATGAGGCAGATCAATGAAACAGAAAGTTAACAAGGATATCCAGGAATTGAAATCATCTCTGCAGCAAGCAGGCCTAATACACATCTACAGAACTCTCCACCCCAAATCAACAGAATATACGTTCTTCTCAGCACCACATCACACTCATTCCAAAATTGACCAATATAATTGGAAGTAAAGCACTCCTCAGCAAATGTACAAGAACAGAAATTATAACAAACTGCCTGTCAGACCACAGTGCAATCAAACTAGAACTCAGGACTAAGAAACTCAATCAAAACCGCTCAACTACATGGAAACTGAATAACCTGCTCCTGGTTGACTACTGGGTACATAACGAAATGAAGGCAGAAACAAAGATGTTCTTTGAAACCAATGAGAACAAAGATACAACATACCAGAATCTCTGGGACATATTTAAAGCAGTGTGTAGAGGGAAATTTACAGCATTAAATGCCCACAAGAGAAAGCAGGAAAGATCTAAAATTGACACCCTAACATCATAATTAAAAGAACTAGAGAAGCAAGAGCAAACACATTCAAAAGCTAGCAGAAGACAAGAAATAACTACGATAAGAACAGAACTGAAGGAGATAGAGACACAAAAACCCTCCAAAAATCAATGAATCCAGGAGTTGGTTTTGAAAAGATCAACAAAATTGACAGACCACTAGCAAGACTAATAAAGAAGAAAAGAGAGAAGAATCAAATAGATGCAATAAAAATGATAAAGGGATATCACCACCGACCCCACAGAAATACAAACTACCATCAGAGAATACTATAAACACCTCTACGCAAATAAACTAGAAAATCTAGAAGAAATGGATAATTTCCTGACACTTACACTTCTTCCAAGACTAAACCAGGAAGAAGTTGAATCCTGAATAGACCAATAGCAGGGCCGGAAATTGAGGCAATAATTAGTAGCCTACCAAACAAAAAAGTCCAGGACCAGATGGATTCACAGCTGAATTCTACCAGAGGTACAAGGAGGAGCTGGTACCATTCCTTCTGAAACTATTCCAATCAATAGAAAAAGAGGGAATCCTCCTAACTCATTTTATGAGGCTTCAACACCCACTGTCAACATAGACAGATCAACGAGACAGAAAGTTAACAAGGATATCCAGGAATTGAACTCATCTCTGCAGCAAGCAGGCCTAATACACATCTACAGAACTCTCCACCCCAAATCAACAGAATATACATTCTTCTCAGCACCACATCACACTCATTCCAAAATTGACAATATAACTGGAAGTAAAGCACTCCTCAGCGAAAGTACAAAAAAAAAAAAAGAAATTATAACAAACTGTCTCTCAGACCACAGTGCAATCAAACTAGAACTCAGGACTAAGAAACTCAATCAAAACGCTCAACTACATGGAAACTGAACAACCTGCTCCTGAATGACTACTGGGTACATAAACCAGAAATAAAGATGTTCTTTGAAACCAATGAGAACAAAGATACAACATACCAGAATCTCTGGGACACATTTAAAGCAGTGTGTAGAGCACTAAATGCCCACAAGAGAAAGCAGGAAAGATCTAAAATTGACACTCTAACATCATAATTAAAAGAACTAGAGAAGCAAGAGCAAACACATTCAAAAGCTAGCAGAAGGCAAGAAATAACTAAGATCAGAGCAGAACTGAAGGAGATAGAGACACAAAAACCCTCCAAAAATCAATGAATCCAGGAGTTGGTTTTTGAAAAGATCAACAAAATTGATAGACCGCTAGTAAGACTAATAAAGAAGAAAAGAGAAGAATCAAATAGATGCAATAAAAATGATAAAGGGATATCACCACCGACCCCACAGAAATACAAACTACCATCAGAGAATACTATAAACACCTCTGCAAATAAACTAGAAAATCTAGAAGAAATGGATAATTTCCTGGACACTTACACTCTTCCAAGACTAAACCAGGAAGAAGTTGAATCCTGAATAGACCAATAGCAGGCTCTGAAATTGAGGCAATAATTAGTAGCCTACCAAACAAAAGTCCAGGACCAGATGGATTCACAGCTGAATTCTACCAGAGGTACAAGGAGGAGCTGGTACCATTCCTTCTGAAACTATTCCAATCAATAGAAAAGAGAATCCTCCTAACTCATTTACAAGGCCAATATCATCCTGATACCAAAGCCTGGCAGAGACACAACAAAAAGAGAATTTTAGACCAATATCCTGATAAACATCGATGCAAAAATCGTCAATAAAATACTGGCAAACCGGATCCAGCAGCACATCAAAAAGCTTATCCACCATGATCAAGTGGGCTTCATCCCTGGGATGCAAGGCTGGTTCAACATACACAAATCAATAAACGTAATCCAGCATATAAACAGAATCAAAGACAAAAATCAGATGATTATCTCAATAGATGCAGGAAAGGCCTTTGACAAAATTCAACAGCCCTTCATGCTAAAAACGCTCAATAAATTCGGTATTGATGGAACGTATCTGAAAATAGTAAGAGCTATTTATGACAAACCCACAGCCAATATCATACTGAATGGGTAAAAACTGGAAAAATTCCCCTTGAAAACTGGCACAAGACAGGGATGCCCTCTCTCACCACTCCTATTCAACATCCTGTTAGAAGTTCTGGTTAGGGCAATCAGGCAAGAGAAAGAAATAAAGGGTATTCAGTTAGGAAAAGAAGAAGTCAAATTGTCTCTGTTTGCAAATGACATGATTGTATATTTAGAAAACCCCATTGTCTCAGCCCAAAATGTCCTTAAGCTGATAAGAAATTTCAGCCAATTCTCAGGATACAAAATTAATGAGCAAAAATTACAAGCATTCTTATACACCAGTAACTGACAAACAGAGAGCCAAATCATGTATGAACTTCCATTCACAATTGCTTCAAAGAGAATAAAATACCTAGGAATCCAACTTACAAGGGATGGAAAGGACTTCTTCAAGGAGAACAACAAACAACTGCTCAAAAAAATAAAAGAGGACACAAACAAATGGAAGAATATTCCATGCTCATGGATAGGAAGAATCAATATCATGAAAATGGTCATACTGCCTAAGGTAATTTATGGATTCAATGCCATCCCCAACAAGCTACCAATGATTTTCTTCACAGAATTGGAAAAAACTGCTTTAAAGTTCATATGGAACCAAAAAAAACCCCGCATTGCCAAGACAATCCTAAGTCAAAAGAACAAAGCTGAAGGCATCACGCTACCTGACTTCAAACTGTACTACAAGGCTACAATCACCAAAAGAGCATGGTACTGGTACCAAAATAGAGATATAGACCAATGGAACAGAACAGAGTCCTCAGAAATAATACCACACGTCTACAGCCATCTGATCTTTGACACCTGACAAAAACAAGAAACGGGGAAAGATTCCCTATTTAATAAATGGTGCTGGGAAAATTGGCTAGCCATAAGTAGAAAGCTGAAACTGGATCCTTTCCTTACTCCTTATACGAAAATTAATTCAAGATGGATTAGAGACTTAAAGGTTAGACCTAATACCATAAAAACCCTAGAAGAAAACCTAGCTAATACCATTCAGGACATAGGCATGAGCAAAGACTTCATGTCTAAAACACCAAAAGCAATGGCAACAAATGCCAAAATTGACAAATGGGATCTAATTAAGCTAAAGAGCTTCTGCACAGCAAAAGAAACCACCATCAGAGTGAACAGACAACCTACAGAATGGGAGAAAATTTTTGCAATCTACTCATCTGACAAAGGGCTAATATTCAGAAGCTACAAAAACTCAAACAAATTTACAAGAAGAAAAAAAAACAACCCCATCAAAAAGTGGGCAAAGGATATGAACAGATATTTCTCAAAAGAAGACATTCATACAGCCAACAGACACATGAAAAAATGCTCATCATCACTGGCCATCAGAGAAATGCAAATCAAAACCACAATGAGATACCATCTCACACTAGTAATAATGACAATCATTAAAAAGACAGGAAACAACAGGTGCTGGAGAGGATGTGGAGAAATAGGAACACTTTTACACTGTTGGTGGGATTGTAAACTAGTTCAACCATTACGGAAAACAGTTTGACGATTCCTCAACAATCTAGAACTAGAAGTACCATATGAGCCAGCCATCCCATTACTGGGGATATACCCAAAGGATTATAAATCATGCTGCTCTAAAGACACAAGCACACGTATGTTTATTGTGGCACTATTCACAACAGCAAGTACTTGGAATCAACCCAAATGTCCATCAGTGACAGATTGGATTAAGAAAATGTGGCACATATACACTATGGAATACTATGCAGCCATAAAAAAGGATGAGTTTGTGTCCTTTGTAGGGACATGGATGCAGCTGGAAACCATCATTCTCAGCAAACTATCGCAAGAACAGAAAACCAAACACCACATGTTCTCACTCATAGGTGGGAACTGAACAATGAGATCACTTGGACTCGGGAAGGGGAACATCACACACCGGGGCCTATCATGGGGAGGGGGGAGGGAGGAGGGATTGCATTGGGAGTTATACCTGATGTAAATGATGAGTTGATGGGTGCTGACGAGTTGATGGGTGCAGCACACCAAGATGGCACAAGTATACATATGTAAGAAACCTGCACATTATGTACATGTATCCTAGAACTTAAAGTATAATAATAATAAAAATAAAGAAAAGAAAATTAGGGTAGCTTTTCTTGCTACTAGAAGAGCAAGCAAAGTTTACGAACTTGTCATGTTAACCCTTTCTATTAAAAAGAAATGGTCTGAAAATAAAAAAACAGAAAGAAGAAAAGAGAGAAGAATCAAACAGATGCAATAAAAAAGGATAAAAGGGATATCACCACCGACCCCACAGAAATACAAACTACTACCAGAGAATACAATAAACACCTCTATGCAAATAAACTAGAAAACCTAGAAGAAATAGATATTTTCCTGGACACTTACACTCTCCCAAGACTAAATCAGGAAGAAGTTGAATCTCTGAATAGACCAATAGCAGGGCAATAATTAATAACCTACCAACCAAAGAAAGTCCAGGACCAGATGGATTCACAGCTGAATTCTACCAGAGGTACAAGGAGGAGCTGGTACCATTCCTTCTGAAACTATTCCAATCAATAGAAAAAGAGGGAATCCTCTGTAACTCATTTTACGAGGCCAACATCATCCTGATACCAAAGCCTGGCAGAGACACAACAAAAAAAGAGAATTTTAGACAAATATTCCTGATGAACATTGATGCAAAAATCCTCAATAAAATGCTGGCAAACCAGATCCAGCAACACATCAAAAAGCTTATCCACCATGATCAGGTGGGCTTCATCCCTGGAATGCAAGGCTGGTTCAACATATGCAAATCAATAAATGTAATCCAGCATATAAACAGAATCAAAGACAAATACCACATGATTATCTCAATAGATGCAGGAAAGGCCTTTGACAAAATTCAACAACCCTTCGTGCTAAAAACTCTCAATAAATTCAGTATTGATGGAATGTATTTGAAAATAATAATACCTATTTATGACAAACCCACAGCCAGTATTATACTGAATGAGCAAAACTGGAAGCATTCCCTTTGAAAACTGGCACAAGACAGGGATGCCCTCTCTCACCACTCCTATTCAACATAGTGTTAGATGTTCTGGCTAGGGCAATCAGGCAAGAGAAAGAAATAAAGGGTATTCAGTTAGGTAAAAAGAGGTCAAATTGTCCCTGTTTGTTGATGACATGATTGTATATTTAGAAAACCCCATTGTCTCAGCCCCAATATCTGCTTAAGCTGATAAGCAACTTCAGCAAAGTCTCAGGATATAAAATCAATGCACAAAAACCACAAGCATTCCTGTACAGCAGTAACAGACAAACAGAGAGCCAAATCATGCATGAACTTCCATTCACAATAGCTTCAAAGAGAATAAAATACCTAGGAATCCAACTTACAAGGGATGTAAAGAACCTCTTCAAGGAGAACTACAAACCACTGCTCAGTGAAATAAAAGAAGACACAAACAAATGGAAATACATGCCATGCTCATGGATAGGAAGAATCAATATTGTGAAAATGGCCATACTGCCCAAGGTAATTTATAGATTCATTGCCACCTCCATTAAGCTACCAATGACTTTCCTCACACAATTTGAAAAAATATGCTTTAAAGTTAATATGGAACCAAAAATGCACCACATTCCAAGACAATCCTAAGCCAAAAGAACAAAGCTGGAGGCATGACGCTACCTGACTTCAAACTATTCTACAAGGCTACAGTAACCAAAACAGCATGGTACTGGTACCAAAACTGACATGTAGACCAACGAAACAGAACAGAGTCCTCAGAAATAATACCACACATCTACAGCCATCTGAACTTTGACAAACCTGACAAAAACAAGAAATGGGGAAAGATTCCCTATTTAATAAATGGTGCTGGGAAAATTGGCCAGCCATGAGTAGAAAGCTGAAGCTGGATCCTTTCCCTACTCCTTAGACAAAAATTAATTCACGATGGATTAGAGACTTAAATGTTAGACCTAAAACCATAAAAACTCTAGAAGAAAACCTAAGTAAAACCATTCAGGACATAGGCATGGGCAAGGACTTCATGTCCGAAACACCAAAAGCAACGGCAACAAAAGCCAAAATTGACAAATGGGATCTAATTAAACCAAAGAGCTTCTACACAGCAAAAGAAACTACCATCAGAGTGAACAGGCAGCCTACAGAAGGGGAGAAAATTTTTGCAATCTACTCATCTGACAAAGGGCTAATATCCAGAACCTATAAAGAATTCAATCTAATTTACAAGAAAAAACAAACAAACAACCCCATCAAAAAGTGGGCAAAGGATATGAACACACACTTCTCAAAAGAAGACATTCATACAGCTAACAGACACATGAAAAAATGCTCATCATCACTAGTCATCAGAGAAATGCAAATGAAAACTACAATGAGATACAATCTCATACCAGGTTGAAAGGCAGTCATTAAAAAGTCTGGAAACAACTGGTGCTAGAGAGGATGTGGAGAAATGGGAACACTTTTACACTGTTGGTGGGACTCTATACTAGTTCAATCATTGTGGAAAACAGTGTGGCGATTCCTCAGTGATCTAGAACTAGATACCATATGACCCAGCCATCCCATTACTGGGGATATACCCAAAGGATTATAAGTCATGCTGCTATAAAGACACATGCACACATATGTTTATTGTGACACTATTTACAATAGCAAAGACTTGGAATCAACCCAAATGTCCATCAGTGACAGACTGGATTAAGAAAATGTGGCACAGATACACCATGGAATACTATGCAGCCATAAAAAAGGATGAGTTCGTGTCCTTTGTAGGGACATGGATGCAACTGGAAACTGTCATTCTCAGCAAACTATTGCAAGAACAGAAAACCATATACCACATATTCTCACTCATAGGTGGGTATTGAACAATGAGATCACTTGGACACAGGAAGGGGATCACCACACATCGGGTCCTATTGTGGGGAAGGGGCCTGAAGGAAAGCATTAGGAGATATACCTAATATAAATGACTAGTTAATGGGTGCAGCACATCAACATGGCACATGTATACATATGTAACAAACCTGCACATTGTGCACATGTACCCTAGAACTTGAAGTATAATAAAAAAAAAAGAAACAGAAGAACTTAAAATAATTCTTAAAAGAATCAGTGAAACTGCTTTTTGATATGTGTATTCAACTCAAATAGTTAAACCTTTTTTTTTTTTTGATTCAGCAGGTTGGAAACACTCTTCTTGTAGAATCTGAGAAGGGACATTTGGGAGCACCTTGACATCTATGGTGAAAAAGCAAATATCCCCAGATAAAATCTTTAAAGGAAATACCTGTGAAACTACTTTGTGATTTACAGATTCAACTCAGAGTGTTACACTTTTCTTTGAGTTTAGCAGGTGGGAAACAAATTTCTTGTAGAATCTGTGAAGGGACATTTGGGATCCCATTGTGGCCTATGATGAGAAACCAAACATCCCCAGATAAAATTTAGAAAGAATCTATCTGTGAAACTGCTTTCTGATGAGTGGATTCACCTGAAAGAGTTAAACTTTTCTATTGATTCAGCACGATGGAAACACTGTTCGGGAAGAATCTGCAGAGAGACATTTGGCAGCATATTGACACCTATGGTAAACACACACACACACACACACACACACACACACACACACACACACACACACAAACAGATATCCCGAGATAAAAACTACAAAGAAGGTCTCTCTAAAACTGCTTTGTGATGTGTTGATTCATCTCACGGAGCTAAAACTTTTTCTGATGCAGCAGGTTGAAAACACTCTTCTTGTAGAATCTGTGAAGCGACATTTAAGAGCTCATTGAGGCCTATGTTGAAAAAAAGATTACCTTAGATAAAAACCATAAATAAGCTGTATGTGATAGTGCTTTGTGATGAGTGGATTTATCTCAGAGTTAAACCTTTCTTTTGATTCAGAAATTTTTAAACACTCTTCTGGTAGAATCTAAGGGAAATCTGAAAGTCCACTGAAGCCTGTGCTTAAAAACTAAATATTCCCACAAAAAACTACAAGGAAGCTATCTGTGAAACTTCCTTGAAATGTGTGAATTTATCTCACATAGTTAAACGTTTCGTATTATTCAGCAATTTGGAAACTCTTCTCTTGCAGAATCTGTGATAGGATATTGGAAGGCCTTTTGGGACCTGTGATGAAAAAACGAATATCCCCAGATAAACACTAGAAAGAAGCTGTCTGTGGAACTGTTATTTTATGTGTTGATTCATCTCTAAGTAATAAACCTTCCTTTTCATTCATTCCATTTCATTTCATTCATTTCATTTCATTCCATTTCATTACTCTAAGTAATAAAACATTCTACACTGTCCTGGTAGAATCCTCAAGTGGGCCTTTGGGAACCCTTTTAGGACTGTGGTGAAAAACTGAATATCCCCCAATAAAAACTATAAAGAAGATATATGTGAAACTGCTTTGTCATGTGTAAATTTACTTCAAAGAGTTACACATTTCTTTTGATTTAGCAGGTTGGATACAAACTTTTTGTAGAATCTATGAAGGGACATTTGGGAGCCCATTTAGGCCTATAGTGTAAAACCGAATATCCGCAGATACAAAGTAGAAGGAAGCTCTCTGTGAAACTGCTTTCTGATGTGTGGATTCATCTCAACGAGTTAAACTTTTATGTTGATTCAGCAGGTTGGAAATACTCTTCTGCTAGAATCTGTGAAGGGACAGTTTGAATCACATTGGTGCATAGGGTAAAAAAAAAAAAAAGAAATACCCAGATTAAAAACTGGAAAGAAGTTATCCGTGAAACTGCTTGGTGATGTTTGGATTCATCTCACAGAGTTAAACCTTTCTTTTCATTCAGCAGGTTGGAAACACTTTTCTGGTAGAACCTGTGAAGGGACGTTGGGGAGCCCATTAAGGCCTACAGTGAAAACCAAAATATTTCCAGACAAAAACTAGAAAGAATGTATCAGTGAAACTGCTTTGTGATGTGTGGATTCATTGCATAGATTTAAAGCTTTTTTTGTGGAAACACTCTATTTGTAGAATTTGTGAAAAGACATCTGGGAGACCATTGAGGATTATGGTGAAAAACCCAATATCCCCAGATAAAAACAAGACAGAAGCTATCTGTGAAACTGCTTTGTGATGTGTGGATTCATCTTACAGAGATAAGCCTTTCTTTTCATTCAGCAGATTGGAAACACTCTTCTGGTAGAATCCGTGAAGGGTCATTTGGGAGCACTTTGAGGCCTAGGGTGAAAAACCGAATATTCCAAGAGCAAAACTAGAAAAGAAGCTATCTGTGAAAGTGTTTTGTAATGTGTGGATTCATCTTGCAGAACTAAACCTGTCTTTTGATTCAGCAAGTTGGAAACATTCTTTTTGTATAATGTGCAAAGAGACATTTGAGATCTCATTTTATCCAATTACATTAGATAAAAACTAGAAAGAAAGTATCTCTGAAACTATTTTGAGATGTGTGAATTCACCCCTTAGAGCTAAATCTATCACTTGATTCAGCAGGTTGGAAACACTCTTCTTGTAAAATCTGTGAAGGGACATTTGGAAGCCTTTTAAGCCTATAGTTAAAAACAGAATATCCCCAGAAAAAAAAAAAAAACTAGAAGGAAACTATCTTAAAAACTGTTTTGTGATGGGTGGACTCATCTAACAGAGGTAAAGCTGTCTTTATCATTCAGCAGGTTGGAAACACTCTTCTTGTAAAATCTTCAAAGGGACATTTTAAAACCCTTTAAGGCCTATGATGAAAAACCAGAGATCCCTTGATAAAAACTGGAACAATGCTATCCGTGGAACTGTTTTGTTATGTGTTGATTTATCTCTAAGAGATAAATGTTTATTTTTATTCAGCAGCTTGGAAACACACTTCTTATAGAATCTGTGAGGGGACGTTTGTAAGCACATTGAGGCCTATGGTGAGTATCCAAATATTCCCAGATAAAAACTAGAAAGTAGCTATCTGTGAAGCTGCTTTGTGATGTGGAGATTCATCTGAAAGAATTAAACCCTCCTTTTGATTTAGCAAATTGAATATACTCTTTGTAGAATCTGCAGAGATATTTGCGAGCACATTGACATTTATTTTGAAAAACAGATATATCCAGGTATAAACAAGAAAAAACCTATCTGTGACACTGCTTTGTGATGTGTGGATTCATCTCACAGAGGTAAACCTATCTTTTGATTCAACAGGTTGGAAACACCCTTTTTAAACTTTTCTTTTTGTTTAGCATGTTGGAAACAAACATCTTGTAGAATCTTCAAAGGGACATTTGGGAGCCCATTGGGGCCTATGGTTAAAAACAGAATATCCCCAGATTAAAAGCAGAAGGAATGTACCTGTGAAAATGCTTTGTGATCTGTGGATTCATTTCACAGAGGTAAATGTTTCTTTTGATTCCACATGATGGAAACAGTTTTCATGCAGTATCTGCGAAGGCACATTTGGGAGACACTTGAGGCCTATGGTGGAAAAGAGAATTTCCCAAGATAAAAACTAGAAAGATGTTCTCTCTGAAACTGCTTTGTAATATGTGGATTCATCTCAAAGAGTTAAACCTTTTTTTTTTTTTTTTCATTCTGCAGGTTGGAAATGATCTTCTTATAGAATCTACAAAGGGACATTTGGGAGCACAATGACACCTATGGTGAAAAACCAATTATCTCCAGATAAAAATAGAAAGAAGCTATCTGCTAAACAGCTTTGTGATGTATGGATTAACCTAACATAGTTAAACCTTTCTTTTTATTCAGCAGGTTGGAAAAACTCTTCTGGTAGAATCTGCAAGGCAACATTTGGGGGCCCATTGAGGCCTATGGTGAAAAAGAAAATATCCCCAGACAAAAACAACAAAGAAGCTATCAGTGAAACTAATTTGTGTAGTTTGGATTCATCTCACAGAATTAAACCTTTGTTTTGATTCAACAGGTTGGAAACACTCTATTTGTAGAATATGCAAAGGGATATTTGGGAGTCCATTGAGGCCTATGGTGAAAAACAGTTTATCCCCAGAATAAAACTAGAGAGAACCTATTTGTGAAACTGCTTTGTGATGTGTGGATTCACCACACAGAGTGAAAGCTTCATTTTGACTCAGTAAGTTGGAAACACTCTTTTTGTAGACTCTGCAAAGAAATATTTAAGAGCACTTTGAAGACTATGGTAAAAAACAGATACACCCAGATAAAAACTAAAAAAAAAAAAAGGCATTTTTGAAACTGCTTTATGATTTGTGATTTCAACTCACTGAGTGAAACCTTTATTTAAATTAAGTAGTGTGGAATAACTCTTCTTTTAGAATCTTCAAAGGGACATCTGAATGCCCATTGAGGCCTATGGTGAAAAACCAACTATCCCCCGATAAAAACTAAAAATAAGTTATCTGTGACATTGTTTTGTGATGTATGGACTCAATTATCAGAGTTAAACCTTTGTTTTGAGTCATCAGGTTGGAAAAGCTCTTCTGGTAGAATTGATGAGGAAACATTTGGGAGCCATTTGAAGGCTACAATTAATTAAAAACTGAATATCACCAGTTGAAAACTAGAAAGAAGAAGTCAGTGAAACTGCTTTGTGATGTGTCTATTCATCTCATAGATTTAAACCTTTATTTTGATTCAGCAGGTTGGAAACACTCTATTTATAGAATCTGCAAAGGGACATTTGTGTACCCACTGATGCCTGTGGGGAAAAGTGAACATCCCCAGGTAAAAACTAGAAATAAGTTATCTGTGAAAACTCTTCATGATGTGTGGATTTATCTCACAGAGTGAAACCTTTCCTTTGTTTTAGGAGGTTGCAAACACTCTCCTGGCAAAACCTGCCAAGGGACATTTCAGAGCCCATTGAAGCTTATAATGAAAAACTGAATATCCCCAGATAAAAATAGGAAGAAGCTATCTGTGAGACTGATGTGTGATGTGGGGCTTTATCTCACAAAGTTAAGCCTTTCTTTTGATTCAGCAGGTTCAAAACACTCTTCTAGTAGAATCTGCAAAGGCACTTTTGTGAGCCCATTGATGCCTATGGTGAAACACTGAAGATTCCTAGATAAAAACTGGAAAGAAGCTATCTGTGAAACTGTTTCATCATGTGTGGATCCATCGCTGAGAGATAGAAACTTTTCTTTGACTCAGCAGGTTGGAAACACTCTTCTTGTACAATCTGCAAAAGGATATTTGGGAGCCCATTAAGTACTATGGTGAAAAACTTAATATATCCATATAAAACTAAAATGAAGCTATCTATAAAACTGCTTTTGTGACGGGTGGATTCATCTCACAGAATTACATCCTTTTTTGATTTAGCAGGTTGAAATTTTTTTTTATGGTAGATTCTGCAAAGGAACATTTTTCAGCCCATTGAAGTCCAAGGTGAAAAACCGAATATCCCATGATAAAAACTAGAAAGATGGTATCTATGAAACTAGTTTGTGATGTCTGGATTTCACTTACAGAGTTAAACATTTCTTTTGATTTAGAAGGTTGGAAACAAATTTCTTGTAGAATCTGTGAAGGGATATTTGGGAGTCCATCGAGGCCTATGGTAAAAAATAAAACAGATTATTCTAGTTAAAAACTAGAAAAGAAGCTACCTGTGAAACTGCTTTGTGATATTTGGATTCAATGCATGGAGTTATACCTTTTTTTGATGCAGCAGGATAAAAACACATTTTTTTTGTAGAATCTGTGAAGTGATATTTGGGAGCCCATTGGGACCTATGGTGAAAATCTGAATATCCCTAGATAAAAACTACAAAGAAGGTATCCGTGAAACTGCTTCGTGATGTGTGGATGCAACTCACAAAATTAAACTTTTCTTCTTTATTCAGCAGTTTGGAAACACTCTGTTTGTAGAATCTGCAAAGGGACACTTGGAAGAATGCTGATGCCTATGGTGAAAAACCAAATGAAGAGGGCCTGCCCCTCTACACCTGTGGGTATTTCTCATCAGGTGGAGATGAGCCACTGAGAAAAGAAATAGCACAGAGATAAAGTATAGAGAAAAAACAGTGGGCCCAGGGGACTGACACACTCAGAATGTGAGGGCCTACACCAGCAACAGTCTCTGAGTTCCCTCAGTATTTATTGATTACTATTTTCACTATCTCGGCAAGGGGAGTGCAGCACGAGAACAGGGTGAACAGGGTGATGGTGGGAGAAGGTCAGCAGGAAAATATGTGAGTAAAGGAATCTGTGTCATAAATAAGTTCGAGGGAAGGTATTCTGCCTGTATGTATATGCAGGCTAGATTGTGTTTCTCTTTACCCAACCATCTCGGTGTAGCAAAGAGTAACAGAGCAGTATCACTGCCAGTATATCTTACCCCTAGCCATAGGGTAGCTTTCTCCTATCTCATAATAAAATGAATGGCCAACTTTACACAGAGACATTCCATTCCCAGGGACATGCAGGAAACAGAGGCCTTCCTCTTATCTCAACCACAAAGAGGTCTTCCTATTTTACTAATCCTCGTCAGTACAGACCCTTTATGGGTATCAGACTGGGGGACAGTAAGGTCTTTCCCTTCCCATAAGGCCATATCTCAGGCTTTCTCAGTGGGGGAAAACCTTGGACAATACCCAGACTTTCTCAGGCAGAGGTCCCTGTGGCTTTCCGCAGTGCATCTTGTCCCTGGTTAATAGAGAATGGAGAATGGCGATGACTTTTACCAAGCATACTGCCTGTAAACATGTTGTTAACAAGGCACCTCCTGCATAGCCCTAAATCCCTTAAGCCTTGATTCAATACAGCACATGTTTCTGTGAGCACAGGGTTGGGGCTAAAGTTACAGTTTGACAGCATCTCAAAGTAGAACAATTTCTCTTAGTACAGATCAAAAAGGATCTGCTTATGTCTTCCTTTTCTACATAGACACAGTAACAGTCCGATCTCTCCTCCTTTCCCCCACAACTGAATATCCCCATATAAAAATTAGAAAGAAATTCTCTGTGAAACTGCTTTGTAACGTGTGAATTCATCTCAGAGTTAAACTTTCTTTGATTCAGGTTGGAAACATTCTTTTGTAGAATCTGAAGGACATTTGGAGCCATTGAGGCCTATGGTGAAAAACAGAATATCTCGAGATTAAAACTAGAGAAAAGACGTCTGTGAAACTGCTTAGAGATGTGTGGATTCATCTCACAGAGTTAAACCTTTCTTTGATTCAGCAGGTTGGAAACACTTTTGTAGAATCTGAAGGACATTTGAGCCATTGAGGCCTATGGTGAAAAACTGAATATATTTAGATAAAAATTAGAATGAAGCTATCTGTGAAACTGCTTTGTGATGTGTGATTCATCTCAGAGTTAAACTTTTGATTCAGCAGGTTGAAACACTCTTTTAGAATCTGCAAAGGGACATTTGGGAGCCCGTTAAGGCCTGTGATGAAAAACTGAATATATTTAGATAAAAATTAGAATGAAGCTATCTGTGAAACTGCTTTGTGATGGGTGTATTCATTTCATAAAGTTAAACATTTCTTTTAATTCAATAGGTTGTAAACACTCTATTTGTAGAATCTGCAAAGTGACATTTGGGAATCCATTGAAGCCTATGGTGAAAAATAAAACACCCCTGATAAAAACTAGAAAGAAACTATCTGTGAAACTGCTTTGTTATGTGTGGATTCACCTCACAGTGTTAAACCATTCCTTTGATTCAGCAGGTTGGAAACATTCTTCTTCTAGAATCTGCAAAGGGACATTTTGAAGTCCAATGAGGCCTTTAATGAAAAACCAAATATCCCCAGATAAAAACTAGAAAGAAGCTATCTGTGAGACTGTTGTTTGAAATGTGGATTCATCTCACAGGATTAAACGTTTCTTTTAATTCAGCAGTTGGAAACACTCTTTTAGAATCTGCAAAGGACATTTGGGAGCCATTGAGGCCTATGAAAACAATATCCCCAGATAAAAAAAATAGAAAAAAGCTATATGTGAAACTGCTTTGTGATGTGTGGATTCATTTCAGAGCTAAACTTTCTTTGATTCAGGTTGGAAACACTTTTGTAGAATCTGTGAAGGGACATTTGGAGCCATTGAGGCCTATGGTGAAAAACATCCCAGATAAAAACTAGAAAGAAGCTATCTGTGAAACTGCTTTTGATGTGTGGATTCATCTCACAGAGTTAAACCTTTCTTTGATTCAGCAGGTTGGAAACACTCTTTTGTAGAATCTGAAGGACATTTGAGCCCATTGAGGCCTATATGAAAAACTGAATATCCCCAGATAAAAACTAGAAAGAAGCTATCTGTGAAACTGCTTGTGATGTGTGGATTCATCTCAGAGTTAAACCTTTCTTTTGATTCAGCAGTTGGAAACTCTTTTGTAGAATCTGTGAAGGACATTTGGGAGCCATTGAGGCCTATGTGAAAAAATATCCCCAGATAAAAACTAGAAAAGCTATATGTGAAACTGCTTTGTGATGTGTGGATTCATCTCACAGAGTTAAACTTTCTTTGATTCAGCAGGTTGGAAACACTCTTTTGTAGAATCTGTGAAGGACATTTGAGCCATTGAGGCCTATGGTGAAAACAGAATATCCCCAGATAAAAACTAGAAGAAGGTATCTGTGAAACTGCTTTGTGAAATGTATATTCATCTCACAGATTTAAACCATTTTTTGGTTAAGCAGGTTGGAAACACTCTTTTAGAATCTGCAAAGGACATTTGGAGCCATTGAGGCCTATGGTGAAAAACTGAATATCCCCAGATAAAAACTAGAAACAAGCTATCTGTGAAACTGCTTTGTGATTTGTGGAGTCATCTCAGAGTTAAACTTTCTTTTGATTCAGCAGTTGGAAACACTCTGTAGAATCTGCAAAGGACATTTGGGAGCCATTGAGGCCTATGGTGAAAAACTGAATATTCCCAGATAAAAACTATAAGGAAGGTATCTGTGGAACTGCTTTGTGAGGTGTTGATTCATCTCATAGAGTTAAACCTTTCTTTTGATTCAGGTTGGAAACTCTTTTGTAGAATCTGAAGGACATTTGAGCCATTGAGGCCTATGGTGAAAACAGAATATCCCCAGATAAAAACTAGAAAAGCTATCTGTGAAACTGCTTTTGATGTGTGGATTCATCTCACAGAGTTAAACTTTTGATTCAGCAGTTGGAAACACTCTTTTGTAGAATCTGCAAAGGACATTTGGGAGCCATTGAGGCCTATGGTGAAAACTGAATATCCCCAGATAAAAAGAAGCTATCTGTGAAACTGCTTTGATGTGTGGATTCATCTCAGAGTTAAATTTTCTTTTGATTCAGCAGGTTGGAAACACTTTTGTAGAATCTGCAAAGGACATTTGGGAGCCATTGAGGCCTATGGAGAAAAACTGAATATCCCCAGATAAAAACTAGAAAGAAGCTATCTGTGAAACTGCTTTTTGATGTGTGATTCATCTCACAGAGTTAAACCTTTCTTTTGATTCAACAGGTTGGAAACACTCTTTTTGTAGAATCTGTGAAGGGACATTTGGGAGCCATTGAGGCCTATGGTGAAAAAGAATATCCCCAGATAAAAACTAGAAAGAAACTATCTGTGAAACTGCTTTGTGATGTGTTAATTCATCTCACAGAGTTAAATTTTCTTTTCATTCAGCAGGTTGGAAAACTCTTTGTAGAATCTGCAAAGGACATTTGAGCCATTGAGGCCTATGTGAAAAAATGAATATCCAGATAAAAACTAGAAGAAACTATCTGTGAAATTGCTTTGCGATGTGCCGATCATCTCACAGAGTTAAAGCTTTCTTTTGCTTCAGCAGATTGAAAACACTCTTTTGTAGAATCTGCAAGGGACATTTGGAGCCATTGAGGCCTATGGTGAAAACAGAATATCCCCAGATAAAAACTGGAAAAGCTATATGTGAGGCTGCTTTGTGATGTGTGGATTTATCTCACAGAGTAAAAACTTTCTTTTGATTCAGCAGGTTGAAACACTCTTTTGTAGAATCTGCAAGGACATTTGGAGCCATTGAGGCCTATGGTGAAAACAGAATATCCCCAGATAAAAACCAGAAAGAAGTTCTCTGTGAACCTGCTTTGTGATTTGTTGATTCATCTTACAGTGTTAAAAAGTTATTTTGATTCCACAGGTTGGAAACACTCTTCTGTAGAATCTGCAAAGGGATATTTGGGAGCCTTTGAGGCTTATGATGAAAAGCTGAATATCCCTACATAAAAACTAGAAAGAAGCTACCTGTGGAACTGCTTTGTGATTTGTGGATTCAACTCACAGAGGTAAACTTTACTTTTTTTATTCAGCAGATTGGAAGCAGCCTATCTGTAGAACCTGCAAAGGAGTATTTGGGAGCCCATTATGTCCTATGGTAAAAAACTGAATATTCCTAGGAAAAACTAGATAGATTCTATCTGTGAAACTGCTTTGAGATGTGTGGTTTCACCTCACAGAGTTAAAGCTTTCTATTGATTCATGTTGGAAACTCTTTACTGGTAGAATCTGCAAAAGGACATTTGGGAGCCCATTGAGATCTATGGTGAAAACAGAATATCCCCAGATAAAAACTAGAAAGAAGCTATCTGTGAAACTGCTTTGTGATGTGTGGATTCACCTCACAGAGTTAAACTTTTTTTTTTAATACAACAGGTTGGAAACACTCTTTTAGAATCTGTGAAGACATTTGAGCCATTGAGGCCTATGGTGAAAAACAGAATATCCCAGATAAAAACTAGAAAGAAGCTATCTGTGAAACTGCTTTGTGATGTGGATTCATCTCAGAGTTAAACCTTTCTTGATTCAGCAGGTTGGAAACACTCTTTTGTAGAATCTGTGAAGGAAGGGACATTTGGGAGCCATTGAGGCCTATGAAAACTGAATATCCCAGATAAAAACTAGAAAGAAGCTATCTGTGAAACTTTTATGATGTGGATTCATCTCACAGTTAAACTTTTCTTTTGATTCAGGAGTTTGGAAACAATCTTTTGTAGAATCTGCAAGAGGACATTTGGGAGCCCATTGAGGCCTATGTGAAAACAGAATATCCCAGATAAAAACTAGAAAGAAGCTATCTGTGAAACTGCTTTGATGTGTGGATTCATCTCACAAGTTAAACTTTCTTTTGATTCAGCAGTTGGAAACACTTTTGTAGAATCTGCAAGGACATTTGAGCCATTGAGGCCTGTGAAAAACTGAATATCCCAGATAAAAACTAGAAAGAAGCTATCTGTGAAACTGCTTTGATGTGTGGATTCATCTCAGAGTTAAAGTTTCTTTACATTCAGCAGTATGGAAACACTCTTTTGTAGAATCTGAAGGACATTTGAGCCATTGAGGCCTATGGTGAAAAACAATATCCAGATAAAAACTAGAAAGAAGCTATCTGAAACTGCTTTGATGTGTGGATTCATCTCACAGAGTTAAACTTTCTTTTGATTCAGCAGTTGGAAACACTCTTTTAGAATCTGCAAAGGACATTTGAGCCATTGAGCCTATGGTGAAAAATAATATCCCCAGATAAAAACTAGAAGCTATCTGTGAAACTGCTTTGTGATGTGTGGATTCATCTCACAGAGTTAAACCTTTCTTTTGATTCAGCAGGTTGGAAACACTCTTTTGTAGAATCTGAAGGACATTTGGGAGCCTATTGAGGCCTATGGTGAAAAACTGAATATCCCCAGAGAGAAACTAGAAAGAATTTCTCTGTGAAACTAGTTTGAGATGTGGATTCATCTCACAGAGTTAAACCTTTCTTTTGATTCAGCAGGTTGGAAACACTATTCTGTAGAATCTGTGAAGACATTTTGGAGCCATTTAGGCCTAGGGTGAAAATCAGAATATCATGAGATAAAAACTAGAAAGAAGCTATCTGTGAAACTGCTTTGTGATGTGTGGATTCATCTCACAGAGTTAAACCTTTGTTTTCATTAAGCAGTTGGAAACACTCTTTTAGAATCTGAAGGACATTTGGGAGCCATTGAGGCCTATGGTGAAAAACTGGATATCCCCAGGTACAAAGTGGATAGAAGCTATCTGTGAAACTGCTTTGTGTTGTGTGAATTTGACTCAGAGTTAAATTTTCTTTTGATTTATCTGGTTGGAAACAAACTTCTTGAAGAATTTGCAAAAATACATTTGGGAGCCCATCTCAATGGCCTATGGTGAAAAACCGGATATTCTTAGATAAAAACTAGAAAGAGTCTATCTATGGAATTGTTTTTTGATGTGTAGAATCATCTCACAGAGTTAAACCTTTCTCTTGATTCAACATGTTGGAAAAACTTCTAGCATAATCTATGAAAGGACATTTGGGAGCCCATTGAAGCCTAGGGTGAAAATCCGAATGTCCCCATAAAAACTAGAAAGAAACAATCAGAGAAAATGCTTTATTATGTGTGGATTCATCTCACAGAGTTAAATTTTCTTTTCATTCAGCAGGTTGGAAAATCTCTATTAGTAGAATCTGCAAAGAGACATTTCATATCCCATTGAGGTCTATGTTGAAAAAATGAATATCCTGAGATAGAAACTAGAATGAAACTATCTGTGAAACTGCTTTGTGGTGTGTGGGTTCATCTCACCAAGTTAAAAACTTTCCTTTGATTCAGCAGGTTGGAACTACTCTTCTTGTAGGATCTGTGGAAGAACACTTGAAAGCTTTTTAGACCTGTGGTGAAAAACCGAATATCACCACATAAAACCTAGAAGGAAGCTGTCTGTGGAAGTGTATTGGTATGTGTGGATTCATCTCTAAAAGGGAAACCTTTCTTTTGAGTCAGCAGTTGGAAACACTCTTCTTGTAGAATCTGTGAAGGGACATTTGGAGCCCATTGAGGCCTATGGTGAAAACTGAATATCCAGATAAAAACTAGAAAGAAGCCATCTGTGAAACTTCCCTTTCATGGGTGGATTCATCTCACAGAGTTCAAACTTTTTATTTTTTTACTCAGGAAGGTGGAAACACTCTTCTTGTAGAATCTGTGAAAAGATATTTGAGAACCCACTGAGGCCTATGGTGAAAAACAGAATAACCCCGGAAAGAAACTAGAAAGAAACTATCTGTGAACCTACTTTGTGATGGGTGGATTCAACTCAGAAATTCAAACCTTTCTTAAGATTCACTTGTTTAGAAACACTCTTTTTGTAGAATATGTGAAAGGAAGGGACATTTGGGGTAAATTGAGTCTTACAGTGAAATAATGAATGTCCCCAGATAAAAACTAGAAAGAAGCTATCTGTGAAACAATTTTATGATGTGCAGATTTATCTCACAGTGTTAAACCTTTCTCTTGATTCAACAGGTTGGAAAGACTCTTTTTGTAGAATCTGCGAAGGAACATTTGGGAGCACATTGACACCTATCATGAAGAACTGCATATCTCCAGATAAAATCTAGAAAGGAGCTCTCTGTGGAACTGCTCTGTTATGTGTAGATTCATCTTTAAGAGATCAACTTTCCTTTTGATTCAGTCAGTTAAAAACACTTTTCTTACAGAATCTGCAAGGGAGACCTTTTTGAGCACATTGTAGCCTGTGATAAAAAACTGAATGTTCCCAGGTAAAACTAGAAGGAAGCTACCTGTTAAACTGCTTTTGAATGTGTGAATTTATCTGATGTAGTTAAATTTTTATTTTTTTATTATTATTTTTTTTTCATTAAGCAGGTGGGAAAAACTCTTCTTGTTGAATCTGAGATGGGACTTTTTGGAGTCCATTGAGCCTGCAGTGAAAAACCAAATATACCTAAATAAAAATGAGAAAGAAGCTATGTGTGAAACTGCTTTATGATTTGTGGATTCATCTCACAGAATTAAATCTTACTTTTGATTCAGCAGATTGGAAGCACTCTTCTGGAAGGATCTGCAAAAGGACATTTGGAAGCCCGTTGAGACCTATAGTGAAAAAATAAATATCCCCAGATAAAAAAGGGAAGAAAAAAGCTATCTGTGAAACTGCACTGTGATGTCTGGTTTCATCTCACAGAAATAAACCTTTCTTTTGATACAACAGGTTGGAAACACTCTATTTGTAAAATCTGCCAAGAGACATTTAGGAGCCTATTGAGGCCTATGGTGAAAAACTGAATATCCCCAGAGAGAAACTAGAAAGAATTTCTCTGTGAAACTAGTTTGAGATGTGTGGAAGCAACTCACGGGTTTAAACCTTCATTTAGATTCAGCAGGTTGGAAACACTATTCTGTAGAATCTGCGAAGGAACATTTGGGAGCCATTGAGGCCTATAGTGACAACCTGAATATCCCCATATAAAACCTAGAAAGAAGCTATCTGTGAAACTGCTTTGTGATGTGTGGATTCATCTCAGAGTTAAACTTTCTTTTGATTCAGCAGTTTGGAAACACTTTTCTTACAGAATCTGCAAGGACATTTGGAGCCCATTGAGGCCTATGGTGAAAAACTGAATATCCCCAGATAAAACTAGAAGAAGCTATCTGTGAAACTGCTTTTGAATGTGTGAATTTATCTGATGTAGTTAAATTTTATTTTTTATTATTATTTTTTTTCATTAAGCAGATGGAAACACTCTTCTCATAGAATCTGTGAAGGGACATTTGGAGCCCATTGAGGCCTATGGTGAAAAACCGAATATCCCCAGATAAAAACTAGAAAGAAGCTATGTGAAACTGCTTCATGATGTGTGGATTCATCTCACAGAATTAAACATTATTTTGATTCAGCAGGTTGGAAATAGTCCTTTTGTAGAATCTGCAAGGACATTTGGAGCCATTGAGGCCTATGGTGAAAAAACAAATATCCCCAGATAAAACTAGAAAAGCTATCTGTAAAACTGCTGTGGGATGTGTGGATTCATCTCACAGAGTTAAATTTTCTTTTGATTCAACAGGTTGGAAACACTCTTTTGTAGAATCTGCAAGGACATTTGAGCCATTGAGCCTATGGTGAAAACTGAATATCCCCAGATAAAAACGAGAAAGAAGCTATCTGTGAAACTGTTTTGTGATGTGTGGATTCATCTCACAGAGTTAAACCTTTCTTTTGATTCAGCAGGTTGGAAACACTCTTCTTGTAGAATCTGTGAAGAAACATTTGGGAGCCTATTGAGGCCTATGGTGAAAACAGAATATCCCCAGATAAAACTAGAAAGAAGCTATCTGTGAAACTGCTTTGTGATGTGTGGATTCATCTCACAGAGTTAAACCTTTGTTTTTATTCAGCAGGTTGGAAACACTCTTTTGTAGAATCTGTGAAGGACATTTGGGAGCCCATTGAGGTCTATGGTGAAAAACCAAATATCCCCAGATAAAACTAGAAAGAAGCTATCTGTGAAACTGTTTTGTGATGTGTGGATTCATCTCACAGAATTAAACCTTTCTTTTGATTCAGCAGGTTGAAACACTCTTTTGTAGAATCTGTGAAGACATTTGGAGCCATTGAGGCCTATGGTGAAAACTGAATATCCAGATAAAACTAGAAGAAGCTATCTGTGAAACTGCTTGTGATGTGTGGATTCATCACAGAGTTAAACCTTTCTTTTGATTCAGCAGGTTGGAAACACTCTTCTTGTAGAATCTGTGAAGGGACATTTGGGAGCCCATTGAGGCCTATGGTGAAAACAGAATATCCCCAGATAAAAACTAGAAGAAGCTATCTGTGAAACTGCTTTGTGATGTGTGGATTCATCTCAGAGTTAAACCTTTCTTTTGATTCAGCAGGTTGGAAACACTTTTTGTAGAATCTGTGAAGGGACATTTGGGAGCCCATTGAGGTCTATGGTGAAAAACCAAATATCCCCAGATAAAAACTAGAAAGAAGCTATCTGTGAAACTGCTTTGTGATGTGTGGATTCATCTCACAGAGTTAAACCTTTTGATTCAACAGGTTGGAAACACTCTTTTGTAGAATCTGTGAAGGACATTTGAGCCATTGAGGCCTATGTGAAAACAGAATATCCCCAGATAAAAACTAGAAGAAGCTATCTGTGAAACTGCTTTGTGATGTGTGGATTCATCACAGAGTTAAACTTTCTTTTGATTCAGCAGGTTGGAAACACTCTTTTGTAGAATCTGCAAAGGGACATTTGGGAGCCCATTGAGGCCTATGGTGAAAACTGAATATCCCCAGATAAAAACTAGAAAGAAGCTATCTGTGAAACTGCTTTGTGATGTGTGGATTCATCTCACAGAGTTAAACTTTCTTTTGATTCAGCAGGTTGGAAACACTTTTTGTAGAATCTGCAAAGGGACATTTGGGAGCCCATTGAGGTCTATGGGGAAAACTGAATATCCCCAGATAAAAACTAGAAAGAAGCTATCTGTGAAACTGCTTTGTGATGTGTGGATTCATCTCACAGAGTTAAACCTTTTTTTTGATTCAGCAGGTTGAAACACTCTTTTTAGAATCTGTGAAGGACATTTGGGAGCCCATTGAGGTCTATGGTGAAAACTGAATATCCAGATAAAAACTAGAAAGAAGCTATCTGTGAAACTGTTTTGTGATGTGTGGATTCATCTCACAGAGTTAAACCTTTCTTTTGATTCAGCAGGTTGGAAACACTTTTTGTAGAATCTGTGAAGACATTTGGAGCCATTGAGGTCTATGGTGAAAACTGAATATTCTAGATAAAACTAGAAAGAAGCTATGTGTGAAACTTCTTTGTGACATGTGGATCCATCTCACAGTATTAAACCTTTCTTTTGGTTCAGTAGAATTGAAACACTCTTTTTGTAGAATATGTGAAGGACATTTGGGAGCCATTGAGGCCTATGGTGAAAAACAGAATATCCCCAGATAAAACTAGAAGAAGCTATCTGTGAAACTGCTTTGTGATGTGGATTCAGCTCAAAGAGTTAAACCTTTCTTTTGATTCAGCAGGTTGGAAACACTTTTTGGAGAATCTGTGAAGGACATTTGGGAGCCCATTGAGGCCTATGGTGAAAAACCAAATATCCCCAGATAAAAACTAGAAAAAAGCTATCTGTGAAACTGCTTTTGATGTGTGGATTTATCTCACAGAGTTAAAGCTTTCCCTTGATTCACCTAATTGGAAAGGCTCTTTTGTATAATCTGTGAAGGTACATTTCAGAGACAATTGTGGCCTACAATGGAAAACAGAATATCCCCAGATAAAAACTAGAAAGAAGCTATCTGTGAAACTGCTTTTTGTGTGTGGATTCATCTCACAGAGTTAAACCTTTCTTTTGATTCAGCAGGTTGGAAACACTCTTCTGGTAGAATCTGAGAAGGGAACATTTGGGAGCCCATTGAGGCCTACAGTGAAAAACTGAATATCTCTAGATAAAAACTAGAAAAAAGCTATCTGTGAAACTTCTTTGTAATGTGTGGATTCAGCTCACAGAGTTAAAACTTTCTTTTGATTCAGCAGGTTGGAAACACTTTTTGTAGAATCTGCAAAGGGATATTTGGGAGCCCATTGAGGTCTATGGTGAAAAACTGAATATCCCCAGATAAAAACTAGAAAGAAGCTATCTGTGAAACTGCTTTGTGATGTGTGGATTCATCTCACAGAGTTAAAACTTTCTTTTGATTCAGCAGGTTGAAACACTCTTCTGGTAGAATCTGTGAAGGACATTTGGGAGCCATTGAGGCCTATGGTGAAAAACTGAATATCCCCAGATAAAAACCAGAAAGAAGCTATCTGTGAAACTGTTTTGTGATGTGTGGATTCATCTCAAAGAGTTAAACCTTTCTTTTGATTCAGCAGGTTGGAAACACTTTTGTAGAATCTGTGAAGAAACATTTGGGAGCCCATTGAGGCCTATGGTGAAAAACTGAATATCCAGATAAAAACTAGAAAGAAGCTATCTGTGAAACTGCTTTGTGATGTGTGGATTCATCTCACAGAGTTAAAACTTTCTTTTGATTCAGCAGGTTGGAAACACTCTTTTGTAGAATCTGTGAAGAAACATTTGGGAGCCATTGAGGCCTATAGTGAAAAACTGAATATCCCCAGGTAAAACTACAAAGTAGCTATCTGTGAGTCTACTTTGTGATGTTTTCATTCATCTCACAGAGTTAAACCTTTCTTTTGATTCAGCAGGTTGGAAACATTTTTCTGGTAGAATCTGCACAGAAACATTTGAGAGCCTTTTCAGGCCTATGGGGGGAAAAAAAATCCCTAGATAAAAACTACAAAGAAATTATCTGTGAAACTGCTTTATAATGTCTGGATTTATCTCAAAGAGTTAAAGCTTTATTCTTATTCAGCAGGTTGGAAACACTTCATTTGTTAAATCTGTGAAGAGACATTTGGGAGCCCATTGAGGACTAAGATGATAAACCAAATATCCCCAGATAAAAACTAGAAAGAAGTTATCTATGAAACTGGTTTGTGATGTGTGGATTCATCTCAGAGTTAAGCATTTCTTTAGATTCAGAGATTGCAAACACTCTTCTGGTAAAATCTGTGAAGGTACATCTGAAAGCCCATTGAGGTCTATGGGGGAAACAGGATATCCCCAGATAAAAACTAGAAAGAAAGTATCTGTGAAACTGTTTTGTGATATGTGGATTTTTCTCTCAGAGTTAAAACTTTCTTTTGATTCAGAAGGGTGCAAACACTTTCTTGTAGAATCTGTGAAGAAACATTTGGGAGCCCATTGAGGTCTATGGTGAAAAAACAAATATCCCCAGATAAAAACCAGAAAGAAGCTATTTGTGAAACTGCTTTTTGATGTGTGGATTCATCTCACAGAGTTAAACATTTCTTTTGATTCAGTAGGTTGGAAAAACTCTTTTTGTAAAATCTGTGAAGAAATATTTGGGAGCACCTTGACACCTATATGAAAAACCTAATATACCCAGATAAAAACTAGAAAGAAGCTATCTGTGAAACTGTTTCGTGATATGTGGATTCATCTCAAAAAGGTAAACCTTTATTTTGATTCAGTACATTGGAAGCCCTCTTCTTGTAGAACCTACATAGGCACATTTGGGAACCCATTTAGGTCTACGTTGAAAAACTGAATATTCTAGATAAAAACTAGAAAGAAGCTGTCTGTGAAACTACATTGTAATGTGTGGATTCATCTCACAGAGTTAAACCTTTCTTTTTTTACAGCAGGTTGGAAACACTCTATTTGTAGAATCTGTGAAGGGACAATTGGGAGCTCATAGAGGCGTATGGTAAAAAACCAAATGTACCCAGATTAAAAGTATAAAGAAGCTATGTGGGAAATTGCTTTGTGATGTGTGGATTCATGTCACAGAGTTAAACCTTTATTTTGATGTCTCACGTTGGAAAGACTCTTTTTGTAAAATCTGCAAAGGGATATTTGGGAGCACATTGACGCCTATGATGAAAAACCTAATATGCCCAGATAAAAACTAGAAAGAAGCTATCTGTGAAACTACTTTGTAATGTGTGGATTCATCTCACAGAGTTAAACCTTTCTTTTGATTCAGCAGGTTGGAAACACTCTTTTGTAGAATCTGCAAAGGGACATTTGGGAGCCCATTGAGCCTATGGTGAAAGATTGAATGTCCCTAGATAAAAACTAGAAAGAAGCTATCAGTGAATTTGCTTTGTGATGTGTGGATTCAACTTACAGAGGTAAACCTTTCTTTTCGTTCACCAGGTTGGAAAACTTTATTTCTAGAATCTGAGAAGAGATATTTGGGAGCCCATTGTGTCCTATGATGAAAAACAAAATATTGCCAGATAAAAACTAGAAAGCAGCTATCTGTGAAACTGCTTTGTGATATGTGGATTCATCTCACAGAGTTAAACTTTATTTTTATTCAGCAGGTTGGAAACACTCTTTTTGTAGAATCTGCAAAGGTACATTTCAGAACCCATTAAGACCAATAGTAAAAACTGAATATCCCCAGATAAAAACTAGAAAGAAGCTATCTGTGAAACTGCTTTGTGATGTGTGGATTCATCTCACAGAGTTAAACCTTTCTTTTGATTCAGCAGTTGGAAACACTCTTTTGTAGAATCTGCAAAGGGACATTTGGGAGCCCATTGAGGCCTATGGTGAAAACTGAATATCCCCAGATAAAAACTAGAAAGAAGCTATCTGTGAAAGTGCTTTGTGATGTGTGGATTCATCTCACAGAGTTAAACCTTTCTTTTGATTCAGCAGGTTGGAAACACTCTTTTGTAGAATCTGTGAAGAGCTATTTAGGAGTCCATTGAGACCTATGATGAAAAACAAAATATTCCCACATAAAAACTAGAAAGAAGCTATCTGTGAAACTGCTTTGTGATGTGTGGATTCATCTCACAGAGTTAAACATTTCTTTTGATTCAGCAGTTGGAAACACTCTTTTGTAGAATCTGCAAAGGGACATTTGGGAGCCCATTGAGGCCTATGGGGAAAAAAAATATCACAGATAAAAACTAGAAAGAAGCTATCTGTGAAACTGCTTTGTTATGTGTGGATTCATCCCAGAGGTTTAAACCTTTCTTTTGATTCAACAGGTTGGAAACACAGTTTTGCTAGAATCTGTAAAGTGACGTTTGGTAGCCCATAGAGGCATACCTTGAAAACCAAATATCCCCAGATAAAAACTAGAAAGAAGCTATCAGTGAAACTGTTTGGGATGTGTACATTCAACTCTCATAGATAAAATTGTATTTTTATTCAGCAGGTTGGAAACAGTCTCCTTGTAGAATCTGTGAAAAGACATTTTGGAGCCTATTGAGTCTTATGGTGAAAAATCGAATATCCCCAGATGAAAACTGGAAAGAAGCTATCACTGAAACTGCTTTGTACTGTGTGGATTCATATCACATAATTAAACCTTTCTTTTGATTCAGCAGGTTGGAAACACTCTTCTGGTAGAATCCGTGAAGCCACATTTGGGAGCCCTTTGAAGCCTATTGTGTAAAATTGATAACCTTAGATAAAAACTAGAAAGAATATATTTTTGACTGATTGGTGATGTGTGGATTCATTTTACTGAGTTGAACATTTTTTTTTTTTTCAAAAAGCATGTTGGAAACACTCTTCTGGTAGAATCCGTGAAGCCACATTTGGGAGCCCTTTGAAGCCTATGGTGTAAAATTGATAACCTTAGATAAAAACTAGAAAGAATATATTTTTGACTGATTGGTGACGTGTGGATTCATTTTACTGAGTTGAACATTTTTTTTTTTTTTTCAAAAAGCATGTTGGAAACACTCTTCTGGTAGAATCTGTGAAGGGACATTTGTAAGCCCTTTGAGGCTTAAGGTGAAAAACCAAATATACCCTGATAAAAACTACAAAGAAGCTATTAGTGAAATTTCTTTGTGATGTATGGATTTATCTCACAGAGTTAAACATTTCTTTCGATTAAGCAGGATGGAAACACTCCATTTGTAGAATTTGTCAAGGGACATTTGGGAGCCAATTGAGGCCTATGGTGAGAAACTGAATATCCCCAGATAAAAATTAGAAAGAAAGAAGTTCTCTGTAAAACTACTTTGTGATGTGTGGATTAAATTCACAGAGTTAAACCTTCATTTTGACTCAACAGGTTGGAAACGCTGTCCTTGTAGAATCTGCAAAGGTACATTTAAGAACCCATTAAGACCAATAGTAAAAAACTGAATATCCCCAGAAAGAAAGAAACTAGAGAGAAGCTATCTGTGAAACTGCTTTGTGGTGTGTGAATTCATCTCACAGAGTTAAAACTTTCTTTTTATTGAACAGGTTGGAAATACTCTTCTTATAGAATCAGTGAAGGAACATTTGGGAGCCCGTTGAGGACTACAGTGAAAAACCGAATATCCCCAGAACAAAACTAGAAAGAAGCTATGAGTGAAACTGCTTTGTAACGTGTGGATTCTTCTCCAGAGTTAAATTTTTCTTTTGATTCGGCAGATTGGAAACACTCTTCTTGTAGACTCTGCGAGGAACAATTCAGAGCCCATTGATTCCTGTGATGAAAAATCGAATATTTCTAGATAAAAACTAGTAAGAAGCTATCTGTGAAAGTGCTTTGTGATGTGTGGATTCATTTTACAGAGGTAAAGCTTTCTTTTGATGCAACAAGTTTGAAACTCTCTACTTGTAGAATCTGTGAAGGGATATTTGGGATCCCACTGAGGTCTATGGTGAAAAACCGAATAGCCCCTGATTCGAAAGAGAGAAAGAAAGAAAGAAAGAAAGAAAGAAAAGAAAAGAAAAGAAAAGAAAAGAAAAGAAAAGAAAAGAAAAGAAAAGAAAGAAAGAAAGAAGAAAGAAAAGAAAAGAAAAGAAAAGAAAAGAAAAGAAAAGAAAAGAAAAGAAAAGAAAAGAAAAGAAAAGAAAGGAAAGGAAAGGAAAAGAAAAGAAAAAGGAGAGGAAAAGAAAAGAAAGCTATCTGTGAACCTACTTGGTTATGTGTGGATTCGCCTCACAGGGTTAAACCTTTCTCTTGATACAGCGGGTTGGAAAAACTCTTTTTGTCGAGTCTGTGAAGGGACATTTGGGAGCTAATTGAGCTTATAATGAAAAACGAATATCCCCAGATAAAAAGTAGAAAAATGGTATCTCCAAAACTGCTTTGTGATATGTGGATTCACTTCCCAGAGATTAATCTGTCTTTTGATGCAGCAGTTTTGAAATGCTCTTCTTGTGGTATCTGTGAAGGGACTTTTTTGAGCTCATTGATGCCTATAATGAATAACCCAAATATCTTGAGATAAAAATTAGAAAGAAGCTATCTGTGAAACTGCTTTATGATGCATACATTTATCTCACAGAGATAAATCTTTGTTTTGATTCAGCAGGTTGGAAACACTCTTTTGGTAGAATCTGTGAAGGGACGTTTGTGAGTTCATTGAAGCCTATGGTGGAAACCGAATATCTCTGTCAGGCCTCTGAGCCCAAGCTAAGCCATCATGTCCCCTGTGACCTGCATCTGTACATTCGTATGGCCTGAAGCAACTGAAGATCCACTAAGGAAGTGAAAATAGCCTTAACTGATGACATTCCACCATTGTGATTTGTGCCTGCCCCTCCATAACTGATACAATATATGCTTCCACACCCTTAAGAAGGTACTTTGTAATATTCTCCCAACTCTTGAGAATGTACTTTGCAAGCCTATCCCAAATCCATAGGAACTAATGATAATCCCAACACCCCTTGCTGACTCCTTTTTTGAACTCAGCCTGCCTGCACCCAGGTGAAATAAACAGCCTTGTTGCTCAAACAAACCCTGTTTTGTGGTCTCCTGACACAGATACACAAGACATTTGGTGCTGAAACCCAGAACAGAAGGACTCTTCCAGGATACCAGTCTTCTGTCCTTGCCGTCACTCCTTGAGGAGATCCACCTATGACCTCAGGTCCTCAGACCAACCAGCCCAAGGAACATTGCACCAATTTTAAATTGGGCAAGCAGTCTTCTCATTCTCTTCTCCAGCCTGTCTTGCTACCCTTCAATCTCCCTCTCTCAATACCCTTCAATCTCCCTCTCCTTCCAATTCCAGTTCTTTTTCCTCTCTAATAGAGACAAAGGAAACACATTTAATCCATGGACCCAAAACTCCAGTGCCAGTCATGGACTCGGGAAGATAGTTTTCCCTTGGTGTTTAATCACTGCAGGGACGCCTCCCTGATTATTCACTCACACTCCATTGGTGTTTGTTCACCGTGGGGATGTCTGCCTTGTTCATTTGCCCACATTCCCTTGGTAGCAAGTCAATTTTGGGGATGCCTTCTTTAGCTGCTCACCCACATTGCAGCCCAGGACTGCTCACCCCCAACCCACTTCTCCGTGTCTCTACCCTCTCTTTTATCTGGACTTGCCTACTTCACTATGGGCAACCTTCCACCCTGCATTCCCCCTTCTTCTCCCTTAGCCTGTGTTCTCAAGAATTTAAAACCTCCTCAACTCACACCTGATCTAAAACCTAAATGCCTTATTTTCTACTGCAGTACTGCTTGGCCCCAATACAAACTCGACAATGATTCCAAATAGCCAGAAAACGGCACTTTTGATTTCTCCATCTTACAAGATCTAGATAATTCTTGTCATAAAATGGGTTGGTCTGAGGTGCCTGATGTCCAGGCATTGCTTTACACATTGACCCCTTCCTAATCTCTGCTCCCAATGAGACTCATCCCAAATCTTTCTTCTTTCTCTCCTGTCTGTTCCTTTGTCCCAACCACAAGCGTCACTGAGTCTTTTGAATCTTCCTTTTCTACTGACCCATCTTCCCTCCTCCCCAGACTGCTCCTCCTCAGGTCACTCCTGGCCAGGCTGAATCAGGCTCCAACTTTTCTTCAGCTTTTGTTCCCCCACCCCACAACCCTTCTATCACCTCCCCTCCCCACACTTGGACTGGTTTACAGTTTCATTCCATGACTAGCCCTCCCCCACTTGCCCAAAAATTTTCTCTTAAAGAGGGGGCTGGAGCTAAAGACACAGTCAATGTTAATGCTACTTTTTCTCTATCAGACCTCTCCCAAAAAAGTTAGCGTTTAGGCTCTTTTTCATTAAACATAAAAACCCAGCTCAATCCATGGCCTCTTTGGCAACAACTTTTAGATGCTTTACCACCCTAGACTCAGACGGGCCAGAAGGTTGTCTTATTCTCAATATGCATTTTATTATCCAATCCCCTCCCGATATTAGAAAATAAACTCCAAATCTGGGTTCCGGCCCTCAAACCCCACAACAGAACTTAATTACCCTCACCTTCAAGGTGTACAATAGACAAAAGGCAGCCAGCTGACAATGCATCTCTGAGTTACAGCTACTTGCCTCTGCTGTAAGATAACCCACAACCACATCTCCAGTGTACAAAACTTCAGAACATCCAAGCTCAGGGACTCCTTCAAAACCTCCTCGTGGACCTTTCTTCATATGCCAAAAGTCTGGCCACTAGGCCTCAGAATGCCTGCAGCCCAGGATTCCTCCTAAGCCATGCCCTGTCTCTGTGGGCCCCCACTGGATGTCGGACTGTTTGACTCACATCTCCACTGCTCCTAATGCTCCTGGAGCTCAAACCCAAGGTTCTTTGGCTGACTTCTTCCCAGATCTCCTCAGCTTAATGGCTGAAGGCTGACGCTGCCTGGTTGCCTCAGGAATCCACTGGACCATCTTAGATGCTGAGTTTCAGGTAACTCTTACAGTGGAGAGTAAGTCCACCCCCTGTTTAATTGATACAGGGTCTACCCACTCCACATTACCTTCCTTTCAAGAGCCTGTTTCCTTTGACTCCATAACTGTTGTGGATATTTTTGGCCAGGCTTCTAAATCTCTTAAAACTCCCCAACTCTGGTGCCAACTTGGAAAACATTCTTTAATGCACTCCATTTTAGTTATCACCACCTGCCCAGCTCTTTTATTAGGTCGAGACATTTTAACAAAATTACCTGCTTCCCTGACATTCCTGGGCTAGAGCCACACCTCATTGCCACCTTTTCCCCCAATATAAAGCCTCCTTCACATCCTCTCCTTGTATCTCCCCACCTTAATCCACAAGTATAGGACAACTCTACTCCCTCCTTGGTGACCGATCATACATCCCTTATCATCCCATTAAAACCTAATCACCCTTAACCTGCTCAATGGCAATATCCTATCCCACTTCATGTTTTAAAAGGATTTTTTTTTTTTTTTTTTGAGACGAAGTCTCGCTCTGCTGCCCAGGCTGGAGCGTGGTGGCCAGATCTCGGCTCACTGCAAGCTCCGCCTCCTGGGTTCACGCCATTCTCCTGCCTCAGCCTCCCGAGTAGCTGGGACTACAGGCGCCCGCCACCTCGCCCGGCTAGTTTTTTTGTATTTTTTGGTAGAGACGGGGTTTCACCGTGTCAGCCAGGATGGTCTCGATCTTCTGACCTCGTGATCTGCCCTTCTCAGCCTCCCAAAGTGCTGGGATTACAGGCTTGAGCCACCGCGCCCAGCCTTAAAAGGATTAAAGCCTGTTATCACTCGCCTGTTACAACATAGCCTTTAAAGCCTATAAACTCTCTTTACAATTCCTCCATTTTACCTGCCCCAAAACTGGACAAGTCTTAGAGGTTAGTTCAGGATCTGTGCCTTATCAACCAAATTGTCTTTCCTATCCACCCCATGGTGCCAAACCCATATACTATCCTATCCTCAATACCTTGTTCCACAACTCATTATTCTGTTCTAGATACATCTAGCTGACCCCATAAATCCTAAATCCTTTCCCCACTCCCCTTTCCATTCCTTAAAAAACGGCCCTAACCATCAGAGAAATGCAAATCAAAACCACAATGAGATACCATCTCACACCAGTTAGAATGGCGATCATTAAAAAGTCAGGAAACAACAGGTGCTGGAGAGGATGTGGAGAAATAGGAACACTTTTACACTGTTGGTGGGATTGTAAACTAGTTCAACCATTATGGAAAACAGTATGGCGATTCCTCAAGGACCTAGAACTAGATGTACCATATGACCCAGCCATCCCATTACTGGGTATATACCCAAAGGATTATAAATCATGCTGCTATAAAGACACATGCACACGTATGTTTATCACAGCACTATTCACAATAGCAAAGACTTGAATCAACCCAAATGTCCATCAGTGACAGATTGATTAAGAAAATGGCACATATACACCATGGAATACTATGAAGCCATAAAAGGATGAGTTTGTGTCCTTTGTAGGACATGGATGCAGCTGGAAACCATCATTCTTAGCAAACTATCACAAGAACAGAAAACCAAACACGCATGTTCTCACTCATAGGTGGAACTGAACAATGAGATCACTTGGACTCGGAAGGGAACATCACACAATCGGGGCCTATCATGGGGAGGGGAGGGGAGGGATTGCATTGGGAGTTATACCTGATGTAAATGACGAGTTGATGGGTGCAGCACACCAACATGGCACAAGTATACATATGTAACAAACCTGCACGTTATGCACATGTACCACAAACTTAAAGTATAATAATAAATAAATAAATAAATAAATTTAAAAAAAACGCCCTAAAAGCTGCTCCCACAGTAGCTCTCCCTAACTCATCCCAACGTTTTTCATTACACACAGTCAAAGTGCAGGGTTGTGTGGTTGGAATTCTTACAGAAAGGCCAGGACCGCACTGTGTAGTGTTTATGTCCAAACAGCTTGACCTTACTCTTTTAGCCTAGCCCTCATGTCTGTGCTTGGTGGCTGCCACTGCTTTAATACTTTTAGAAGTCCTCAAAATCACAAACTGTGCTCAACTCACTCTCTACAGTTCTCATAGCTTCCAAAATCAATTTTCTTCCACACACCTGACACATATACTTTCTGCTCCCCGGTTCTTTCAACTATACTCACTCTTTGCTGAGTCTTCTACAATTGCCATTGCTCCTTAACCAGACTTCATTCTGGCCTCCCACATTATCCCTGATACTACACCTGACCCCCATGACTGTATTTCTCTGATCCACCTGACATTCACTCTATTTCCCCATATTCCTTTCTTTCCTGTTCCTCACCCTGATCACACTTGGCTTATTGATGGCAGTTCCACCAGGCCTAATTGCCACTCACCAGCAAAGAGAAGCTATGCTATTGTATCTTCCACATCTATCCTTGAGGCTATCACTCTGCCCTCAATCCACTACCTCTCAGCAAGACAAATTCATTGCCTTAACTAGGGTCCTCACTCTTGCAAAGGGCCTATGTGTCAATATTTATATTGGCTCTAAATATGCCTTCCATATCCTGCACCACCATGCTGTTGTATGGTCAGAAAGAAATTTCCTCACTATACAAGTGTCCTCTATCATTAATGCCTCCCTAATAAGCATTCTTCCTAAAGCCACTTTACTTCCAAAGGAAGCTGTAGTCATTCACTGTTAGGGCCATCAAAAGGCATCAGATCTGATAGCTCAAGACAATGCTTATGCGGGTAAGGTACCTAAAGAAGCAGCTAGCATTCCAACTTCTGTCCCTCATGGCCAGTTTTTCTCCTTTTCATTTGTAATTCCTATTTACTATCACACTGAAGTTACCACCTATCAATCCCTCTCCACTCAAGGCAGATGGTTCTTAGACAAATACATATATATATCCTTTCATATATATATACACAAATACATATATATATCCATTCTATTCTGTTGTCATTTCATAACCTCTGCCATGTATGTAATAAATCATTATCCCACCTCTTAAAACCTCTCATTTGCTTTTTTGCTTTTCATCATGAAAATCTGTCCCGAATCCGCCACCCTTGACTCCCTCTTAGAGAGGATAGATGATCTTTGCTGACAGAACACACTACAATACTTTCACACTGATGAAGTCCTATTCTTTACCTTTATATACTAACTTATTCTCATTCCCGTTCTTATGCCACCCTCTACTTCTCCCCAGCTACCTCCACCACACTATCAATCTCACTCACTCCCTCCTAGCCATTTCTAATCCTTCTTTCACAAACAGTTGCTGGTTTTGCATTTCTCTTTCCTCCAAAATCACTGAGGCTTCAATGTACTCACTGCTGCAAAAGGATGACTCTGTATATTTTTAAAAGAAGAGTGTTGTTTTTACCTAAATCAATCTGGCCTGTTATATGACAACATAAAAAAAAAAAAAAAAAACTCAAGGATAGAGCCCAAAAACTCACCAATCAAGCAAATAATTACATTGAACCCCCTTGGACGCTCTCTAATTGGATGTCCTGGGTACTCCCAATTCCCAGTCTTTTAATACCTATTTTTCTCCTTTTATCTGGAACTTGTGTCTTCCATTTAGTTTCTCAATTCATACAAAACCACATCCAGGCCATCTCCAATAATTCTATATGACAAATGCTCCTTCTAACAACCCCACAATATCACCCCTTACCCCAAAATCATTCTTTAGTTTAATCTCTCTCTCCCACTGTATGTTTTCACACTGCCCCTAATCCCACTGGAAGCAGCTCTGAGAAACATCACCCATTATCTCTCCATGCCACCCCCCCAAATTTTTGCCACCCAACACTTCACTATTTTGTTTTGTTTTTCTTATTAAAATAAGAAGAAAAGAATGTCAGACCTCTGAGCACAAGCCAAGCTTTCATATCCCCTGTGACCTGCATGTATACATCCAGATGGCCTGAAGCAACTGAAGATCCACAAAATAAGTGAAAATTGAAAATAGCCTTAACTGATGATATTCCACTACTGTGATTTGTTCCTGTCCCACCCTAAATGATACAATATATTCTTCCCTGTCCTTCAGAAGGTACTTTACAATATTCTTCCCGCCTTTGGGAATGTACTTAGTACACCTATGCCAAACCTATAAGAACTAATGAAAATTACACCACCATTTTCTGACTCCTATATAGGACCCAACCCACCTGCACCCATGTGAAATAAACAGCCTTGTTACTCACACAAAGTCTGTTTGGTGGTCTCTTCACATGGACATGTATGACAATCCCCAGAAAAAAATCTAGAAAGAAGTTCTCTGAGAAACTGCTATGTGATGTGTGGATTCAATTCAAAGAGTTAAATCATTATTTTGATTTAGCAAGTTGGAAACACTCTTCTAATAGAAACCGTGAAGGGATAATTGGGAGACAATTGAGTCCCATGGTGAAAAACATAATATCCCCAGATAAAAAGTAGAAAGGACCTATCTGTGAAACTGCTTAGTGATGTGTGGATTTATCTCATGGAGTTGAACCTTTGCTTTGATTCATAAGGTTGGAAAAACTTTTCTTGTAGCGTCTGTGAAGGGACATTTGGGACCACATTGATGCCTAATGTGAAAAACCACATATCCTCAGATAAAAATTAGAAAAAAAGTGCTACCTGTGAAACTTATTTGTGATGTGTGGATTCCACCTGCAGAGTTAAACTTTTTTCTTTTTTGATGAAGCAGGTGAAAACACTCTTCTTGCAGAATTTGTGAAGGGACATTTAGGACTTTTTTGAGGACTGTGATGAAAAACTGAGTATCCCCAGATAAAACCTAGAAAGAAGCTACCAGTGAAACTGCTTTGTGATGTGTTTATTCATCTCACTGATGTAAACCTTTCTTTTTATTCAGGAGGTTGGAAACCCTTTCCTAGTAGAATCTGTGAGGAGATATTTGTGAGCCCAATGAGGCTTAATGTGAAAAAGCAAATATCCCTAGATAAAAACTAGAATAAAAGTTCTCTGTGAAACTGCTTTGTGATGTGTGGATTCACCTAACAGAGTTAAAACTTTCCCTTGATTCGGCAGGTTAGAAAAGCAATTTTTGTAGAATCTACAAAGGGAAATTTGTGAGCACATCGATGCCTATGGTGAAAAACTGAATATCCCCAGATAAAAACTAGAAAAAAGCTATCTGCAAAACTGCTTTATGATCTGTGGATTCATCTCACAGACGTAACGGTTTCTTTTGATGCAACAGGTTTTAAACACTCTTCTTGTAGTATCTGTGTAAGAAAATATGTGAGCCCATTGAGGTCTATGGTGAGAAATCTGAATATTTTCAGCTAAAAACTACAAAGAAGATATCCATAAAACTGCTTCGTGATGTGGGGATTCGTCTCATAGAGTTAAAATTTTCTTTTGGTTCAGCAGGTTGGAAACACTACTCGTAGAATCTGCTAAGGGACATTTGTGAGCCCGTTGAGGTTTATAATGAAAAACTAAATTTCTCAGATAAAAACTAGAAAGAAAACTAGAAAGAAGCTCTCTTTGATACTGCTTTGTGTTTTGCATATTCAACTCACAGAGTTAAACCTTTATTTTGATTCAGCAGGTTAAAAACACTCTCCTTGTAGAAACTGTGAAGGGACATTTGGGAGCCCATTGTGGCCTATGGTGAAAAATCAAATATTCCCAGTTAAATCGTAGAAGGAAGCCATCTGTGAACTCCTTTGTTATGTGTGGATTCGTCTCACAGAGTTGAACTTTTCTTTTTATTCAGCAATTTGGAAACACTCTGTTTGCAGAATCTGTGAAGGACATTTGGGATCCCAGGAAGGCATATAATGAAAAATGAAATACTCCCAGATTAAAAATAGAAAGAAGCTATCTGTGAAACTCCTTTATGATCTGTAGATTCATCTCACAAAGTTAAAACTTTCTTTTGATTCAACAGATTGGAAAAACTCTTCTGGTACAATCTGTGAAGAGACATTTGGGAGCCCATTGTTGCCTAAAATGAAAAGCTAATTAACCTTCGATAAAAACTAGAAAGATGCTATCAGAGAAACTGCTTTGTGATGTGTGAATTCATCTCAAAGAATTAAACCTTTGTTTAGATTCAGCAGGTTGGAAATACTTTTCTTGAAGAATCTGCAAAAGTACAATTGGGAGCATATTGATTCCTATGTTGAAAAAGCGAGTATACCCAGAAAAAAACTTGAAGGAAGCTATCTGTGAAACTGCTTTGTGATGTGTGGATTCAACTCACAGATGTGAAACTTGCTTTTAACTTAGCACATTGGAAACAAACTTCTTGTAGAATGTATGAAGGAACATTTGATAGCCCATTGAGGCTTTCGGTGAAAAACTGAATATTCCCAGATAAAAACTAGAAAAAGCTATATGGGTAACCTCTTTTTGATGTGCATTGAACTCACAGAATTAAAACTTTTTTTTGATTAAGTGGGTTGGAAACACTCTTTTTGTGGAATCTATGAAGGGATGTTTGGGGGTAAATTGTGACTTACAGTGAAAAACAAAACGTCCCCAGATAAAAACTAAAAAGAATCTATCTGTGAAATGGCATTGTGATGTATGATTTCATCTCTCAGAGTTAAACTTTTTTTGATATGGCAGATTGGAAATACTCTTGTGGTAGAATCTGCAAAGGGACATTTTGGAGTTCATTGAAAACTATGGTGAAAAAGAGAATATCCCTATATAAAAACTGGAAAGCTATATGTGAAACTTCTTTGTGAAGTGTCGATTCATCTTACAGAGTTTAATATTTCTTTCAATTTGGCAGGTTGGAAACACTTTTGTTTTTTTGTAGAATCTGCTAAGGGATATTTGAGGGTTCATTGAGGACTATGGTGAAAAATGGAATATTCCCAGATAAAAACTAGAAAGAAGCTACCTGGGAAACTACTTTTTGATGTGTGGGTTTATCTCACAGAGGTAAACTTTCTTTTGATGCAGGAGGTTTGAAACACTCTACTTGTAGGATCTGTGAAGGGACATTTGGGAGCCCATTGAGGCCTATGGTGAAAAACCAATATCCCCAGATAAAAACTAGAAAGAAGCTATCTGTGAAACTGCTTTGTGATGTGTGGATTCATCTCACAGAGTTAAACCTTTCTTTTGATTCAGCAGGTTGAAACACTCTTTTTGTAGAATCTGTGAAGGGACATTTGGGAGCCATTGAGGTCTGTGGTGAAAAAACAAATATCCCCAGATAAAAACTAGAAAGAAGCTATCTGTGAAACTGCTTTGTGATGTGTGGATTCATCTCACAGAGTTAAAACTTCATTTGATTCAGCAGGTTGGAAACACTCTTTGTAGAATCTGAAGGGACATTTGAGCCCGTTGTGGCCTATGGGAAAAAAACGAATATCTTCAGATAAAAACTAGAAAGAAGCTATCTGTGAAACTGCTTTGTGATGTGTGGATTCATCTCAGAGTTAAATCTTTCTTTTGATTCAGCAGGTTGAAACACTCTTTTTGTAGAATCTGCAAAGGACATTTGGGAGCCCATTGAGGCCTATGAAGACAAACAGAATATCTCCAGATAAAAACTAGAAAGAAGCTATCTGTGAAACTGCTTTGTGATGTGTGGATTCATCTCACAGAGTTAAACCTTTCTTTTGATTCAGCAGTTGGAAACACTCTTTGTAGAATCTGTGAAGGGACATTTGAGCCCATTGAGGCCTATGGTGAAAAAACGAATATCCCCAGATAAAAACTAGAAAGAAGCTATCTGTGAAACTGCTTTGTGATGTGTGGATTCATCTCACAGAGTTAAACCTTTCTTTTGATTCAACAGGTTGGAAACACTCTTTTTGTAGAATCTGCAAAGGGACATTTGGGAGCTTTTTGAGGACTATGATTAAAAACCAATATCCCCAGATAAAAACTAGAAAGAAGCTATCTGTGAAACTGCTTTGTGATGTGTGGATTCATCTCACAGAGTTAAACCTTTCTTTTGATTCAGCAGGTTGGAAACACTCTTTTTGTAGAATCTGTGAAGGGACATTTGGGAGCCATTGAGGCCTATGAAAAACAGAATATCCCCAGATAAAAACTAGAAAGAAGCTATCTGTGAAACTATTTTGTGATGTGTGGATTCATCTCACAGAGTTAAACCTTTCTTTTGATTCAGCAGGTTGAAACACTCTTTTTAGAATCTGCAAAGGGACATTTGAGCCCATTGAGGCCTATGGTGAAAACTGAATATCCTCAGATAAAAACTAGAAAGCTATCTGAAACTGCTTTTGATGTGTGGATTCATCTCACAGAGGTAAACTTTCTTTTGATTCAGCAGGTTGGAAACACTCTTTTTGTAGAATCTGCAAAGGGATATTTGGGAGCCATTGAGGCCTATGGGAAAACTGAATATCCCCAGATAAAAACTAGAAAGAAATCTGTGAAACTGCTTTGTGATGTGTGGATTCATCTCACAGAGTTAAACCTTTCTTTTGATTCAGCAGGTTGGAAACACTCTTTTTGTAGAATCTGCAAAGGGACATTTGAGCCCATTGAGGCCTATGGTGAAAACTGAATATCCTCAGATAAAAACTAGAAAGAAGCTATCTGAAACTGCTTTGTGATGTGTGGATTCATCTCACAGAGTTAAACCTTTCTTTTGATTCAGCAGGTTGAAACACTCTTTTTGTAGAATCTGAAGGACATTTGGAGCCCATTGAGGCCTATGGTGAAAACTGAATATCCCCAGATAAAAACTAGAAAGAAGCTATCTGTGAAACTGCTTTGTGATGTGTGGATTCATCTCACAGAGTTAAACCTTTCTTTTGATTCAGCAGGTTGGAAACTCTTTTTGTAGAATCTGTGAAGGGATATTTGGGAGCCATTGAGGCCTATGGTGAAAAACAGAATATCCCCAGATAAAAACTAGAAGAAGCTATCTGTGAAACTGTTTTGTGATGTGTGCATTCATCTCACAGAGTTAAACCTTTCTTTTGATTCAGCAGGTTGGAAACACTCTTTTGTAGAATCTGCAAAGGGACATTTGGGAGCCCATTGAGGCCTATGGTGAAAAACTGAATATCCCCAGATAAAAACTAGAAAGAAGCTATATGTGAAACTGCTTTGTGATGTGTGGATTCATCTCAGAGTTAAACCTTTCTTTTGATTCAGCAGATTGGAAACACTGTTCTGGTAGAATCTGTAAAGGAACATTTCAGAGCCCATTGAGACTTTTAACAAAATCTGAATATCCCCAGACAAAATGTAGAAAACATTTATGAGCCCATCAAGGGCTACTGTGAAAAATTGAATATCTCTCAATAAAAACTAGAAAGAAGCTATTATTGAAACTTCTTTTTGATGTGTGGATTCATCTAACAGAGTTAAACCTTTCTTATTATTCAGCAGGATTGAAGCAAACTATCTGTAGAATCTGTGAAGGGATATTTGGAACCCATTGAGGCCTATGGTGAAAAACTGAATATCCTCAGATAAAAACTAGAAAGAAGCTATCTGTGAAACTGCTTTGTGATGTGTGGATTCATCTCACAGAGTTAAACATTTCTTTTGATTCAGCAGGTTGGAAACACTCTTCTTGTAGAATCTGAAGGGACATTTGGGAGCCCATTGAGGCCTATGGTGAAAAACTGAATATCCCCAGATAAAAACTAGAAAGAAATTATCTGTGAAAGTGCTTTGTGATTATTGCATTCATCTCACAGAAGTAAAACATTCTTTTGATTCATCAGGCTTGAAATACTCTTCTTGTATTATTTGCAAAGGGATATTTGCAAGCCCATTGATGCCTATGGTGAAAAACAGAATATCCCCAGATAAAAACTAGAAAGAAGCTATCTGTGAAACTGCTTTGTGATGTGTGGATTCATCTCACAGAGTTAAACTTTCTTTTGATTCAGCAGTTTGGAAACACTCTTTTGTAGAATCTGTGAAGGGATATTTGGGAGCCCATTGAGGCCTATGGTGAAAAACTGAATATCCCCAGATATAAACTAGAAAGAAGCTATCTGTGAAACTGCTTTGTGATGTGTGGATTCATCTCACAGAGTTAAACTTTCTTTTGATTCAGCAGATTGGAAACACTCTTTTGTAGAATCTGCAAAGGGATATTTGGGAGCCCATTGAGGCCTATGGTGAAAAACTGAATATCCCCAGATAAAAACTAGAAAGAAGCTATCTGTGAAACTGCTTTGTGATGTGGATTCATCTCAGAGTTAAACCTTTCTTTTGATTCAGCAGGTTGAAACACTCTTTTTGTAGAATCTGTGAAGGACATTTGGGAGCCCATTGAGGCCTATGGTGAAAAACAAAATATCCCCAGATAAAAACTAGAAAGAAGCTATCTGTGAAACTGCTTTGTGATGTGTGAATTCATCTCACAGAGTTAAACCTTTCTTTTGATTCAGCAGGTTGAAAACACTGTTCTGGTAGAATTGGAGTAGGAAAAATTAGGAGCCCATTGAGGCCTATTGTGAAAAATAGAATATCCCCAGATAAAAACTAGAAAGAAGCTATCTGTGAAACTGCTTTGTGATGTGTGGATTCATCTCACAGAGTTAAACTTTCTTTTGATTCAGCAGGTTGAAACACTCTTTTGTAGAATCTGTGAAGGGACATTTGGGAGCCCATTGAGGCCTATGGTGAAAAACTGAATATCCCCAGATAAAAACTAGAAAAAGCTATCTGTGAAACTGCTTGTGATGTGTGGATTCATCTCAGAGTTAAACCTTTCTTTTGATTCAGCAGGTTGGAAACACTTTTCTGGTAGAATCTGCAAAGGGACATTTGGGAGCCCATTGAGGCCTATGGTGAAAAATTGAATATCCCCAGATAAAATCTAGAAAAAGCTATCTGTGAAACTGTTTTGTGATGTGTGGATTCATCTCAGAGTTAAACCTTTCTTTTGATTCAGCAGATTGGAAACACTCTTTTGTAGAATCTGCAAAGGGACATTTGGAGCCCATTGAGGCCTATGGTGAAAAACTGAATATCCCCAGATAAAAACTAGAAAGAAGCTATCTGTGAAACTGCTTTGTGATGTGTGGATTCATCTCACAGAGTTAAACCTTTCTTTTGATTCAGCAGTTGGAAACACTCTTTTGGTAGAATCTGTGAAGGACATTTGGGAGCCCATTGAGGCCTATGGTGAAAAACTGAATATCCCCAGATAAAAACTAGAAAGAAGCTATCTGTGAAACTGCTTTTTGATGTGTGGATTCATCTCACAGAGTTAAACCTTTCTTTTGATTCAGCATGTTGGAAACACTCTTTTGTAGAATCTGTGAAGGGACATTTGGAGCCCATTGAGGCCTATAGTGAAAAACCAAATATCCCCAGATAAAAACTAGAAAGAAGCTATCTGTGAAACTGCTTTGTGATGTGTGGATTCATCTCACAGAGTTAAACTTTCTTTTGATTCAGCAGGTTGGAAACACTCTTTTGTAGAATCTGCAAAGGGACATTTGAGCCCATTGAGGCCTATAGTGAAAAACAAATATCCAGATAAAAACTAGAAAGAAGCTAACTGCTTTTTGATGTTTTGATTCAACTCACAGAGTTAAACCTTTCTTTTGATACAGCAAGTTGCAAACATTCTTTTTGTAGAATCTGTGAAGGACATTTGGGAGCCCATTGAGGCCTATAGTGAAAAACCAAATATCCCCAGATAAAAACTAGAAAGAAGCTATCTGTGAAACTGCTTTGTGATGTGTGATTCATCTCACAGAATTAAACCTTTCTTTTTATTCAACAGGTTGAAAACACTGTTCTGGTAGAATCAGGAAAGGAACATTTGGGAGCCCATTGAAGACTATGGTGAAAATCCAAATATCCACAGAAGAAAACTGCAAAGAAGTTACGAGTAAATCTGCTTTGTAAAAGAATCTGTGAAAAGACATTTTGAAGCCCGCTGTTTCCTGTGGTGAAAAACAAAATATTCCCAGATAAAAACTAGAAAGAAACTATCTGTGAAACTGCTTTGTGATGTGTGGATTCATCTCACAGAGTTAAACCTTTCTTTTGATTCAGCAGGTTGGAAACACTCTTTTGGTAGAATCTGCAAAGGGACATTTGGGAGCCATTGAGGCCTATAGTGAAAAACCAAATATCCCCAGATAAAAACTAGAAAGAAGCTATCTGTGAAACTGCTTTGTGATATGTGGATTCATCTCACAAAGTTAAACCTTTCTTTTGATTCAACAGGTTGGAAACACTTTTTGTAGAATCTGCAAAGGACATTTGAGCCCATTGAGGCCTACAGTGAAAAACAGAATATCCCCAGATAAAAACTAGAAGAAGCTATCTGTGAAACTGCTTTTTGATGTGTGGATTCATCTCACAGAGTTAAACTTTTTTTGATTCAGCAGGTTGGAAACACTCTTTTGTAGAATCTGTGAAGGGACATTTTGAACCCATTGAGGCCTATGGTGAAAAACTGAATATCCCCAGATAAAAACTAGAAAGAAGCTATCTGTGAAACTGCTTTGTGATATGTGGATTCATCTCACAGAGTTAAACCTTTCTTTTGATTCAGCAGTTGGAAACACTCTTTTGGTAGAATCTGTGAAGGGACATTTGAGCCATTGAGGCCTATGGTGAAAAACAATATCCCCAGATAAAAACTAGAAAGAAGCTATCTGTGAAACTGCTTTGTGATGTGTGGATTCATCTCACAGAGTTAAATCTTTCTTTTGATTCAGCAGGTTGGAAACACTCTTCTTGCAGAATCTGTGAAGGGACATTTGAGCCCATTGAGGCCTATGGTGAAAAACTGAATATCCCCAGATAAAAACTAGAAAGAAGCTATCTGTGAAACTGCTTTGTGATGTGTGGATTCATCTCACAGAGTTAAACCTTTCTTTTGATTCAGCAGTTGGAAACACTCTTTTGGTAGAATCTGCAAAGGGACATTTGGGAGCCCTTTGAGGCCTATGGTGAAAAACAAATATCCCCAGATAAAAACTAGAAAAGCTATCTGTGAAACTGCTTTGTGATGTGGATTCAACTCACAGTGCTAAACCTTTCTTTTGATTCAGCAGTTTGGAAACACTCTATTTGTAGAATCTGCAAAGGACATTTGAGCCATTGAGGCCTATGGTGAAAAAGAATATCCCCAGATAAAAACTAGAAAGAACTATCTGTGAAACTGCTTTGTGATGTGTGGATTCATCTCACAGAGTTAAATTTTTCTTTTAATTCAGCAAGTTGGAAACACTCTTTTTGTAGAATCTGTGAAGGGACATTTGGGAGCCCATTGAAGTCTATGGTGAAAAAAAAATATCCCCAGATAAAAACTAGAAAGAAGCTATCTGTGAAACTGCTTTTGATGTGTGGATTCATCTCACAGAGTTAAACCTTTCTTTTGATTCAGCAGGTTGGAAACACTCTTCTTGTAGAATCTGTGAAGGGACATTTGGGAGCCATTGAGGCCTATGGTGAAAAACTGAATATCCCCAGATAAAAACTAGAAAGAAGCTATCTGTGAAACTGCTTGTGATGTGTGGATTCATCTCACAGAGTTAAACTTTCTTTTGATTCAGCAGGTTGAAACACTCTTTTTAGAATCTGTGAAGGACATTTGGAGCCCATTGAGGCCTATGTGAAAAACTGAATATCCCCAGATAAAAACTAGAAAGAAGCTATCTGTGAAACTGCTTTGTGATGTGGATTCATCTCACAGAGTTAAACCTTTCTTTTGATTCAGCAGTTGGAAACACTCTTTTGTAGAATCTGCAAAGGGACATTTGGGAGCCCATTGAGGCCTATGGTGAAAAACTGAATATCCCCAGATAAAAACTAGAAAGAAGGTATCTGTGAAACTGTTTTGTGATGTGTGGATTCATCTCACAGAGTTAAACCTTTGTTTTCATTCAGCAGTTGGAAACACTCTTCTTCTAGATTCTGTGAAGGAACATCTTGGAGCCCATTGAGACCTATGGTGAAAAACTGAACATGTCCTGATAAAAAGTAGAAAGAAGGTATCTGCAAAACTGCTTTGTAATGTATGAATTCATCTCACAGAGGCGAAGCTGTCTTTTGATGTAGCAGGTTGGAAACATTCTTTTTGTAGTATCTGCAAAGGGACATTTGTGAGCCCATTGAGGCCTATAATGAAAAATCCAAATATCTTCAGATAAAAATGAGAAAGGAGTTATCTCTGAAACTGCTTTGTGATGTGTGGATTCATCTCACAGAGTTAAACCTTTCTTTTGATTCAGCAGATTGGAAACACTCTTTTGGTAGAATCTGCAAAGGACATTTGGGAGCCCATTGAGGCCTATGGTGAAAAACTGAACATCCCCAGATAAAAACTAGAAGGAAAGTATCTGTGAAACTGGTTTGTGATGTGTGAATTCAACTCACAGAGTTAAATCTTTATTTTGATTCAGCAGGTTGGAAACACTCTTCTTGTAGAATCTGTGAAGGGACATTTGGGAGCCCATTGAGGCCTATGGTGAAAAAGAATATCCCCAGATAAAAACTAGAAAGAAGCTATCTGTGAAACTGCTTTGTGATGTGGATTCATCTCACAGAGTTAAACCTTTCTTTTGATTCAGCAGGTTGAAACACTCTTTTGTAGAATCTGTGAAGGACATTTGGAGCCCATTGAGGCCTATGTGAAAAACAAATATCCCAGATAAAAACTAGAAAGAAGCTATCTGTGAAACTGCTTTGTGATGTGTGGATTTATCTCACAGAGTTAAACCTTTCTTTTGATTCAGCAGGTTGGAAACACTCTTTTTAGAATCTGTGAAGGGACATTTGGAGCCATTGAGGCCTATGGGGAAAAACCAAATATCCCAGATAAAAACTAGAAAGAAGCTATCTGTGAAACTGCTTTGTGATGTGTGGATTCATCTCACAGAGTTAAACCTTTCTTTTTATTCAGCAGGTTGGAAACACTTTTTTGTAGAATCTACAAAGGGACATTTGAGCCCATTGAGGCCTATGGTGAAAAACCAAATATCCCCAGATAAAACTAGAAAGAAGCTATCTGTGAAACTGCTTTGTGATGTGTGGATTCATCTCACAGAGTTAAACCTTTCTTTTGATTCAGCAGGTTGGAAACACTTTTTGTAGAATCTGCAAAGGGACATTTGGGAACCCATTGAGGCCTATGGTGAAAAACTGAATATCCCCAGATAAAAATAGAAAGAAGCTATCTGTGAAACTGCTTCGTGATGTCTGGATTAATGTCACAGAGATAAACTTATCTTTTAATTCATCAGGTTAGAAACACGCTTTTTGTAGAATCTGCAAAGGGACATTTGGAGCCCATTGAGGCCTATGGTGAAAAACAAATATCCCCAGATAAAACTAGAAAGAAACTATCTGTGAAACTGCTTTGTGATGTGTGGATTCAACTCACAGAGTTAAACCTTTCTTTTGATTCAGCAGGTTGGAAACACTCTTCTTGTAGAATCTGAAGGACATTTGGGAGCCCATTGAGGCCTATGGTGAAAAACCAAATATCCCCAGATAAAACTAGAAAGAAGCTATCTGTGAAACTGCTTTGTGATGTGTGGATTCATCTCACAGAGTTAAACCTTTCTTTTGATTCAGCAGTTTGGAAACACTCTTTTTGTAGAATCTGCAAAGGACATTTAGTAGCTGATTGAGGCCTATGGGGAAAATCTGAATATCCCCAGATAAACACTAGAAAGAAGCTATCTGAAACTGCTTTGTGATGTGTGGATTCATCTCACAGAGTTAAACCTTTCTTTTGATTCAGCAGGTTGAAACACTTTTTGTAGAATCTGTGAAGAGACATTTGGGAGCCCATTGAGGCCTATGGTGAAAAACCAAATATCCCCAGATAAAACCAGAAAAAACTAGAAAGAAGCTATCTGTGAAACTACTTTGTGATGTGTGGATTCATCTCACAGAGTTAAACATTTCTTTTGATTCAACAGGTTGGAAACACTCTTTTGTAGAATCTCCAATTGGACATTTGGGAGCCCATTGAGGCCTATGGTGAAGAACAGAATATCCCTAGATAAAAACTAGAAAGAAGCTATCTGTGAAACTGCTTTGTGATGTGTGGATTCATCTCACAGAGTTAAATCTTTATTTTGATTCAGCAGGTTGAAACACTCTTTTGTAGAATCTGAAGGACATTTGGAGCCCATTGAGGCCTATGGTGAAAAACTGAATATCCCCAGATAAAACTAGAAAGAAGCTATCTGTGAAACTGCTTTGTGATGTGTGGATTCATCTCACAGAGTTAAACCTTTATTTTGATTCAGCAGGTTGGAAACACTTTTTTGTAGAATCTGTGAAGGGACATTTGGAGCCATTGAGGCCTATAGTGAAAAACAAATATCCCCAGATAAAACTAGAAAGAAGCTATCTGTGAAACTGCTTTGTGATGTGTGGATTCATCTCACAGAGTTAACCTTTCTTTTGATTCAGCAGGTTGGAAACACTTTTTGTAGAATCTGCAAAGGGACATTTGGGAGCCCATTGAGGCCTATGGTGAAAAACCGAATATCCCCAGATAAAACTAGAAAGAAGCTATCTGTGAAACTGCTTTGTGATGTGTGGATTCATCTCACAGAGTTAAACCTTTCTTTTGATTCAGCAGGTTAAAGGGACATTTGGGAACCCATTGAGGCCTATGGTGAAAAACTGAATATCCTCAGATTAAAAAAAAAAAAAAAACTAGAAAGAAGCTATGTGTGAAACTGCTTTGTAATGTCTGGATTCATCTCACTGAGTTAAACCATTCTTTTGATTCAGGAGGTTGAAACACTCTTTTGTAGAATCTGTGAAGGACATTTGAGCCCATTGAGGCCTATGGTGAAAAACAGAATATCCCCAGATAAAAACTAGAAAGAAGCTATCTGTGAAACTGCTTTGTGATGTGTGGATTCATCTCACAGAGTTAAATCTTTCTTTTGATTCAGCAGGTTGAAACACTCTTTTTGTAGAATCTGAAGGACATTTGGAGCCCATTGAGGCCTATGGTGAAAAACTGAATATCCCCAGATAAAACTAGAAAGAAGCTATCTGTGAAACTGCTTTGTGATGTGTGGATTCATCTCACAGAGTTAAACCTTTATTTTGATTCAGCAGGTTGGAAACACTTTTTTGTAGAATCTGTGAAGGGACATTTGGAGCCATTGAGGCCTATGGTGAAAAACTGAATATCCCCAGATAAAACTAGAAAGAAGCTATCTGTGAAACTACTTTGTGATGTGTGATTCATCTCACAGAGTTAAACCTTTCTTTTGATTCAGCAGGTTGGAAACACTCTTCTTGTAGAATCTGTGAAGGACATTTGAGCCCATTGAGGCCTATGGTGAAAAACTGAATATCCCCAGATAAAAACTAGAAAGAAGCTATCTGTGAAACTGCTTTGTGATATGTGGATTCATCTCACAGAGTTAAACCTTTCTTTTGATTCAGCAGGTTGAAACACTCTTTTGTAGAATCTGTGAAGGACATTTGAGCCCATTGAGGCCTATGGTGAAAAACTGAATATCTTCAGATAAAACTAGAAAGAAGCTATCTGTGAAACTGCTTTGTGATGTGTGGATTCAACTCACAGAGTTAACTTTTATTTTGATTCAGCAGTTGGAAACACTCTTCTTGTAGAATCTGTGAAGGACATTTGGAGCCATTGAGGCCTATGGTGAAAAACTGAATATCCCAGATAAAACTAGAAGAAGCTATCTGTGAAACTACTTTGTGATGTGGATTCATCTCACAGAGTTAAACATTTATTTTGATTCAGCAGGTTGGAAACACTCTTTTGTAGAATCTGCGAAGACATTTGGGAGCCCATTGAGGCCTATAATGAAAAACCAAATATCCCAGATAAAACTAGAAAGAAGCTATCTGTGAAACTGCTTTGTGATGTGTGGATTCATCTCACAGAGTTAAACCTTTCTTTTGATTCAGCAGGTTGGAAACATTCTTTTGTAGAATCTGTGAAGGACATTTGGAGCCATTGAGGCCTATGGTGAAAAACTGAATATCCCAGATAAAACTAGAAAGAAGTGATCTGTGAAACTGCTTTGTGATGTGTGGATTCATCTCACAGAGTTAAACCTTTTTTTGATTGAGCATTGGAAAACATTTTTTTTGTAGAATCTGTGAAGGACATTTGGAAACCCATTGAGGCCTATAATGAAAACTGAATATCTCAGATAAAACTAGAAAGAAGCTATCTGAAACTGCTTTGTGATGTGTGGATTCATCTCACAGAGTTAAACCTTTGTTTTGATTCAGCAGGTTGGAAACACTCTTTTGTAGAATCTGCAAAGGGACATTTGGGAGCCCATTGAGGCCTATGTTGAAAAACAAATATCCCCAGATAAAACTAGAAAGAAGCTATCTGTGAAACTGCTTTGTGATGTGTGGATTCAACTCACAGAGTTAAACCTTTCTTTTCGTTTGGCAGGTTGGAAACAAGCTTTTTGTAAAATCTGCAAAAAGACATTTAGGACCCCATCGAGGCCTATGGTGAATAACCAAATATCCACAGATAAAAATGAGAAAGAAGCTCTCTGTGAAACCACTGTGTGATGTGTAGATTCAACTCACAGAGTTAAACCTTTATGTTGATTCAGCAGGTTGGAAACATTCTTCTTGTAGAAATTGTGAAGGGACATTTGGGAACCCCTTTTGGCCTATGGTGAGAAACTGAATATTCCCAGACAAATAGTAGAAAGAAGTTATCTGTGAAACTGCTTTGTGATGGGTGGATTCATCTCACAATGTTTAACCAATTTTTTTTTTATTCAGCAGTTTGGAAACAGTCTTCTGGTGTTATCTATGAAGAGACATTTGGGAACCCATTGTTGCCTATAATGAAAAACTGAATAACTCTCAATAAAAACTAGAAAGAAGCTATCAAAGAAACTGCTTTGTGATTTGTAAATTCATCTCACCAAGATAAACCTTGTTTTGATTCACCTGGTTGGAAACACATTTTTGGAGGATCTGCAAAGGGACATTTGGGAGCATATTGATCCCTATGTTGAAAAAACAAATATCATCAGATAAAACTTTAATAAAACTCTCTGTGAAACTGCTTCGTGATGTGTGGATTCAACTCACGGAAGTTAACCTTTATTTTGATTAAGCATTTTGGAAATAAACTTCTGCAATCTGCAAAGCAACATTTGGTAGCCAACTGAGGCCTATCGTGAAAACCCAAATATCCCTAGATAAAAACTAGAGATAAGTTGCTGGGTAACTGCATTTTGATGTGTATTGAACTCACAGAATTAAAATTTCTTTTGATTCAGCAAGTGGAAACACTCTTTTTGTGGAATCTGCAAAGTCACATTTAGGGGTAAATTTTGGCCTATAGTGTAAAACAGAATGTCTCTAGATCAAAACTACAAAAAAGCTATCTGTGAAACTGCTTTGTGATGTGTGGTTTCATCTCTCAGAGTTAAACATTTCTTTTGATTCAGCAGGTTGGAAACACTCTTCTGGTAGAATGTCCAAATAAACCTTTTGGAATTCATTGAGACCCATGGTGAAAAATCGAATATTCCTAGATAAAAACTAGAAAGAAGTTATCTGTGAAACTCCTTTGTTATGTGTCGTTTCACCTCACAGAGTTTAACCTTTCTTTTGATTCAGCAGATTTGAAACACTCATTTTGTAGAATCTACGAAAGGACATTTGGGGCAAATTGAGGACTATGATGAAAAAACTGAATATTCCCAGATAAAATCTAGAAAGAAGCTGTCTGTGAAACTACTTTGTTATGTGAGGATTCAACTCACGGAGCTAAACATTTATTTTGATTCAGCAAGTGGAAACACTGTTCTGGTAGAACATGTGAAGGAACATTTAGGAGCCCTTTGAGGCCTATAATTATAAACCAATTGAGGCCCATAATTATAAACCAATTATCCCCAGAAAAAAACTAGAAACAAGCTATCTGTGAAACTGTATTGTGATGTTTGGATTTGTCTAGCAGAGTTAAACTTTTTTTTTGATTCAGTAGGTTAAAAACACTCTTCTGGTAGAATCTGTGAAGGAACATTTGGGAGGTCATTGAAGCCTACTGTGAAAAAACAAATATCTCTCAACACAAATGAGAAATAAGCTATCACTGAAACTTCTTTGTGATGTGTGGATTCATCTCACAGAGTTAAACCTCTCTTTGTGTTCAGCAGGATTGAAACAATCTATTTGTAGAATCTGCGAAGAGATATTTGGGAGCCAACTGAGATATATGGGGAAAAACAGAATATCCTCAAATAAAAACAAGAAAGAAGCTATCTGTGAAACTACTACTTTGTAATGTGTTTATTCATCTCACAGTGTTAAACATTTCTTTTTGTTCAGCAACTTGGAAATCCTCCTCTGGTAGAATCTAGGAAGGGACATTTGTGAGACCACTGAGGCCTATGGTGAAAAAACGAATATCCCCAGATAAAAACTAGAAAGAAGCTCTCTATGAAACAGTTTTGTGATGTGTGGCTTCCATCCACAAAGTTAAACCTTTACTTTGATTCAGCAGGTTGGAAAAACTCTTCTTGCAAAATCTGCAAAGGGACATTTAAGAGCTTATTGAGGCCTATGGTGAAAAACTGAATGACCCAGATAAAAACTAGAAAGAAGTTTTCTGAGAAACTGCTTTGTGATGTATGGATTCATCTCACAGATTTAAACTTTTCTCTTCATTCTACAGGTTGGAAAGATTTTATTTTTAGGTCAAATCTGCAAAGGGACATTTGAAAGCACACCAACGCTTTGTGATTTTTGGATTCATCTCACAGAGGTAAAACATCCCTTTGATTCTTCAGGGTTGAAACACTCTTCTTGTATCTGTGAAAGGATATTTGGGAGCCAATTGATGCCTATGGTGAAAAACAAAATATCTCCAGATGAAAACTAGAACAAAGCTATCTGTGAAACTGCTTTGTGATGTGTGGATTCTTTTAGTAGAGTAAAACTTTGTTTTTATTCAGCAGGTTAAAAACACTCCTTTTATAGAATCTGTAAAGGGATGTTTTGGATCACATCGATGCCTTTGGTGAAAAGTGGAACATACCCAGACATAAACTAGAATAAAGCTGTTTGTGAAATTGCTTTGTGCTCTCTGGGTTCAACACACAGAGTCAAACCTTTCTTTTTATTAATCAGGTTGGAAACAAATTTCTGGTAGAATCCACAAAGGGACATTTGGGAGCCCTTTGAGGCCTATAGTGAAACACCAAATATCCCCAAATAAAAACAAGAAGAAAGCTATCTGTGCTTTCTGATGTGTGAATTCAACTGCTTTCTGATGTGTGAATTCAACTCCCAGAGTTAAACCTTTCTTTTGATTCAGCAAACTGGAAACACTCATTTGTAGAATTTGCTAATGGGCATTTGGGGGCAAATTGAGGCCTACGGTGAAGAACAAAATATCTCCGGATAAAAACTTTAAAGAAACTATCTGTGAAACTGCTTTTGGATATGTGGATTCATCTCATAGAGCTAAACCTTTCTTTGGACTCAGCATGTTGCAAACACTCGTCGGGGAGAATCTGTGAAAGGGAATCTCCCCAGATAAAAACTAGAAAGAAGCTATCTGTTTAACAGGTTTGAGACATGTGTTTCTGATGTGTGGATTCAACTAACAGAGATAAACCTTTGTTTTGATTCAGCAGGTTGGGAACACTCTTTTGGGGGAATCTGCAGATGGACATTTAGGAGCCCATTGAGGCCTACAATGAAAAATGGAATATCCCCTGATAAAAACTAGAAAGAATCTATAAGTGTAACTGCCTTGTGATATGTTGATTCAACTCACAAAGTTAAACAATTCTTTTGATTCAGCAGGTTGGAAACAGTCTTCTGGTATAATCTGCTAAGAAACATTTCAGAGCTCATTGATGCTTATAATGAAAAACCAACTATTATGAGATAAAAACTAGAACGTAGCTATCTGTGAAGCTGCTTTGTGTTGTGTGGAGTGATCTAAGAAATTTGAACCTTTCTTTTGATTCAGGCAGTTGGAAACCTTCTTCTAGTTGAATCTGTGAAGGGACATTTAAGAGCTTTTTGAGGTCTGTGGTTAAAAACAGAATATGCCTAGTTAAAAGCTTGAAATAAGCTATCTGTGAAACTGCTTTTTGGTGTGTGGATTCAACTCACAAAGTTAACCTTTCTTTTTATTCAGCAGGTTGGAAACACTCCATTACTAGAATCTGCAAAGGTACATTTGGGAGCCAATTGAAACCTATGGTGAAAAACGGAATACCCCCAGAAAAAAAACAAAAACAAAACAAAACAAAAAAACAGAAAGAAGCTATGTGTGAAACTGCTTTGTGATGTGTGGATTCATCTCACAGTGTTAAACTTTTCTTTTGGCTCAGCAGGTTGAAAAATCTTCTGGAAGCATCTCTGAAGGGACATTTTTGAGCCCATTAGGGCCTATAGGGAAAAACTGAATATCCCCTGATAATAACTAGAAAGAAGCTCTCTGTGAAACTGCTTTGTGATGTGGGGATTCAACTCAGAGGTTTGAACCTTTATTTTGATTCGGCAGGTAGGAAACACTCTTCTGGTATAATCTGTGAAGAAATATTTGGGATCATATTGCCTATGGTGAAAACCAAATATCCAGATAAAAACTAGAAAGAAGCTATCTGTGAAACTGTTTGTGATGTGTGATTCATTTCACCGAATTAAAGCTTTCTTTTAATTCAGCATGATGGAAACACTCTTTTTGCATAATCTGTGAAGGGATAGTTTGGGGCCCATTAAGGCCTATGGTAAAAAACCAAATATTTCCAGATAAAAACTAGAAAGAAGCTCTGTGTGAATCTGCTTTGTTATTTGTAGATTCATGCCACAGAATTTAACTTTCTTTTGATTGAGCAGGTTGAAAACACTCTTATAAGAGAATCTGTGGACGGACATTTCAGAGCCCATTGAAGCCTATAATGAAAAAATGAATATTTCCAGATAAAAACTAGAAAGAAGCTGCCAGCGAAACTGCTTCATGATGTGTAGATTCATCTCAAAAATTAAACTTTTCTTTTAATTCAGCAGGTTGGAAACACTCTTTTTGTATAATCTGCAAGGGGACATTTTGGGATGAAATTATAAAGAAATCATCTGTGAAACTACTTTGTGAGGTGTGGATTCATCTCACAGAGTTAAACCTTTTTTTAAATTCAACAGGTTGAAAGCACTCTTTTTGTAGTATCTGTAAAGGAATATTTTGGAGTCCTTTGAGGTCTATTGTGAAAAGCAGAATATCACCAGATAAAAACTAGAAAGAAGCTATCTGTGAAACTGCTTTGTGATGTGTGGATTCATCTCACAGAGTTAAACCTTTGTTTTGATTCAACAGTTTGGAAACACTCTAGTTGTAGAATCTGCAAAGGACATTTGGGAGCCAATTGAAACCTATGGTGAAAACCAAATATTCCTCTATATAAAGTAGAAAGAGGCTATCTGTGAAGCTTCTTTGTGACATATGGATTCATCTCACAGAGCTAAAGCTTTGTTTTGATTTAGAAGTTTGGAAACAAACTTCCTGTAGAATCAGTGAAGGGATATTTTGGAGTCCATTGAGTCTTATAGTGTAAAACTGAATATCCCCAGATGAAAACTAGAAAGAATCTATCTGTGAAATTGCTTTGTGATGTGTGCATTCATCTCAGTGTTAAACCTTTCTTTTGAATCAACATGTTGGAAACAGTTTTCTTGTAGTACCAGTGAAGGGATATTTGGGGGCCATTTGAGGTCTATGGTGAAAAAGAGAATATCCCCAGATAAATACTAGAAAGAGGCTATCTGTGAAACTGCTTTGTGATGTATGGATTTATCTCACAGAGTTAAACCTTTCTTTTGATTCAGCAGGTTGAAAACACTCTTCTTATAAATCTCTGAAGGGACATGTGAGAGCACATTGATGCCTATGTTGAAAAATGGAACATATCCTGATGAAAAGTAGAAAGAAGCTGTCTGTGAAACTGCTTTGTGCTTTGTGGATTCATCTCACAGAGGTAAAGCTTTCTTTTTATTCAGCAAGTTTGATACATTCTTTTGGTAGTATCTATGAAGGGACATTTGGGAGCCCATTGAGGCCTATGGTGAAAAACCGAATATCCCCAGATAAAAACTAGAAAGAAGCTATCTGTGAAACTGCTTTGTGATGTGTTGTTTCATCTCACAGAGTTAAACCGTATTTTTTATTCAACAGATTGAAAACATTTTTTCTGGTAGAATCTGTTAAAGGACATTTGGGAGCACATCGAAGCCTGTAATGAAAAACCGAATATTCCTAGATAAAAACTAGAAAAAAACTATCTGTGAAACTACTTTGAAATACGGTGATTCAACTTACAGATTCAAATCTTTCATTTGATTCAGTAGGATGGAGACATTCTTTTTATATGATCTGCGAAGGGACAGTTGTGGGACCCTTGAGGCCTATGTTGAAAAACCGAATATTACCAGATGAAAAGTAAAAAGACACTATCTGTGAAACTGCTTTGTGACGTGTGGATTCACATCAAGGAGTTAAAACTTTCTTTTGATTCAGCAGGTTGGAAACACTCTTCTGGTTCAATCTGCAAAGGGACATTTTGGGGCCCATTTAAGTCTATAATGAAAAACGGAATATTTCCAGATAAAAACTACAAAGAAGCTGTCAGTGAAACTTCTTTGTGATGTGTGGATATGTCTCAAAGAGTTAAACCTTTCTTTTAATTCAGCATATTGGAAATACTCTTTTTGTAGAATCTGCAAGAAGACATTTTGGGGAAAATTGAGCCTTCTGGTAAAAAACAGAATGTCCCCAGATAAAACTAGAAAGAAGTCATCTCTGAAACCGCTTTATGATGTGTGGATTCCTCTCACAGAGTTAAACCTTTCTTTTGATTCAGCAGGTTGGAAACACTCTTTTGTAGAATCTGTGAAGGGACATTTGGGAGCCCATTGAGGCCTATGGTGAAAAACTGAATATCCCCAGATAAAAACTAGAAAGAAGCTATCTGTGAAACTGCTTTGTGATGTGGATTCATCTCACAGAGTTAAACTTTCTTTTGGTTCAGCAGGTTGGAAATACTCTTTTTATAGAATCTGTGAGGAAACAGGCGTGAGCCCATTGATGCCTATGGTGAAAAACTGAATATCCCCAGATAAAAACTAGAAAGAAGCTATCTGTGAAACTGCTTTGTGATATGTGGATTTATCTCACAGAGTTAAACCTTTCTTTTGATTCAGCAGGTTGGAAACACTCTTCTTGTAGAATCTGTGAAGGGACATTTGGGAGCCTATTGAGGCCTATGGTGAAAAACAGAATATCCCCAGATAAAAACTAGAAAGAAGCTATCTGTGAAATGGCTTTGTGATGTGTGGATTCAACTCACAGAGTTAAATCTTTCTTTTGATTCAGCAGGTTGAAAACACTCTTTTCGTAAAATCTGCGAAGGGATATTTGGGGCAAATTGAGGGCTACAGTGAAAAAACGAATATCACCAGATAAAAACTAGAGAGAAGCTATCTCTGACACAGTTTGTGATGTGTGGATTCATCTCAAAGAGTTAAAATATTCTTTTTATTCAGCAGGAAAAAAACCCCTTTTGGTAGAATCTGCAAAGGAACATTTGGGAGCCTATTGAGGCCTATGGTGTAAAACCTCTTATCCCTATATAAAAACCAGAAAGAAGCTATCTGTGATACTTTTTTCTAATGGGTGGATTCAACTCACAGAGTTAAAACTTTATTTGATTCAGCAGGTTTAAACACTCTTTTGTAGAATCTGCAAAGGACATTTGGGAGCCCATTGAGGCCTATGGTGAAAAACAGAATATCCCCAGATAAAAACTAGAAAGAAGCTATCTGTGAAATGCTTTGTGATGTGTGGATTCAACTCACAGAGTTAAACCTTTCTTTTGATTCAGCAGGTTGGAAACACTCTTTTGTAGAATCTGTGAAGGGACATTTGGGAGCCATTGAGGCCTATGGTGAAAAACAGAATATCCCCAGATAAAAACTAGAAAGAAGCTATCTGTGAAACTTCTTTGTGATGTGTGGATTCATCTCACAGAGTTAAACCTTTCTTTTGATTCAGCAGGTTGGAAACACTTTTTGTAGAATCTGTGAAGGGACATTTGGGAGCCCATTGAGGCCTATGGTGAAAAACAGAATATCCCCAGATAAAAACTAGAAAGAAGCTATCTGTGAAACTGCTTTGTGATGTGGATTCATCTCACAGAGTTAAATCTTTCTTTTGATTCAGCAGGTTGGAAACACTCTTTTGTAGAATCTGTGAAGGGACATTTGGGAGCCATTGAGGCCTATGGTGAAAAACAGAATATCCCCAGATAAAAACTAGAAAGAAGTTATCTGTGAAACTTCTTTGTGATGTGTGGATTCATCTCACAGAGTTAAATCTTTCTTTTGATTCAGCAGGTTGGAAACACTCTTTTGTAGAATCTGTGAAGGGACATTTGGGAGCCCATTGAGGCCTATGGTGAAAAACAGAATATCCCCAGATAAAAACTAGAAAGAAGCTATCTGTGAAACTGCTTTGTGATGTGTGGATTCATCTCACAGAGTTAAACCTTTCTTTTGATTCAGCAGGTTGGAAACACTCTTTTGTAGAATCTGCAAAGGACATTTGGGAGCCCATTGAGGCCTATGGGGAAAACCCAATATCCCCAGATAAAAACTAGAAAGAAGCTATCTGTGAAACTGCTTTGTGATGTGTAGACTCGTCTCACACAGTTAAACATTTTCTTTGATTCAGCAGGTTGGAAACACTCTTTTGTAGAATCTGTGAAGGGACATTTGGGAGCCTATTGAGGCCTATGGTGAAAAAAAATATCCCCAGATAAAAACTAGAAAGAAGCTATCTGTGAAACTGCTTTGTGATGTGTGGATTCATCTCACAGAGTTAAATCTTTCTTTGATTCAGCAGGTTGGAAACACTCTTTGAAAAGAATCTGTGAAGGACATTTGGGAGCCCATTGAGGCCTGTGAAAAACAGAATATCCCCAGATAAAACGAAAGAAGCTATCTGTGAAACTGCTTTGTGATGTGTGGATTCATCTCATTAAACCTTTCTTTTGATTCAGCAGGTTGGAAACACTCTTTTGTAGAATCTGTAAAGGACATTTGAAGCCCATTGAGGCCTATGTGAAAACAGAATATCCCCAGATAAAAAGTAAAAGGAATCTATCTATGAAAGTGCTTTGTGATGTGTGGATTCATCTCACAGAGTTAAATTTTTCTCTTGACTCAGTGGGTTTTAAATATTCTTTTTGTAGAATCTGCAAAAGGGCATTAAGGAATACATTAACACCTATGGTGAAAAACAGAATATCCCCAGATAAAAACAAGAACAAGCTCCCTGCAAAACTCTTTTTGATCTGTGGATTCATCTCACAGAGGTAAATCTTTCTTTTCATTCAGTAGGATTAAAATAATCTTCTTGTAGTATCTGTGAAGGGACAATTTTGAGCCCATGAGGCCTATGGTAAAAAACAGAACATCTTCAGAAAAATACTAGAAACAAGTTGTCTGCGAAACTGCTTTGTGATGTTCAGATTTATCTCACAGAGTTAAACCTTTATTTTGGATTCAGCATGTTGGAAACTTTCTTCTGGTATAATTTGTGAAGGGATAATTTTACGCCTATAATGAAAAACAGAATATCTTCATAAATAATCTAGAAAGAAATTCTCTTTGAAACTGCTTTATAATGTGTGGATTCAGCTCACTGAGTTAAACCTTTCTTTTGATTCGACAGATTGGAAACAGTCTTCTGGTAGAATCGTCAAAAACACACTTGGGAGCCAGCTGAGGCCTATGGTGAAAAACTAAATATGAACAGATAAAAAGTAGAAAGAAGCTATCTGCAAAACTGCTTTTTGATGTTTGGATTCATCTAATAGATTTAAACCTTTGTTTTGATTTGGCAGGTTGGAAAAACTCTTACTGTAGAATCTGCGAAGAGACATTTGGGAGCACATCAATGCCTAGGGTAAAAAAACCAAATATCTCCAGACACAAACTAGAAAAAATCTATCTGTAAAACTACTTTTTAATGTGTGGATTCAGCAAACAGAGTTACACCTATCTTTTGATTTGGCAGGCTGCAAACAAACTTCTTGTAAAATCTGAGCAGGAATATTTGGGAGCCAACTGAGGACTATGATGAAAAATCAAACGTCCAGAGATAAAAACTAGATGGAAGCCGTCTATGAAACTGCTTTTAAAGGTGTGGATTTATCTTTCAGATGTAAAACATTCTTTTCATTCAGCAGGTTGGAAACACTCTTCTTGTAGAATTAGCAAAGAGATATTTGAAAGACCCTTGAGGCCTATGGTGAAAAACTGAATGTCCCCAGATAAAAACCAGAAAGAAGCTCTCTATGAAACTGCTTTGTGTAGTCTGGATCCACATCAAAGAGCTAAATCTTTCTTTTGATTCAGAATATTGGAAACACTCTTCTGGTAGAATCTGCGAAGGGACATTTTGGAATCCATTGATGCCTGTAATGAAAAACCAAAGATCCTTACATAAAAACTATAAAGAAATGGTCTCTCAAAACACTTCGTGATGTGAGATTCAAATCGCAGAGTTAAATCTTTCTTTTGATTCATTAGCTTGGAAAAACTCTTCTGGTAGAATCCACAAAGGGACATTTGGGAGCTCATTGAGGCCCATGGTGAAAAACCAAATACTTCCAGATAAAAACTGGAAATAAACTATTAGTGAAACTACTTTGTGATGTGTGAATTCACCTCACAGAATTAAACCTTTTTTAAAAAATTAGCATGTTGGAAACCAACTTCTTGTAGAATTTGCGAAAGGATATTTGGAAGTCTATTGAGGACAATGGTGAAAATTCAAATATCCTCAGATAAAAACTACAAAGAAGGTATCTGTGAAAATGCTTTGTGATGTATACATTCATCTCACAGACTTAAACCTTTCTTTTGATTCAGCAGGTTGGAAAGACCCCTCTGGTACAATCTGTGAAGGAACATTTGTGAGTTCATTGTGGTCTATGGTGAAAAACTGAATATCCACAGATAAAAACTATAAAGAAGCTATCAGTGAAACTGATTTGTGATATGTGGATTCATCTCAAAGAATTAAACTTTTGTTTTGACTCAGCAGGTTGAAAACACTCTTCTTGTAGAATCCGTGAAGGGACATTTGAGAGCACGTTTACACCTAAGATGAAAAATCGAATATCCCCAGATGAAAACTAAAAAGAAGCTATGTGTGAAACTTCTTTGTGATGTGTGGAATCAGCTCACAGGATTAACTCTTTCTTTTGATTCAAAAGGTTGGAAACGCTCTTTTGATCAAATCTGTGAAGGGACATTTTGAACTCATTGAGATATGTAATGAAAAACCAAATATGTCCTGATAAAAACTAGAATGAAGATATCTATGAAACTGCTTTGTGATGTTTGGATTCATCTCATAGAGTTAAACCTTTCTTTTTATTCAGCATGTTGAAAACACTCTTCGAGTAGAATCTGTGAGGAAACTTTGGGAACCCTTTGAGGACTATGGTGCAAAACTGAACATACCCAGATAAAAACTAGAAAGTAGCAATCTGTGAAAGTACTTTGTGATGTGTGGATTCATCTCACAGAGTTAAATCTTTGTTTTAATTCAACAGGTTGGGAATACTTTTCTTGTAGAATTTGCAAAAGGATAGTACGTAGCACATCTACACCTAGGGTTAAAAAGCAGTATACTCACATAAAAACTAGAAAGAAGTTCTCTGTGAAACTGCTTTGTGATGTGTCGATTCATCTCATGGGGTGAAACCTTTCTTTTGGTTTAGAATCTTGGAAACAAACTTATTATAGAATCCATGAAGGGACATTTGAAAGCACTATGAGGATGATGGTGAAAATCCACATATCCCCAGATAAAAACTAAAAAAAGCTCTCTGTGAAATTGCTTTGTGATGTATAGATTCATCCCACAGAGTTAAACTTGTCTTTTTATTCATCAGGTTGGAAACACTCTTTTGTTGGAATCCACAAATGGATATTTCAGAGCCCAATGCGGCCTTCAATGAAAAACCAAATATCCCCAGTTAAAAACTAGAAAGCAGCCACCAGTGAAACTGTTGGGTGATGTGTGTATTCATCTCAGCGATTTAAACCTTTCTTTTGATTCAGCAGGCTGAAATCACACTTCTTGTAGAATCTGCAAAAGGTTATTTGGAATCATATTGAGGCCTATGGTGAAAAACCAAATACCCCCAAATAAAAACTAGAAAGAAGCTATCTGTGAAACTCCCTTATGATTTCTGCATTATTATTCAGCAGGATGGAACAACTCTAATGGTAGAATCTGCGAAGCGACACCTAAAATTGTATTGAGGCCTATAATGAAAAACAAAATATCCTGTGAAAAAACCTAGAAAGAAGTTATCTGTGAAACTGTTTTGTTATATGTGGATTCATCTCTCAGAGTTAAAACTTTTTTGATTCAGTAGGTTGGAAACACTTTTTTTGTAGTATCTGTGAAGGGACATTTGGGAGCCCATTGAAACGAATATTCCTAGATAAAAACTAGAAAGAAGCTATCTGTAAAACTGCTTTGTGATGTATTGATTCATCTCACAGAGTTAAACCTTTCTTTAGATTCAGCAAGATGGAAAAACTCTTTGTAGAACCTGTGAAGGGACATTTGAAGGCACATTGACACCTATTGAGAAAAACAGATATAGTCAGAGAAAAATTAGAAAGAAGCTATCTGTGAAACTGCTTTGTGACGTGTGGATTCATCTTGCAGAGATAAACTTTTCCTTTGATTCTGCAGGTTGGAGACACTCTTCTGGTATAATCTGCGAAGGGACATCTGAAAGCCCATTGAATCTTATGGTGAAAAACAGAATATCCACAGCTAAAAATCAGAAAGAAATTCTCTGTGAAACTGCTTTCTGATGTGTAGATTTTTCTCACAAACTTAAACTTTTGTTTTGATTCAGCAGGTTGGAAACACTCTTCTTTAGAATCTGCGAAGGGACATTTGGGAGCATATCAACGACTAAGGTGAAATACCAAATATCCCCAGATAAAATCTAGAAAAAATCTATATGTGAAACTGTTTTTTTTTTTTTTTTTGATGTGTAAATTCATCTCTGAGAAGTAAACCTTTCTGTTAATTCAGATGGTTAAAGACACTCTTATTGGAGAATCTACAAAGGGACATTTGGAGCCCATTGAAGCATACGGTGAAAAATAGAGTATCTGCGGATATGAACTAGAAAGAGGCTATCTGTGAAACTGCTTTGTGATATGTGGATTCATATCACAGATTTAAACCTTTCTTTTGATTCAGCAGGTTGGAAACATTCTTCTTGTAGAATTTGCAAAGGGACATTTTGGAGCCCATTGAGGCCTATGGTGAAAAACAGAATATCCCCAGATAAAAACTAGAAAGAAGCTATCTGTGAAACTGCTTTGTGATGTGGATTCATCTCACAGAGTTAAACCTTTCTTTTGATTCAGCAGGTTGGAAACACTCTTTTGTAGAATCTGCAAAGGGACATTTGGGAGCCCATTGAGGCCTATGGTGAAAAACAGAATATCCCCAGATAAAAACTAGAAAGAAGCTATCTGTGAAACTGCTTTGTGATGTGTGGATTCATCTCACAAAATTAAACCTTTCTTTTGATTCAGCAGGTTGGAAACACTCTTTGTAGAATCTGTGAAGGACATTTGGGAGCATATCAACGACTAAGGTGAAATACCAAATATCCCCAGATAAAAACTAGAAAGAAGCTATCTGTGAAACTGTTTTTTTTTTTTTTTTTGATGTGTAAATTCATCTCTGAGAAGTAAACCTTTCTGTTAATTCAGATGGTTAAAGACACTCTTATTGGAGAATCTACAAAGGGACATTTGGAGCCCATTGAGGCCTATGGTGAAAAACAGAATATCCCCAGATAAAAACTAGAAAGAAATTCTCTGTGAAACTGCTTTGTGATATGTGGATTCATATCACAGATTTAAACCTTTCTTTTGATTCAGCAGGTTGGAAACATTCTTCTTGTAGAATTTGTGGAGGGATATTTTGGAGTCCATTTAGTCCTATGGTGAAAATCCAAATATCTCCAGAAAAAAAAACTAGAAATAAGCTATCATTGAAACTGCTATGTGATATGTGCATTCATCTAACATAGTTAAACCTTTCTTTTGATTTAGCAGGTTGGAAATGCTCTTTTTGGAAAATCTGCGAAGGGATGTTTGGGAGCCCATTAAAGCCTATGGGTTAAAACCAAATATCACCAGATAAAAACTAGAAAGAAGCTGTCTGTGTAACTGTTTTGTGATGTTTAAATTTACTTCACAGAGGTAAAACTGTGTTTTTGTTTGGCAGGTTTGTAGCACTATTTTAGAAGAATCTACAAAGGGACATTTGAGAGCGCATTTATGCCTATGTTGAAAATCTGTATATCCCCAGATGAAAACTAGAAAGAAGCTATCTGTGAAACTGCTTTGTGATGTGTGGATTCATCTCACAAAATTAAACCTTTCTTTTGATTCAGCAGGTTGAAACACTCTTCTTTAGAATCTGCGAAGGGACATTTGGGAGCCCATGAGGACTACTGTGAAAAAGAGAATAATCCCAGATAAAAACAAGAAGCAAGTTATCTGTCAAAGAGCTTAGAGATGAGTGGATTCATCTCACAAAATTAAACCTTTCTTTTGACTCAACAAGTTGGAAATACTCTTATGGTAGAATCTACAAAGAAAAATTTGAGAGTCCATTGAGACCTATGGTAGAAAACTGAATATCCCTAGATAAAAACTAGAAAGAAGCTCTCTGTGGATCTGCTTTGTGATGTGTGGATTCATTTCACAGAATTACACCTTTTTTTGATTCAGCAAGTTGGAAACACTATTTTTGTAGAAATTGCAAAGGGACATTTGGAAGCACATTTACACCAATGATGAAAAACTGATATCCCAATATAAAAACTAGAAAAAGTTGTGTGTGAAACTGCTTCGTGATATGTGGATTCATCTCACAGAGGCAAACCTTTGTTTTGCTTCACCAGATTGGAAACACTCTTTTGATAGAACCTGTGAAGGGACGTTTGGGCGCCCATGAGGCCTATGGTGAAAACATGAATATTACCAGATAAAAACTGGAAAGAGGTATTTATCAAACTGCTTTATGATGTGTGGATTCATCTCTCATTGTTAAAACTTCCTTTTGATTCCACAGGTTGGAAACACTCTTATTTTAGAATCTGTGAAAGGATATTTGGGAGCACATAGCCAACTATTGTGAAAAACCAAATATTCCCCCCCCCAAACACACACACAAAAGAAAGAAAACTAGAAAGAAGCTATTTGTGAAACTGCTTTGTGATGTGTTGATTCTTGTCACAGAGTTAAACCATTGTTTTGATTGAGCAGGTTGGAAACATTCTTCCAGTAGAATCTGCAAAGTGATATTTGAAAGTCCATGAGGCCTATAGTGAAAAACTAAATATACCCAGAAAAAAAACAGAAAGAAACTATCTGTGAATCTGTTTTGTGATGTGTGGATTCATCTCACAGAGTTCAAGTTTTCTTTGATTCAGCACGCTGGAAACACTCTTCTGGTAGAATCTGCGAAAAGAAATTTGAAAGCCCATTGAGTCCTATGTGAGTCCTATGGTGAAAAATCGAATATTCTCAGTTAAAAACTGGAAAGAAGCTATATGTGAAACTGTTTTTTGATGTGTGCATTCGTCTCTTAAAGTTAAACCTTTTTTTTTTTTTCAACAGGTTAGAAACACCCTTCTGGGAGAATCTGCGAAAGGACATTTGTGAGTCCATTGAAGTCTATGATGAAAAACTTATCATCCCCACCAAAAAAAAAAAAACCATTAAGAAACTATCAGTGAAACTGTTTTGTGATGCTCAAATTCATCTCAGTGAGTTACAACTTTCTCTTGATTCAGCAGGTTGAAAACACTCTTCTGGTAGTGTCTGCAAAAGGATATTTGGGAGCCCATTGAGGTCTATAGTGAATAATCGAATATCCTCAGATAAAAGCTTGATAGAAGCTATCTGTGAAACTGCTTTGTGATGTGTGTATACAACTCACAGAATTAACATTTTCTTTGATTCACCATGTTGGAAACATTATTTCTGAAGGATCTGCGAAGTGATATTTGTTGAGCCCTTTGAGGCCAATAATGGAAAAATCGAATTTCCCCAGTTAAAAACTTTAAGAAAGCTATCTCTGTAACTGGTTTGTGATGTGTGGGTTCATCTCACAGAGGTAAATATTACTTTTGATTCAGCAGGTTGGAATCACTCTTCTCGTAGAATCTGCAAAGGGACATTTTGGAATCCACTGATGCCTATGGTGAAAAACAGAATATTCCCAGATACAAACTAGAAAGCAGCTATCTGTGAAACTTTTAGATGTGTGGATTCGTGTCACAGAGATAAACTTTTCTTTTTATTCAGCAGATTGGAAACACTCTACTTGTAGAATCTGCATAGGGATATTTGGAAGCCCATTGAGGACTACAGTGAGAAACAGAATATCCCCAGGTAAAAACAAGAAAAAAGCTGTCTCTGAAACTACTTTGTGATGTGAGGAGTCATTTGAGAAAATGTCTCTTCTCAAATACTATACATAGAGTGTTTCCAACCTGCTGAGCAAAAAGAAAAGTTTACCTCTTTGTGACAAATCCACTCATCACAAAGCAGTTTCTCAGATGCTTCTTTCTAGTTTGTATCTGGGTATATTCGCTTTTTCATCATAGACCTGAATGGGCTCCCAAGTATTCTTTTGCAGATTTTACAAGAAGAGTGTTTCCAACCTGCTGAATCAAAAGAAACGTTTATCTCTGTGAGACGAATCCTCACATCATAAAGCAGTTACACAGATAGCTTTCTTCTAGTTTTTAACTGAAGATTTTCAGTTTTTCACCATAAGCCTCAAAAATCTCAACAAATGTCCCTTCTCAGATTCTACAAGAAGAGGGTTTTCAACCTGCTGAATCAAAAGAAAGGTGAGTTGAATCCACAAATCACAAATCAGTTTCACAGTTTCTATCAAGTTTTTATCTGGATAAATTCTGGTTTTCACCATAGGCCTCAATGGGCTTCCAAATATTCCTTAGCAGATTTTGCCAGAAGAGCGTTTTCTTTTTTTTCTTTTTTTTTCAAGTTTTTTATTCAATTTTAATAAACATGAATTTAAAATGTAAAACTTAAGCAGTAAATAATATTTTTTTCATTAATCACAACCTCATTGTTTGGTAGAACTACATTTCACTCCATCTGCTGCGTTACGAAAGAGGTCCTGTACTATATTTCTCCGGAGTTATTTCTAGTATCTCAATAATTTATATGATTACATGAAATTATAATATTTTTATATATGGCTCACATGAAATATATTATTGTTGCTTTTTCCTTTTTTAAGGTGATTACTAGAAAATTTTAAATTACATATGTGGCTTACAGAATATTTCTGTTCAACAATGCTGCTATGAAGACATCTTATGATCTATAAAGTTAAGGGGCTTAGGGCAATATCCAGAGAAACTGACTGCTTGATTTTATTTGAAGCAGGCCTTCATATTTCCTTCTAGGTTGTCCAGCTCTGTTTACAAGGAGGGAAAATATGACAGAGAGAGGAGAGGAGTATAGCTCCGTGAATGGAGCTCAGCAGAGTTCTGGACTCCAGCTCCACCACTTACCACTTACCAAGTGTTACAGAACCTCCCTGAACTTCAATCTCTTCATCTGTAAAATGCTGAAAGTAATCTTACCCACCCTAAAGGGCAGCCTGGAGGATTAAACCTGATACTCTATGTAAAGAGCTTACCATGGAGCCTGGCACATCATATATGCCCAATAGATATTTGGGATGTTTATTACTTGGGAATAAAGAAGGTGCAAATGATTTCCTTTGTGTTGTTTATCTCAGTTTGCCATAGTACAAGAGGGTGCACCCTGTCCACATGTTTCCTCATTTATCTTTCTAGCAAAGAGAGAAAGAAAAGAAAACTTTTCTGCTGCAGCAAAATAAAACTTTAACTCTGAGAGATGAATTTACACATCACAGTTTCATTGATAGCTTTTTTATGGTTTTTATCTAAGGATATTATGGTTTTCAACATAGTCCTAAATGGCTCCAAAATGTTCCTTCACTGATTCTACAAAGAGAGTCTTTCAAACTTGCTGAATCAAAAGAAAATTTTCACTCTTGAGATGAATCCACACATCACAAAGCAGTTTCACAGATAGCGTCTTTATAATTTTCATCTGGGGATGTCAGTTTTTCACTATAGGTCAGAATGAACTTCCAAATGTCTCTTTGCAGATTCTACAGAGTGTTCCTGACCTGCTGAATAAAAAAAAAAGGTTTAACTCTGTAAGATTAATTGACACATGACAAAGCAGTTGTTACTGATAGTTTCTTTCTAGTTTTTGTCTGGGATGCTTGATTTTTCACCATAGGACACTATAAGCTCCCAAATGTCCCTTTGCAGATTCTGTGGCAAAAGTGTTTCCAAGATGCTGAATCAAAAGAGAGGTTTTGTTCTGTGAGATTAATATACACATCAGAAAGAAGTTTCAACGATAGCTTCTTTCTTGTTTTTATCTGAAGATGTTCTGTTTGTCACCATAGGCCTCAGTGGGCTCCCAAGTATCCCTTCAGAGATTCTTCAATAGGTTTGTTTCCAACCTATTGAATCCAAAAATACATTTAAGTCTGTAAGTTGAATCCACACATCACAATGCAGTTTCAAAGATAGTTTCTTTCCAGTTTTTATCTGAGAATATTCAGTTTTTCACCAAAAACCTCAATAGGCTCCCAAATGTTTCTTCACAGATTTCACAGGAAAAGTGTTTCCAACCTGCTGAATCAAAAGAATGGTTTACCTCTGTGAGTTGAATCCACACATCAATCCACTCATCACAAAACAGTTTCACATAGAGCTTTTTTTCTAGTTTTTTTTTCTGGGGAGATTCACTTTTTCACTATAGGCCTGATTGGGTTTTTAAATGTTTCTTCACAGATTCTACAATAAGAGTGTTTCAAATCATAATAAAAAAAAATGTTCAACACTGTGAGTCAAATCTGCACATCATGAAGGAGTTTCACATGTAGCTTCCTTCTAGTTATTATTTGGGGATATTGGTTTTTCACCATAGATGTCAATGTTCTCCCAATGTCTCTTCAAAGATTCTACAAAAATAATGTTTCCAATTTGCTGAATCAAAAGAAACTTTGAACTCTGATGAAAAAAAAAAATCCCAGATAAAAACTAGAAAGAAGCTATCTGTGAAACTGCTTTGTGATTTGTGGATACAATTCACAGAGCTAAAATATTATTTTCATTCAGCAAGTTGGAAACACCCTTTTTGTAGAATCGACAAAGTGGTATTTGGGAATACATTGACATCAACGGTGAAACACATAAATACCCAGATAAAAACTAGAAAGAAGTTATCTCTGAAACTGTTTGTGACGTGTGGATTCATCTCACTGAGATAAACTTTTCTTTTGATTCAGCAGGTTGGAAACATTCTTCTTATAGAATATGCAAAGAGACATCTGAAAGCCAAATGAGGCCTATGGTGAAAAACAGAATACCCTTAGATAAAAACTGGAAACAAGCTATCTGTGAAACTGTGATGTGTGGATTCATCTGTCATAGATAAAACTGCCTTTTGATCCAGCAGGTTTGAAACACTCTTCTTGTGGAATCTGTGAAAAGACATTTGAGAGCCTTTTGAGGCTTATAGTGAAAAACTGAATATGCCCAGATGAAAACTGGAAAGAAACTACCTGTGAAACTTCTTTGTGATGTGTGGGTTCATCTCACATAAATAAACACTTCTTTCTATTCAGCAGGCTGGAATCACTCTTTTAGTAGAATCTGTGAAGACACATTTGGGAACCCATTGAAGCCTATGGTGGAAAACTGATAACCTTAGATAAAAACTAGAAAGAATCTATGTCTTACTGCTTTGTGATGTGTGGATTCATTCCACAGAGTTAAACCTTTCTTCTCAAACAGCAGTTTGGAAACACTCTTGTTGTAGCATCTGTGAAGGCACATTTGGGAGCCCTTTCAGGCCTATGGTGAAAATCCAAATATTTCCAGGTAAAAACTGGAAGAAAGCGACCTGTGAAACTGTTTTGTGATGTGTGGGTTAATTTGACAGAGTTAAATCTTTCTTTTCATTTAGCAGGTTGGAAAAAGCCTTCTTGTAGAATCTGCAAAACGACCTTTGAAAGCTTTTTGAGGCTTGCAGTGAAATACTAATATCCACTGATTAAAAACTAAAATGAAGCTATCTGTGGAACTATATTGTTATGTGTGCATTCATCTCTAAGTGAAAAACCTTTCTTTTGATTCAGCAGGTTGGAAACTCTCTTCTTACAGAATCTACAAATGGACATTTGTGAGTCCATTGAGGCCTATGGTGAAAGATCGAATATCCCCAGGCAACAACTGCAAAGAAGCAACCTGTGAAACTGCTTTGTGATTCATCACACAGAGTTAAGTCATTTTTTTAAATTCAGCAGATTGGAACACTCTTTTTGTAGAATCTGTGAAGGGACATTGGGACAAATTGAGGCTTATGGTGAAAAACCTAATATCCCCAGATAAAAACTAGAAAGAAGGTATCTGTGAGATTTTTTATGATGTGTGGATTCCTCTCACAGAGTTAAACAATTCTTCTGATCAACAAGTTAGATATCCTCTTTTGGTAGATTCTGCAAAGAGAAATTTGGGAGCTCATTGAGGCTTGTGGTGAAAAACTTGATATCCCCAGACAAAAATTAGACAGAAGCAATCTGTGAAACAGCTTTGTGATGTGTGGATTCATCTCACAGAGTTAAAGTTTTCTTTTTATTCAGCAGGTCAGAAACACTCTGTTTGTAGAACCTGCCAAGTGACATTTGGGAACCCATTGAGGCCTATGGTGAAAAATCAAAAATCCCCAGATGAAAACTAGAAAGAAACTATCTGTGAAAGTGCTTTGTGTAGCTCTTGTGTGAAACTGCTTTGTGATTTGTGGATACAATTCACAGAGCTAAAACATTATTTTCATTCAGCAAGTTGGAAACACCCTTTTTGTAGAATCGACAAAGTGGTATTTGGGAATACATTGACACCAACAGTGAAACACATAAATACCCAGATAAAAACTAGAAAGAAGTTATCTTTCTACCCACGATCCTGCTATCCTGCTCTCCTGCAGCTTCCAGGAGCTTCCCAAGCCTCTCCTGTCTCCTCCAGTGACTGCACACCTGGAGCCCTGGAGCCCCACAGTTAGCCTGGCTCCAATCTCCTGATATGTCGAGTACAACTCAAATTTGCTTGCTTTATCTGCTAAAAGACCATATGGTTAAATTTAAATACTTCAAATGTATTGGCTTAAATAATTATATTCATTACATATTAATGACAGTCTAAACTAACTTTGAAAAGAAAATAAAGTTAAAAAACATCCTATTTCTACTGAAATCTATTTGCTCATGATTAATAACATGTCCAGAGCACTGTGTATTACAGTGGCCAGTAGTTGTGTTTCAGAACCAAACAGAAGTGGGTTTGAATTTCAGTACTACCACTTAAAAACCATCTGAACATGGGGAAGTTTCTCTACCCTGCTGAGCTTCAATTTCCTTACTTGTTATCTGTCTTGGAATAATTTTATAAGGATTAAGTAAATAATTCATTCTCTAAGTACAAAGTATGTATGATGCTGAGTAGGCTTGGTGCAAGACATTCCGTAAATTAAACAATTACTATTATGAATATCTTAGTGATAGCAACAATGTTACTTATCAACCATTCTAATATTTTTCTCACTGTGTCTTTCTGTTTTATATGGATGTTCCCACTATATAATTTCTGAGAAACTGCTTTGTGATTCATCACACAGAGTTAAGTCATTTTTAAATTCAGCAGATTGGAACACTCTTTTTGTAGAATCTGTGAAGGGACATTGGGACAAATTGAGGCTTATGGTGAAAAACCTAATATCCCCAGATAAAAACTAGAAAGAAACTATCTGTGAAAGTGCTTTGTGTAGCTCTTGTGTGAAACTGCTTTGTGATTCATCACACAGAGTTAAGTCATTTTTAAATTCAGCAGATTGGAACACTCTTTTTGTAGAATCTGTGAAGGGACATTGGGACAAATTGAGGCTTATGGTGAAAAACCTAATATCCCCAGATAAAAACTAGAAAGAAGTT
>JAKFHT010004506.1:0-204745 GCA_023783455.1 Erythrocebus patas
CTATGGGCTTCCAAATATCCCTTTGCCAATTCCACAAGAAGAGCCTTAGGGAAATGCTTCTTGAAGGGAAAGATGTAACTCTGTGAGATGAATTAACAGAACACAGAGCAGTCTCTCAGAAAGATTCTTTCCAGGCTTGAACGGAAGGTATTTCCTTTTTCACCATAGCTCTCTATGGGCTTCCAATTATCCCTTTGCCAATTCCACAAGAACAGCCTTAGCAAAAGGCTTCTTGAAGGGAAAGATGTAACTCTGTGAGATGAATTAACAGAACACAGAACAGTCTCTCAGAAAGCTTCTTTCCAGTTTTGAACGGAAGATATTTCCTTTTTCACCATAGCCCTCTGTGGCTTCCAAATATCCTTTGCCAATTCCACAAGAACAGCCTTAGCGAAAGGCTTCTTGAAGGGAAAGATGTAACTCTGTGAGATGAATTAACAGAACACAGAGCAGATTCTCAGAAAGCTTCTTTCCAGTTTTGAACGGAAGGTATTTCCTTTTTCACCATAGCTCTCTATGGGCTTCCAATTATCCCTTTGCTATTTCCACAAGAACAGCCTTAGCGAAAGGCTTCTTGAAGGGAAAGATGTAACTCTGTGAGATGAATTAACAGAACACAGAGCAGTTTCTCAGAAAGCTTCTTTCCAGTTTTGAACGGAAGATATTTCCTTCTTCACCGTAGCCCTCTAAGGGTTTCCAAATATCCCTTTGCCAATTCCACAAGAACAGGCTTAGCGAAAGGCTTCTTGAAGGGAAAGATGTAACTCTGTGAGATGGATTAACAGAACACAGAGCAGTTTCTCAGAAAGCTTCTTTCCAGTTTTGAACGGAAGATATTTCCTTTTCCACCATAGCCCTCTATGGGCTTCCAAATATCCCTTTGCCAATTCCACAAGAACAGCCTTAGCGCAATGCTTCTTGAAGGGAAAGATGTAACTCTTTGAGATGAATTAACAGAACACAGAGCAGTTTCAGAAAGCTTCTTTCCAGTTTTGAACGGAAGATATTTCCTTCTTCACCATAGCCTCTAAGGGCTTCCAAATATCCTTGCCAATTACACAAGAAGGTTCTTGAAGGGAAAGATGTAACTCTGTGAGATGAATTAACAGCACACAGAGCAGTTTCTCAGAAAGCTTCTTTCCAGTTTTGAACGGAAGATATTTCCTTTTCACCATAGCCCTCTATGGGCTCCAAATATCCTTGCCAATTCCACAAGAACAGGCTTAGCGAAAGGCTTCTTGAAGGAAAGATGTAACTCTGTGAGATGAATTAACAGAACACAGAGCAGTTTCTCAGAAGGCTTCTTTCCAGTTTTGAACGGAAGATATTTCCTTTTCACCATAGCCCTCTATGGGCTTCCAAATATCCCTTTGCCAATTCCACAAGAACAGCCTTAGCGAAATGCTTCTTGAAGGGAAATATGTAACTCTGTGAGATAAATTAACAGAACACAGAGCAGTCTCTCAGAAAGCTTCTTTCCAGTTTTGAACGGAAGATATTTCCTTTTTCACCATAGCCCTCTATGGGCTTCCAAATATCCCTTGCCAATTCCACAAGAACAGCCTTAGAAAGGCTTCTTGAAGGAAAGATGTAACTCTGTGAGATGAATTAACAGAACACAGAGCAGTTTCTCAGAAAGCTTCTTCCAGTTTTGAACGGAAGATATTTCCTTTTCACCATAGCCCTATGGGCTTCCAAATATCCTTTGCCAATTCCACAAGAACAGCCTTAGCGAAAGGCTTCTTGAAGGAAAGATGTAACTCTGTGAGATGAATTAACAGAACACAGAGCAGTTTCTCAGAAAGCTTCTTCCAGTTTTGAACGGAAGATATTTCCTTTTTCACCATAGCCCTATGGGCTTCCAAATATCCCTTGCCAATTCCACAAGAACAGCCTTAGCGAAAGGCTTCTTGAAGGAAAGATGTAACTCTGTGAGATGAATTACCAGAACATAGAGCAGTCTCTCAGAAAGCTTCTTTCCAGTTTTGAACGGAAGATATTTCCTTTTTCACCATAGCCCTCTATGGGCTTCCAAATATCCCTTTGCCAATTCCACAAGAACAGTTTTAGCGAAAGTCTTCTTGAAGGCAAAGATGTAACTCTGTGAGATGAATTAACAGAACACAGAGCAGTCTCTCAGAAAGCTTCTTTCCAGTTTTGAACGGAAGATATTTCCTTTTTCACCATTGCCCTCTATGGGCTTCCAAATATCACTTTGCCAATTCCACAAGAACAGTTTTAGCGAAAGTCTTCTTGAAGGCAAAGATGTAACTCTGTGAGATGAATTAACAGAACACAGAGCAGTCTCTCAGAAAGCTTCTTTCCAGTTTTGAACGGAAGATATTTCCTTTTTCACCATTGCCCTCTATGGGCTTCCAAATATACCTTTGCCAATTCCACAAGAACAGCCTTAGCGAAAGGCTTCTTGAAGGGAAAGATGTAACTCTGTGAGATGAATTACCAGAACACAGAGCAGTCTCTCAATAAGCTTCTTTCCAGTTTTGAGCGGAAGATATTTCCTTTTCACCGTAGCCCTCTATGGGCTTCCAAATATCCCTTTGCCAATTCCACAAGAACTGCCTTAGCGAAAGGCTCTGGAAGGGAAAGATGTAACTCTGTGAGATGGATTACCAGAACACAGAGCAGTTTCTCCGAAAGCTTCTTTCCAGTTTTGAACGGAAGCTATTTCCTTTTTCACCATAGACCTCTATGGGCTTCCAAATATCCTTTTGCTATTTCCACAAGAACAGCCTTAGAGAAAGGCTTCTTGAAGGGAAAGATGTAACTCTGTGAGATGAATTAACAGAACACAGAGCAGTTTCTAAGAAAGCTTCTTTCCAGTTTTGAACGGAAGATATTTCCTTTTTCACCATAGCCCTCTAAGGGCTTCCAAATATCCCTCTGCCAATTCCACAAGAACAGCCTTAGCGAAAGGCTTCTTGAAGGGAAAGATGTAACTCTGTGAGATGAATTAACAGAATACAGAGCAGATTTTCAGAAAGCTTCTTTCCAGTTTTGAGCGGAAGATATTTCCTTTTCACCATAGCCCTATGGGCTTCCAAATATTTCTTTGCCAATTCCACAAGAACAGCCTTAGCGAAAGGCTTCTTGAAGGAAAGATGTAACTCTGGAGATGAATTACCAGAACACAGAGCAGTCTCTCAGAAAGCTTCTTTCCAGTTTTGAGCGGAAGATATTTCCTTTTCACCATAGCCCTCTATGGGTTTCCAAATATCCCTTTGCCAATTCCACAAGAACAGCCTTAGCGAAAGGCTTCTTGAAGGGAAAGATGTAACTCTGTGAGATGAATTAACAGAACACAGAGCAGTTTCTCAGAAAGCTTCTTTCCAGTTTTGAACGGAAGATATTTCCTTTTTCAACGTAGCCCTCTATGGGCCTCAAATATCCCTTTGCCAATTCCACAAGAACAGCCTTAGCGAAAGGCTTCTTGAAGCGAAAGATGTAACACTGTGAGATGAATTAACAGAACACAGAGCCGTTTCTCAGAAAGCTTCTTTGCAGTTTTGAACGGAAGATATTTCCTTTTCCACCATAGCCCTCTATGGGCTTCCAAATATCCCTTTGCCAATTCCACAAGAACAGCCTTAGCGAAAGGCTTCTTGAAGGGAAAGATGTAACTCTGTGAGATGAATTAACAGAAAACAGAGCAGTTTCTCAGAAAGCTTGTTTCCAGTTTTCAACGGAAGATATTTCCTTTTTCACCATAGCCCTCTATGGGCTTCCAAATATCCCTTTGCCAATTCCACAAGAACAGCCTTAGCGAAAGGCTTCTTGAAGGGAAAGATGTAACTCGGTGACATGAATTAAAAGAACACAGAGCAGTTTCTGAGAAAGATTCTTTCCAGTTTTGAACGGAAGATATTTCCTTTTTCACCATAGCCCTCTATGGGCTTCCAAATATCCCTTTGCCAATTCCACAAGAACAGCCTTAGCGCAATGCTTCTTGAAGGGAAAGATGTAACTCTTTGAGATGAATTAACAGAACGCAGAGCAGTTTCTCAGAAAGCTTCTTTCCAGTTTTGAACGGAAGATATTTCCTTTTTCACCATAGCCCTCTATGTGCTTCCAAATATCCCTTTGCCAATTCCACAAGAACAGCCTTATCGAAAGGCTTCTTGAAGGGAAAGATGTAACTCTGTGAGATGAATTAACAGAACACAGAGCAGTTTCTCAGAAAGCTTCTTTCCAGTTTTGAACAGAAGATATTTCCTTTTTCACCATAGCCCTCTATGGGCTTCCAAATATCCCTTTGCCAATTCCACAAGAACAGCCTTAGCGAAAGGCTTCTTGAGGGGAAAGCTGTAACTCTGTGAGATGAATTAACAGAACACAGAGCAGTTTCTCAAAAAGCTTCTTTCCAATTTTGAACTGAAGATATTTCCTTTTTCACCATAGCCCACTATGGGCTTCGAAATATCCCTTTGCCCATTACAAAAGAACAGTCTTAGAGAAAGGCTTTTTGAAGGGAAAGATGTAACTCTGTGAGATGAATTAACAGAACACAGAGCAGTTTCTCAGAAAGCTTCTTCACAGTTTTGAACAGAAGATATTTCCTTTTTCACCATAGCTCTCTATGGGCTTCCAAATATCCCCTTGCTATTTCCACAAGAACAGCCTTAGCGAAAGACTTCTTGAAGGGAAAGATGTAACTCTGTGAGATGAATTAACAGAACACAGAGCAGTTTCTCAGAAAGCTTCTTTCCATTTTTGAACGGGAGATATTTATTTCTTCACCATAGCCCTCTAAGGGCTTCCAAATATCCCTTTGCCAATTACGAAAGAACAGCCTTAGCGTAAGACTTCTTGAAGGAAAGATGTAACTCTGTTAGTTGAATTAACAGAAAACAGAGAAGTTTCTCAGAAAGCTTCCTTCCAGTTTTGAACGGAAGATATTTCCTTTTTCTCCATAGCCCTCTATGGGCTTCCAAATATCCCTTTGCCAATTCCACAAGAACAGCCTTAGCGAAAGGCTTCTTGAAGGGAAAGATGTAACTCTGTGAGATGAATTAACACAAAGCAGAGCAGTTTCTCAGAAAGCTTCTTTCCAGTTTTGAACGGAAGCTATTTCCTTTTTCACCATAGCCCTCTATGGGCTTCCAAATATCCCTTTGCCAATTCCACAAGAACAGCCTTAGCGAAAGGCTTCTTGAAGGGAAAGATGTAACTCTGTGAGATGAATTAACAGAACACAGAGCAGTTTCTCAGAAAGCTTCTTTCCAGTTTTGAACGGAAGATATTTCCTTTTTCACCATAGCCCTCTATGGGCTTCCAAATATCCCTTTGCCAATTCCACAAGAACAGACTTAACGAAAGGCTTCTTGAAGGGAAAGATGTAACTCTGTGAGATGAATTAACAGAAAACAGAGCAGTTTCTCAGAAAGCTTCTTTCCAGTTTTGAACGGACGTTATTTCCTTTTTCAACATAGCCCTCTTCTGGCTCCCAAATATCACTTTGCCAATTCCACAAGAACAGCCTTAGCGAAAGGCTTCTTGAAGGGAAAGATGTAACTCTGTGAGATGAATTAACAGAACACAGAGCAGTTTCTCAGAAAGCTTCTTTCCAGTTTTGAACGGAAGCTATTTCCTTTTTCACCATAGCCCTCTATGGGCTTCCAAATATCCCTTTGCCAATTCCACAAGAACAGCCTTAGCGAAAGGCTTCTTTAAGGGAAAGCTGTAACTCTGTGAGATGAATTAACAGAACACAGAGCAGATTCTCAAAAAGCTTCTTTCCAATTTTGAACTGAAGGTATTTCCTTTTTCACCATAGCCCTCTATGGGCTTCGAAATATCCCTTTGCCCATTACAAAAGAACAGTCTTAGAGAAAGGCTTTTTGAAGGGAAAGATGTAACTCTGTGAGATGAATTAACAGAACACAGAGCAGTTTCTCAGAAAGCTTCTTTCCAGTTTTGAACGGAAGATATTTCCTTTTTCACCATAGCCCTCTATGGGCTTCCAAATATCCCTTTGCCAATTCCACAAGAATAGCCTTAGCGAAATGCTTCTTGAAGGGAAAGATGTAACTCTGTGAGATGAATTAACAGAACACATAGCAGTCTCTCAGAAAGCTTCTTTCCAGTTTTGAACGGAAGATATTTCCTTTTTCACCATAGTTCTCTATGGGCTTCCAAATATCCCTTTGCCTATTCCACAAGAACAGCCTTAGCGAAAGGCTTCTTGAAGGGAAAGATGTAACTCTGTGAGATGAATTAACAGAACACAGAGCAGTTTCTCAGAAAGCTTCTTTCCAGTTTTGAACGGAAGATATTTCCTTTTTCACCATAGCCCTCTATGGGCTTCCAAATATCCCTTTGCCAATTCCACAAGAACAGCCTTAGCGAAAGGCTTCTTGAAGGGAAAGATGTAACTCTGTGAGATGAATTAACAGAACACAGAGCAGTTTCTCAAAAAGCTTCTTTCCAGTTTTGAACTGAAGATATTTCCTTTTTCACCATAGCCCTCTATGGGCTTCGAAATATCCATTTGCCCATTACAAAAGAACAGTCTTAGAGAAAGCCTTCTTGAAGGGAAAGATGTAACTCTGTGAGATGAATTAACAGAACACAGAGCAGTTTCTCAGAAAGCATCTTTCCAGTTTTGAACGGAAGTTATTTCCTTTTTCAACATAGCCCTCTGCGGGCTCCCAAATATCACTTTGCCAATTCCACAAGAACAGCCTTAGCGAAAGGCTTCTTGAAGGGAAAGATGTAACTCTGTGAGATGAATTAACAGAACACAGAGCAGTCTCTCAATAAGCTTCTTTCCAGTTTTGAACGGAAGATATTTCCTTTTTCACCATAGCCCTCTAGGGGCTTCCAAATCTCCCTTTGCCAATTCCCCAAGAACAGAATAAGCGAAAGGCTTCTTGAAAGAAAAGATGTAACTCTGTGAGATGAATTAACAGAACACAGAGCCGTTTCTCAAAAAGCTTCTTTCCAGTTTTGAACTGAAGATATTTCCTTTTTCACCATAGCCCTCTATGGGCGTCCAAATATCCTTGCCAATTCCACAAGAACAGTCTTAGAGAAAGGCTTCTTGAAGGAAAGATGTAACTCTGTGAGATGAATTAACAGAACACAGAGCAGTTTCTCAGAAAGCTTCTTTCCAGTTTTGAACGGAAGATATTTCCTTTTTCACCATAGCCCTCTATGGGCTTCCAAATATCTCTTTGCCAATTCCACAAGAAAAGCCTTAGCGAAAGGCTTCTTGAAGGGAAAGATGTAACTCTGTGAGATGAATTAACAGAACACAGAGCAGTCTCTCAAGCTTCTTTCCAGTTTTGAACGGAAGATATTTCCTTTTTCACCATAGCCTCTATGGGCTTCCAAATATCCCTTTGCCAATTCCACAAGAACAGCCTTAGCGAAAGGCTTCTTGAAGGGAAAGATGTAACTCTGTGAGATGAATTAACAGAACACAGAGCAGTTTCTCAGAAAGCTTCTTTCCAGTTTTGAACGGAAGATATTTCCTTTTCACCATAGCCTCTATGGGCTTCCAAATATCCCTTTGCCAATTCCACAAGAACAGCCTTAGCGAAAGGCTTCTTGAAGGGAAAGATGTAACTCTGTGAGATGAATTAACAGAACACAGAGCAGATTCTCAGAAAGCTTCTTTCCAGTTTTGAACGGAAGGTATTTCCTTTTACACCATAGCTCTCTATGGGCTTCCAATTATCCCTTTGCTATTTCCACAAGAACAGCCTTAGCGAAAGGCTTCTTGAAGGGAAAGATGTAACTCTGTGAGATGAATTAACAGAACACAGAGCAGTTTCTCAGAAAGCTTCTTTCCAGTTTTGAACGGAAGATATTTCCTTCTTCACCATAGCCCTCTAAGGGCTTCCAAATATCCCTTTGCCAATTCCACAAGAACAGGCTTAGCGAAAGGCTTCTTGAAGGGAAAGATGTAACTCTGTGAGATGAATTAACAGAACACAGAGCAGTTTCTCAGAAAGCTTCTTTCCAGTTTTGAACGGAAGATATTTCCTTTTTCACCATAGCCCTCTATGGGCTTCCAAATATCCTTTGCCAATTCCACAAGAACAGCCTTAGCGAAGGCTTCTTGAAGGAAAGATGTAACTGTGTGAGATGAATTAACAGAACACAGAGCAGTCTCTCAGAAAGCTTCTTTCCAGTTTTGAGCGGAAGGTATTTCCTTTTTCACCATAGCTCTCTATGGGCTTCCAATTATCCTTTGCCAATTCCACAAGAACAGCCTTAGCAAAAGGCTTCTTGAAGGAAAGATGTAACTCTGTGAGATGAATTAACAGAACACAGAACAGTCTCTCAGAAAGCTTCTTTCCAGTTTTGAACGGAAGGTATTTCCTTTTTCACCATAGCTCTATGGGCTTCCAATTATCCTTTGCTATTTCCACAAGAACAGCCTTAGCGAAAGGCTTCTTGAAGGAAAGATGTAACTCTGTGAGATGAATTAACAGAACACAGAGCAGTTTCTCAGAAAGCTTCTTTCCAGTTTTGAGCGGAAGATATTTCCTTTTTCACCATAGCCCTCTATGGGCTTCCAAATATCCTCTGCCAATTCCACAAGAACAGCCTTAGCGAAAGGCTTCTTGAAGGGAAAGATGTAACTCTGTGAGATGAATTAACAGAACACAGAGCAGTTTCTCAGAAAGCTTCTTTCCAGTTTTGAACGGAAGATATTTCCTTTTTCACCATAGCCCTCTATGGGCTTCCAAATATCCCTTTGCCAATTCCACAAGAACAGCCTTAGCGAAAGGCTTCTTGAAGGGAAATATGTAACTCTGTGAGATGAATTAACAGAACACAGAGCAGTCTCTCAATAAGCTTCTTTCCAGTTTTGAACGGAAGATATTTCCTTTTTCACCATAGCCCTCTAGGGGCTTCCAAATCTCCCTTTGCCAATTCCCCAAGAACAGAATAAGCGAAAGGCTTCTTGAAAGAAAAGATGTAACTCTGTGAGATGAATTAACAGAACACAGAGCCGTTTCTCAAAAAGCTTCTTTCCAGTTTTGAACTGAAGATATTTCCTTTTTCACCATAGCCCTCTATGGGCGTCCAAATATCCCTTTGCCCATTACACAAGAACAGTCTTAGAGAAAGGCTTCTTGAAGGGAAAGATGTAACTCTGTGAGATGAATTAACAGAACACAGAGCAGTTTCTCAGAAAGCTTCTTTCCAGTTTTGAACGGAAGATATTTCCTTTTTCACCATAGCCCTCTATGGGCTTCCAAATATCCCTTTGCCAATTCCACAAGAACAGCCTTAGGAGAAGGCTTCTTGAAGGGAAAGATGTAACTCTGTGAGATGAATTAACAGAACACAGAACAGTCTCTCAGAAAGCTTCTTTCCAGTTTTGAACTGAAGATATTTCCTTTTCACCATAGCCCTCTATGGGCTTCCAAATATCCTTTGCCAATTCCACAAGAACAGCCTTAGCGAAAGGCTTCTTGAAGGAAAGATGTAACTCTGTGAGATGAATTAACAGAACACAGAGCAGATTCTCAGAAAGATTCTTTCCAGTTTTGAGCGGAAGGTATTTCCTTTTCACCATAGCTCTCTATGGGCTTCCAAATATCCCTTTGCTATTTCCACAAGAACAGCCTTAGCGAAAGGCTTCTTGAAGGGAAAGATGTAACTCTGTGAGATGAATTAACAGAACACAGAGCAGTTTCTCAGAAAGCTTCTTTCCAGTTTTGAGCGGAAGATATTTCCTTTTCACCATAGCCCTCTATGGGCTTCCAAATATCCTTTGCCAATTCCACAAGAACAGCCTTAGCGAAGGCTTCTTGAAGGAAAGATGTAACTCTGTGAGATGAATTACCAGAACACAGAGCAGTCTCTCAGAAAGCTTCTTTCCAGTTTTGAGCGGAAGATATTTCCTTTTCACCATAGCCCTCTATGGGCTTCCAAATATCCCTTTGCCAATTCCACAAGAACAGCTTTAGCGAAAGGCTTCTTGAAGGGAAAGATGTAACTCTGTGAGATGAATTAACAGAACACAGAGCAGTCTCTCAGAAAGCTTCTTTCCAGTTTTGAACGGAAGATATTTCCTTTTTCACCATAGCCCTCTATGGGCTTCCAAATATCCCTTTGCCAATTCCACAAGAACAGCCTTAGCGAAAGGCTTCTTGAAGGGAAAGATGTAACTCTGTGAGATGAATTACCAGAACACAGAGCAGTCTCTCAATAAGCTTCTTTCCAGTTTTGAACGGAAGATATTTCCTTTTTCACCGTAGCCCTCTATGGGCTTCCAAATATCCCTTTGCCAATTCCACAAGAACTGCCTTAGCGAAAGGCTTCTGGAAGGGAAAGATGTAACTCTGTGAGATGGATTACCAGAACACAGAGCAGTTTCTCCGAAAGCTTCTTTCCAGTTTTGAACGGAAGCTATTTCCTTTTTCACCATAGACCTCTATGGGCTTCCAAATATCCTTTTGCTATTTCCACAAGAACAGCCTTAGAGAAAGGCTTCTTGAAGGGAAAGATGTAACTCTGTGAGATGAATTAACAGAACACAGAGCAGTTTCTAAGAAAGCTTCTTTCCAGTTTTGAACGGAAGATATTTCCTTTTTCACCATAGCCCTCTAAGGGCTTCCAAATATCCCTCTGCCAATTCCACAAGAACAGCCTTAGCGAAAGGCTTCTTGAAGGGAAAGATGTAACTCTGTGAGATGAATTAACAGAATACAGAGCAGATTTTCAGAAAGCTTCTTTCCAGTTTTGAACGGAAGATATTTCCTTTTTCACCATAGCCCTCTATGGGCTTCCAAATATTTCTTTGCCAATTCCACAAGAACAGCCTTAGCGAAAGGCTTCTTGAAGGAAAGATGTAACTCTGGAGATGAATTACCAGAACACAGAGCAGTCTCTCAGAAAGCTTCTTTCCAGTTTTGAACGGAAGATATTTCCTTTTTCACCATAGCCCTCTATGGGTTTCCAAATATCCTTTGCCAATTCCACAAGAACAGCCTTAGCGAAAGGCTTCTTGAAGGGAAAGATGTAACTCTGTGAGATGAATTAACAGAACACAGAGCAGTTTCTCAGAAAGCTTCTTTCCAGTTTTGAAGCGGAAGATATTTCCTTTTTCACCATAGCCCTCTATGGGCCTCAAATATCCTTTGCCATTTCCACAAGAACAGCCTTAGCGAAAGGCTTCTTGAAGGGAAAGATGTAACTCTGTGAGATGAATTAACAGAACACAGAGCAGTTTCTCAGAAAGCTTCTTTGCAGTTTTGAGCGGAAGATATTTCCTTTTTCACCATAGCCCTCTATGGGCTTCCAAATATCCTTTGCCAATTCCACAAGAACAGCCTTAGCGAAAGGCTTCTTGAAGGAAAGATGTAACTCTGTGAGATGAATTAACAGAAAACAGAGCAGTTTCTCAGAAAGCTTGTTTCCAGTTTTCAACGGAAGATATTTCCTTTTCACCATAGCCCTCTATGGGCTTCCAAATATCCTTTGCCAATTCCACAAGAACAGCCTTAGCGAAGGCTTCTTGAAGGAAAGATGTAACTCGGTGACATGAATTAACAGAACACAGAGCAGTTTCTGAGAAAGATTCTTTCCAGTTTTGAGCGGAAGATATTTCCTTTTTCACCATAGCCCTCTATGGGCTTCCAAATATCCTTTGCCAATTCCACAAGAACAGCCTTAGCGCAATGCTTCTTGAAGGAAAGATGTAACTCTTTGAGATGAATTAACAGAACACAGAGCAGTTTCTCAGAAAGCTTCTTTCCAGTTTTGAACGGAAGATATTTCCTTTTCACCATAGCCCTCTATGTGCTTCCAAATATCCCTTTGCCAATTCCACAAGAACAGCCTTATCGAAGGCTTCTTGAAGGAAAGATGTAACTCTGTGAGATGAATTAACAGAACACAGAGCAGTTTCTCAGAAAGCTTCTTTCCAGTTTTGAACAGAAGATATTTCCTTTTCACCATAGCCCTCTATGGGCTTCCAAATATCCTTTGCCAATTCCACAAGAACAGCCTTAGCGAAAGGCTTCTTGAAGGAAAGATGTAACTCTGTGAGATGAATTAACAGAACACAGAGCAGTTTCTCAAAAAGCTTCTTTCCAATTTTGAACTGAAGATATTTCCTTTTCACCATAGCCCACTATGGGCTTCAAATATCCTTTGCCCATTACAAAAGAACAGTCTTAGAGAAAGGCTTTTGAAGGAAAGATGTAACTCTGTGAGATGAATTAACAGAACACAGAGCAGTTTCTCAGAAAGCTTCTTCACAGTTTTGAACAGAAGATATTTCCTTTTTCACCATAGCTCTATGGGCTTCAAATATCCTTGCTATTTCCACAAGAACAGCCTTAGCGAAGGCTTCTTGAAGGAAAGATGTAACTCTGTGAGATGAATTAACAGAACACAGAGCAGTTTCTCAGAAAGCTTCTTTCCAGTTTTGAACGGAAGATATTTCCTTCTTCACCATAGCCCTCTAAGGGCTTCCAAATATCCCTTTGCCCATTACAAAAGAACAGTCTTAGAGAAAGGCTTCTTGAAGGAAAGATGTAACTCTGTTAGTTGAATTAACAGAAAACAGAGAAGTTTCTCAAGCTTCTTTCCAGTTTTGAGCGGAAGATATTTCCTTTTCTCCATAGCCCTCTATGGGCTTCCAAATATCCCTTTGCCAATTCCACAAGAACAGCCTTAGCGAAAGGCTTCTTGAAGGAAAGATGTAACTCTGTGAGATGAATTAACACAAAGCAGAGCAGTTTCTCAGAAAGCTTCTTTCCAGTTTTGAGCGGAAGCTATTTCCTTTTCACCATAGCCCTCTATGGGCTTCCAAATATCCTTTGCCAATTCCACAAGAACAGCCTTAGCGAAAGGCTTCTTGAAGGAAAGATGTAACTCTGTGAGATGAATTAACAGAACACAGAGCAGTTTCTCAGAAAGCTTCTTTCCAGTTTTGAACGGAAGACATTTCCTTTTTCACCATAGCCCTCTATGGGCTTCCAAATATCCTTTGCCAATTCCACAAGAACAGACTTAACGAAAGGCTTCTTGAAGGAAAGATGTAACTCTGTGAGATGAATTAACAGAAAACAGAGCAGTTTCTCAGAAAGCTTCTTTCCAGTTTTGAGCGGAAGCTATTTCCTTTTCAACATAGCCCTCTTCTGGCTCCCAAATATCACTTTGCCAATTCCACAAGAACAGCCTTAGCGAAAGGCTTCTTGAAGGAAAGATGTAACTCTGTGAGATGAATTAACAGAACACAGAGCAGTTTCTCAGAAAGCTTCTTTCCAGTTTTGAACGGAAGCTATTTCCTTTTTCACCATAGCCCTCTAAGGGCTTCCAAATATCCCTTGCCAATTCCACAAGAACAGCCTTAGCGAAGGCTTCTTGAAGGAAAGATGTAACTCTGTGAGATGAATTAACAGAACACAGAGCAGATTCTCAAAAAGCTTCTTTCCAATTTTGAACTGAAGGTATTTCCTTTTTCACCATAGCCCTCTATGGGCTTCGAAATATCCCTTTGCCCATTACAAAAGAACAGTCTTAGAGAAAGGCTTTTTGAAGGGAAAGATGTAACTCTGTGAGATGAATTAACAGAACACAGAGCAGTTTCTCAGAAAGCTTCTTTCCAGTTTTGAACGGAAGATATTTCCTTTTTCACCATAGCCCTCTATGGGCTTCCAAATATCCCTTTGCCAATTCCACAAGAATAGCCTTAGCGAAATGCTTCTTGAAGGGAAAGATGTAACTCTGTGAGATGAATTAACAGAACACATAGCAGTCTCTCAGAAAGCTTCTTTCCAGTTTTGAGCGGAAGATATTTCCTTTTTCACCATAGTTCTCTATGGGCTTCCAAATATCCTTTGCCAATTCCACAAGAACAGCCTTAGCGAAAGGCTTCTTGAAGGAAAGATGTAACTCTGTGAGATGAATTAACAGAACACAGAGCAGTTTCTCAGAAAGCTTCTTTCCAGTTTTGAGCGGAAGATATTTCCTTTTCACCATAGCCCTCTATGGGCTTCCAAATATCCTTTGCCAATTCCACAAGAACAGCCTTAGCGAAAGGCTTCTTGAAGGAAAGATGTAACTCTGTGACATGAATTAACAGAACACAGAGCAGTTTCTCAAAAGCTTCTTTCCAGTTTTGAACTGAAGATATTTCCTTTTCACCATAGCCCTCTATGGGCTTCAAATATCCATTTGCCCATTACAAAAGAACAGTCTTAGAAAGGCTTCTTGAAGGGAAAGATGTAACTCTGTGAGATGAATTAACAGAACACAGAGCAGTTTCTCAGAAAGCATCTTTCCAGTTTTGAACGGAAGTTATTTCCTTTTCAACATAGCCCTCTTCTGGCTCCCAAATATCACTTTGCCAATTCCACAAGAACAGCCTTAGCGAAGGCTTCTTGAAGGAAAGATGTAACTCTGTGAGATGAATTAACAGAACACAGAGCAGTTTCTCAAGCTTCTTTCCAGTTTTGAGCGGAAGATATTTCCTTTTCACCATAGCCCTCTATGGGCTTCCAAATATCCCTTTGCCAATTCCACAAGAACAGCCTTAGCGAAAGGCTTCTTGAACGGAAATATGTAACTCTGTGAGATGAATTAACAGAACACAGAGCAGTCTCTCAATAAGCTTCTTTCCAGTTTTGAACGGAAGATATTTCCTTTTCACCATAGCCCTCTAGGGGCTTCCAAATCTCCCTTTGCCAATTCCCCAAGAACAGAATAAGCGAAAGGCTTCTTGAAAGAAAAGATGTAACTCTGTGAGATGAATTAACAGAACACAGAGCCGTTTCTCAAAAGCTTCTTTCCAGTTTTGAACTGAAGATATTTCCTTTTCACCATAGCCCTCTATGGGCTTCCAAATATCCCTTGCCAATTCCACAAGAACAGTCTTAGAGAAAGGCTTCTTGAAGGAAAGATGTAACTCTGTGAGATGAATTAACAGAACACAGAGCAGTTTCTCAAGCTTCTTTCCAGTTTTGAACGGAAGATATTTCCTTTTTCACCATAGCCCTCTATGGGCTTCCAAATATCCCTTTGCCAATTCCACAAGAATAGCCTTAGCGAAATGCTTCTTGAAGGGAAAGATGTAACTCTGTGAGATGAATTAACAGAACACATAGCAGTCTCTCAGAAAGCTTCTTTCCAGTTTTGAGCGGAAGATATTTCCTTTTCACCATAGTTCTCTATGGGCTTCCAAATATCCCTTTGCCTATTCCACAAGAACAGCCTTAGCGAAAGGCTTCTTGAAGGGAAAGATGTAACTCTGTGAGATGAATTAACAGAACACAGAGCAGTTTCTCAGAAAGCTTCTTTCCAGTTTTGAACGGAAGATATTTCCTTTTTCACCATAGCCCTCTATGGGCTTCCAAATATCCCTTTGCCAATTCCACAAGAACAGCCTTAGCGAAAGGCTTCTTGAAGGGAAAGATGTAACTCTGTGAGATGAATTAACAGAACACAGAGCAGTTTCTCAAAAAGCTTCTTTCCAGTTTTGAACTGAAGATATTTCCTTTTTCACCATAGCCCTCTATGGGCTTCGAAATATCCATTTGCCCATTACAAAAGAACAGTCTTAGAGAAAGCCTTCTTGAAGGGAAAGATGTAACTCTGTGAGATGAATTAACAGAACACAGAGCAGTTTCTCAGAAAGCATCTTTCCAGTTTTGAACGGAAGTTATTTCCTTTTCAACATAGCCCTCTATGGGCTTCCAAATATCACTTTGCCAATTCCACAAGAACAGCCTTAGCGAAAGGCTTCTTGAAGGAAAGATGTAACTCTGTGAGATGAATTAACAGAACACAGAGCAGTTTCTCAAGCTTCTTTCCAGTTTTGAGCGGAAGATATTTCCTTTTCACCATAGCCCTCTATGGGCTTCCAAATATCCCTTTGCCAATTCCACAAGAACAGCCTTAGCGAAAGGCTTCTTGAAGGGAAAGATGTAACTCTGTGAGATGAATTAACAGAACACAGAGCAGTCTCTCAATAAGCTTCTTTCCAGTTTTGAACGGAAGATATTTCCTTTTTCACCATAGCCCTCTAGGGGCTTCCAAATCTCCCTTTGCCAATTCCCCAAGAACAGAATAAGCGAAAGGCTTCTTGAAGAAAGATGTAACTCTGTGAGATGAATTAACAGAACACAGAGCCGTTTCTCAAAAAGCTTCTTTCCAGTTTTGAACTGAAGATATTTCCTTTTTCACCATAGCCCTCTATGGGCGTCCAAATATCCCTTTGCCCATTACAAAAGAACAGTCTTAGAGAAAGGCTTCTTGAAGGGAAAGATGTAACTCTGTGAGATGAATTAACAGAACACAGAGCAGTTTCTCAGAAAGCTTCTTTCCAGTTTTGAACGGAAGATATTTCCTTTTTCACCATAGCCCTCTATGGGCTTCCAAATATCCCTTTGCCAATTCCACAAGAACAGCCTTAGGAAAAGGCTTCTTGAAGGGAAAGATGTAACTCTGTGAGATGAATTAACAGAACACAGAACAGTCTCTCAGAAAGCTTCTTTCCAGTTTTGAACTGAAGATATTTCCTTTTTCAACATAGCCCTCTATGGGCTTCCAAATATCCCTTTGCCAATTCCACAAGAACAGCCTTAGCGAAAGGCTTCTTGAAGGGAAAGATGTAACTCTGTGAGATGAATTAACAGAACACAGAGCAGATTCTCAGAAAGATTCTTTCCAGTTTTGAACGGAAGATATTTCCTTTTTCATCATAGCTCTCTATGGGCTTCCAAATATCCCCTTGCTATTTCCACAAGAACAGCCTTAGCGAAAGGCTTCTTGAAGGGAAAGATGTAACTCTGTGAGATGAATTAACAGAACACAGAGCAGTTTCTCAGAAAGCTTCTTTCCAGTTTTGAACGGAAGATATTTCCTTTTTCACCATAGCCCTCTATGGGCTTCCAAATATCCTTTGCCAATTCCACAAGAACAGCCTTAGCGAAAGGCTTCTTGAAGGGAAAGATGTAACTCTGTGAGATGAATTACCAGAACACAGAGCAGTCTCTCAGAAAGCTTCTTTCCAGTTTTGAACGGAAGATATTTCCTTTTTCACCATAGCCCTCTATGGGCTTCCAAATATCCTTTGCCAATTCCACAAGAACAGCCTTAGCGAAAGGCTTCTTGAAGGAAAGATGTAACTCTGTGAGATGAATTAACAGAACACAGAGCAGTTTCTCAGAAAGCTTCTTTCCAGTTTTGAACGGAAGATATTTCCTTTTTCACCATAGCCTCTATGGGCTTCCAAATATCCTTTGCCAATTCCACAAGAACAGCCTTAGCGAAAGGCTTCTTGAAGGAAAGATGTAACTCTGTGAGATGAATTAACAGAACACAGAGCAGATTCTCAGAAAGCTTCTTTCCAGTTTTGAGCGGAAGGTATTTCCTTTTTCACCATAGCCCTCTATGGGCTTCCAATTATCCTTTGCTATTTCCACAAGAACAGCCTTAGCGAAGGCTTCTTGAAGGAAAGATGTAACTCTGTGAGATGAATTAACAGAACACAGAGCAGTTTCTCAGAAAGCTTCTTTCCAGTTTTGAGCGGAAGATATTTCCTTTTTCACCATAGCCTCTATGGGCTTCCAAATATCCTTTGCCAATTCCACAAGAACAGCCTTAGCGAAAGGCTTCTTGAAGGAAAGATGTAACTCTGTGAGATGAATTAACAGAACACAGAGCAGTTTCTCAAGCTTCTTTCCAGTTTTGAGCGGAAGATATTTCCTTTTCACCATAGCCCTCTAGGGGCTTCCAAATATCCTTTGCCAATTCCACAAGAACAGCCTTAGCGAAAGGCTTCTTGAAGGAAAGATGTAACTGTGAGATGAATTAACAGAACACAGAGCAGTCTCTCAGAAAGCTTCTTTCCAGTTTTGAGCGGAAGGTATTTCCTTTTCACCATAGCCCTCTATGGGCTTCCAATTATCCTTTGCCAATTCCACAAGAACAGCCTTAGCGAAAGGCTTCTTGAAGGAAAGATGTAACTCTGTGAGATGAATTAACAGAACACAGAGCAGTCTCTCAGAAAGCTTCTTTCCAGTTTTGAGCGGAAGATATTTCCTTTTCACCATAGCCCTCTATGGGCTTCCAAATATCCTTTGCCAATTCCACAAGAACAGCCTTAGCGAAAGGCTTCTTGAAGGAAAGATGTAACTCTGTGAGATGAATTAACAGAACACAGAGCAGTCTCTCAGAAAGCTTCTTTCCAGTTTTGAGCGGAAGATATTTCCTTTTCACCATAGCCCTCTATGGGCTTCCAAATATCCTTTGCCAATTCCACAAGAACAGCCTTAGCGAAAGGCTTCTTGAAGGAAAGATGTAACTCTGTGAGATGAATTAACAGAACACAGAGCAGTCTCTCAGAAAGCTTCTTTCCAGTTTTGAACGGAAGATATTTCCTTTTCACCATAGCCCTCTATGGGCTTCCAAATATCCTTTGCCAATTCCACAAGAACAGCCTTAGCGAAGGCTTCTTGAAGGAAAGATGTAACTCTGTGAGATGAATTAACAGAACACAGAGCAGTCTCTCAGAAAGCTTCTTTCCAGTTTTGAACGGAAGATATTTCCTTTTCACCATAGCTCTCTATGGGCTTCCAAATATCCCTTTGCCAATTCCACAAGAACAGCCTTAGCGAAAGGCTTCTTGAAGGAAAGATGTAACTCTGTGAGATGAATTAACAGAACACAGAGCAGTTTCTCAGAAAGCTTCTTTCCAGTTTTGAGCGGAAGATATTTCCTTTTCACCATAGCCCTCTATGGGCTTCCAAATATCCTTGCCAATTCCACAAGAACAGCCTTAGCGAAAGGCTTCTTGAAGGAAAGATGTAACTCTGTGAGATGAATTAACAGAACACAGAGCAGTTTCTCAGAAAGCTTCTTTCCAGTTTTGAAGCGGAAGATATTTCCTTTTCACCATAGCCCTCTATGGGCTTCCAAATATCCTTTGCCAATTCCACAAGAACAGCCTTAGCGAAAGGCTTCTTGAAGGAAAGATGTAACTCTGTGAGATGAATTAACAGAACACAGAGCAGTTTCTCAGAAAGCTTCTTTCCAGTTTTGAGCGGAAGATATTTCCTTTTCACCATAGCCTCTATGGGCTTCCAAATATCCTTTGCCAATTCCACAAGAACAGCCTTAGCGAAGGCTTCTTGAAGGAAAGATGTAACTCTGTGAGATGAATTAACAGAACACAGAGCAGTTTCTCAAGCTTCTTTCCAGTTTTGAACGGAAGATATTTCCTTTTCACCATAGCCCTCTAAGGGCTTCCAAATATCCCTTGCCAATTCCACAAGAACAGCCTTAGCGAAAGGCTTCTTGAAGGAAAGATGTAACTCTGTGAGATGAATTAACAGAACACAGAGCAGTTTCTCAGAAAGCTTCTTTCCAGTTTTGAGCGGAAGATATTTCCTTTTCACCATAGCCCTCTATGGGCTTCCAAATATCCCTTTGCCAATTCCACAAGAACAGCCTTAGCGAAAGGCTTCTTGAAGGAAAGATGTAACTCTGTGAGATGAATTAACAGAACACAGAGCAGTTTCTCAGAAAGCTTCTTTCCAGTTTTGAGCGGAAGATATTTCCTTTTCACCATAGCCCTCTATGGGCTTCCAAATATCCTTTGCCAATTCCACAAGAACAGCCTTAGCGAAAGGCTTCTTGAAGGAAAGATGTAACTCTGTGAGATGAATTAACAGAACACAGAGCAGTTTCTCAAGCTTCTTTCCAGTTTTGAGCGGAAGATATTTCCTTTTCACCATAGCCCTCTATGGGCTTCCAAATATCCTTTGCCAATTCCACAAGAACAGCCTTAGCGAAGGCTTCTTGAAGGAAAGATGTAACTCTGTGAGATGAATTAACAGAACACAGAGCAGTTTCTCAAGAAAGCTTCTTTCCAGTTTTGAACGGAAGATATTTCCTTTTCACCATAGCCCTCTATGGGCTTCCAAATATCCTTTGCCAATTCCACAAGAACAGCCTTAGCGAAAAGGCTTCTTGAAGGAAAGATGTAACTCTGTGAGATGAATTAACAGAACATAGAGCAGTTTCTCAGAAAGCTTCTTTCCAGTTTTGAGCGGAAGATATTTCCTTTTTCACCATAGCCCTCTATGGGCTTCCAAATATCCTTTGCCAATTCCACAAGAACAGCCTTAGCGAAAGGCTTCTTGAAGGAAAGATGTAACTCTGTGAGATGAATTAACAGAACACAGAGCAGTTTCTCAGAAAGCTTCTTTCCAGTTTTGAGCGGAAGATATTTCCTTTTCACCATAGCCCTCTATGGGCTTCCAAATATCCTTTGCCAATTCCACAAGAACAGCCTTAGCGAAAGGCTTCTTGAAGGAAAGATGTAACTCTGTGAGATGAATTAACAGAACACAGAGCAGTTTCTCAAGCTTCTTTCCAGTTTTGAACGGAAGATATTTCCTTTTTCACCATAGCCCTCTATGGGCTTCCAAATATCCTTTGCCAATTCCACAAGAACAGCCTTAGCGAAAGGCTTCTTGAAGGAAAGATGTAACTCTGTGAGATGAATTAACAGAACACAGAGCAGTTTCTCAGAAAGCTTCTTTCCAGTTTTGAACGGAAGATATTTCCTTTTCACCATAGCCCTCTATGGGCTTCCAAATATCCTTTGCCAATTCCACAAGAACAGCCTTAGCGAAAGGCTTCTTGAAGGAAAGATGTAACTCTGTGAGATGAATTAACAGAACACAGAGCAGTTTCTGAAAGCTTCTTTCCAGTTTTTGAACGGAAGATATTTCCTTTTCACCATAGCCCTCTATGGGCTTCCAAATATCCTTGCCAATTCCACAAGAACAGCCTTAGCGAAAGGCTTCTTGAAGGAAAGATGTAACTCTGTGAGATGAATTAACAGAACACAGAGTTTCTCAGAAAGCTTCTTTCCAGTTTTGAACGGAAGATATTTCCTTTTCACCATAGCCCTCTATGGGCTTCCAAATATCCTTTGCCAATTCCACAAGAACAGCCTTAGCGAAAGGCTTCTTGAAGGAAAGATGTAACTCTGTGAGATGAATTAACAGAACACAGAGCAGTTTCTCAGAAAGCTTCTTTCCAGTTTTGAACGGAAGATATTTCCTTTTCACCATAGCCCTCTATGGGCTTCCAAATATCCCTTTGCCAATTCCACAAGAACAGCCTTAGCGAAAGGCTTCTTGAAGGAAAGATGTAACTCTGTGAGATGAATTAACAGAACACAGAGCAGTTTCTCAGAAGCTTCTTTCCAGTTTTGAAGCGGAAGATATTTCCTTTTCACCATAGCCCTCTATGGGCTTCCAAATATCCTTTGCCAATTCCACAAGAACAGCCTTAGCGAAAGGCTTCTTGAAGGAAAGATGTAACTCTGTGAGATGAATTAACAGAACACAGAGCAGTTTCTCAGAAAGCTTCTTTCCAGTTTTGAGCGGAAGATATTTCCTTTTCACCATAGCCTCTATGGGCTTCCAAATATCCCTTTGCCAATTCCACAAGAACAGCCTTAGCGAAAGGCTTCTTGAAGGAAAGATGTAACTCTGTGAGATGAATTAACAGAACACAGAGCAGTTTCTCAGAAAGCTTCTTTCCAGTTTTGAGCGGAAGATATTTCCTTTTTCACCATAGCCCTCTATGGGCTTCCAAATATCCCTTTGCCAATTCCACAAGAACAGCCTTAGCGAAAGGCTTCTTGAAGGAAAGATGTAACTCTGTGAGATGAATTAACAGAACACAGAGCAGTTTCTCAGAAAGCTTCTTTCCAGTTTTGAACGGAAGATATTTCCTTTTCACCATAGCCCTATGGGCTTCCAAATATCCCTTTGCCAATTCCACAAGAACAGCCTTAGCGAAAGGCTTCTTGAAGGGAAAGATGTAACTCTGTGAGATGAATTAACAGAACACAGAGCAGTTTCTCAAGCTTCTTTCCAGTTTTGAGCGGAAGATATTTCCTTTTTCACCATAGCCCTCTATGGGCTTCCAAATATCCTTTGCCAATTCCACAAGAACAGCCTTAGCGAAGGCTTCTTGAAGGGAAAGATGTAACTCTGTGAGATGAATTAACAGAACACAGAGCAGTCTCTCAGAAAGCTTCTTTCCAGTTTTGAGCGGAAGATATTTCCTTTTTCCATAGCCCTCTATGGGCTTCCAAATATCCTTTGCCAATTCCACAAGAACAGCCTTAGCGAAGGCTTCTTGAAGGAAAGATGTAACTCTGTGAGATGAATTAACAGAACACAGAGCAGTCTCTCAAGCTTCTTTCCAGTTTTGAGCGGAAGATATTTCCTTTTTCACCATAGCCCTCTATGGGCTTCCAAATATCCTTTGCCAATTCCACAAGAACAGCCTTAGCGAAAGGCTTCTTGAAGGGAAAGATGTAACTCTGTGAGATGAATTAACAGAACACAGAGCAGTTTCTCAGAAAGCTTCTTTCCAGTTTTGAGCGGAAGATATTTCCTTTTCACCATAGCCCTCTATGGGCTTCCAAATATCCTTTGCCAATTCCACAAGAACAGCCTTAGCGAAAGGCTTCTTGAAGGAAAGATGTAACTCTGTGAGATGAATTAACAGAACACAGAGCAGTTTCTCAGAAAGCTTCTTTCCAGTTTTGAAGCGGAAGATATTTCCTTTTTCACCATAGCCCTCTATGGGCTTCCAAATATCCCTTGCCAATTCCACAAGAACAGCCTTAGCGAAAGGCTTCTTGAAGGGAAAGATGTAACTCTGTGAGATGAATTAACAGAACACAGAGCAGTTTCTCAAGCTTCTTTCCAGTTTTGAGCGGAAGATATTTCCTTTTTCACCATAGCCCTCTATGGGCTTCCAAATATCCCTTTGCCAATTCCACAAGAACAGCCTTAGCGAAAGGCTTCTTGAAGGAAAGATGTAACTCTGTGAGATGAATTAACAGAACACAGAGCAGTTCTCAGAAAGCTTCTTTCCAGTTTTGAACGGAAGATATTTCCTTTTCACCATAGCCTCTATGGGCTTCCAAATATCCTTTGCCAATTCCACAAGAACAGCCTTAGCGAAAAGGCTTCTTGAAGGGAAAGATGTAACTCTGTGAGATGAATTAACAGAACACAGAGCAGTCTCTCAAGCTTCTTTCCAGTTTTGAGCGGAAGATATTTCCTTTTCACCATAGCCCTCTATGGGCTTCCAAATATCCTTTGCCAATTCCACAAGAACAGCCTTAGCGAAGGCTTCTTGAAGGGAAAGATGTAACTCTGTGAGATGAATTAACAGAACACAGAGCAGTTTCTCAGAAAGCTTCTTTCCAGTTTTGAGCGGAAGATATTTCCTTTTCACCATAGCCCTCTATGGGCTTCCAAATATCCCTTTGCCAATTCCACAAGAACAGCCTTAGCGAAGGCTTCTTGAAGGAAAGATGTAACTCTGTGAGATGAATTAACAGAACACAGAGCAGTTTCTCAGAAAGCTTCTTTCCAGTTTTGAGCGGAAGGTATTTCCTTTTCACCATAGCCCTCTATGGGCTTCCAAATATCCCTTTGCCAATTCCACAAGAACAGCCTTAGCGAAGGCTTCTTGAAGGGAAAGATGTAACTCTGTGAGATGAATTAACAGAACACAGAGCAGTTTCTCAGAAAGCTTCTTTCCAGTTTTGAGCGGAAGATATTTCCTTTTCACCATAGCCCTCTATGGGCTTCCAAATATCCCTTTGCCAATTCCACAAGAACAGCCTTAGCGAAAGGCTTGTTGAAGGAAAGATGTAACTCTGTGAGATGAATTAACAGAACACAGAGCAGTTTCTCAAAGCTTCTTTCCAGTTTTGAGCGGAAGATATTTCCTTTTTCACCATAGCCCTCTATGGGCTTCCAAATATCCTTTGCCAATTCCACAAGAACAGCCTTAGCGAAATGCTTCTTGAAGGGAAAGATGTAACTCTGTGAGATGAATTAACAGAACACAGAGCAGTCTCTCAGAAAGCTTCTTTCCAGTTTTGAGCGGAAGATATTTCCTTTTCACCATAGCCCTCTATGGGCTTCCAAATATCCTTTGCCAATTCCACAAGAACAGCCTTAGCAAAAGGCTTCTTGAAGGAAAGATGTAACTCTGTGAGATGAATTAACAGAACACAGAAGTCTCTCAGAAAGCTTCTTTCCAGTTTTGAGCGGAAGGTATTTCCTTTTCACCATAGCTCTCTATGGGCTTCCAAATTATCCTTTGCCAATTCCACAAGAACAGCCTTAGCGAAAGGCTTCTTGAAGGAAAGATGTAACTCTGTGAGATGAATTAACAGAACACAGAACGTCTCAGAAAGCTTCTTTCCAGTTTTGAACGGAAGATATTTCCTTTTTCACCATAGCCCCCTATGGGCTTCCAAATATCCCTTTGCCAATTCCACAAGAACAGCCTTAGCGAAAGGCTTCTTGAAGGGAAAGATGTAACTCTGTGAGATGAATTAACAGAACACAGAGCAGTTTCTCAGAAAGATTCTTTCCAGTTTGAACGGAGGAGAATTCCTTTTTCACCATAGCCCTCTAGGGGCTTCCAAATATCACTTTGCCAATTCCAAAAGAACAGCCTTAGTGAAAGGCTTCTTGAAGGGAAAGATGTAACTCTGTGAGATGAATTAACAGAACACAGAGCAGTTTCTCAAGCTTCTTTCCAGTTTTGAGCGGAAGATATTTCCTTTTCACCATAGCCCTCTATGGGCTTCCAAATATCCTTTGCCAATTCCACAAGAACAGCCTTAGCGAAAGGCTTCTTGAAGGGAAAGATGTAACTCTGTGAGATGAATTAACAGAACACAGAGCAGTCTCAAGCTTCTTTCCAGTTTTGAGCGGAAGATATTTCCTTTTCACCATAGCTCTCTATGGGCTTCCAAATATCCCTTTGCCAATTCCACAAGAACAGCCTTAGCGAAAGGCTTCTTGAAGGAAAGATGTAACTCTGTGAGATGAATTAACAGAACACAGAGCAGTTTCTCAAGCTTCTTTCCAGTTTTGAGCGGAAGATATTTCCTTTTCACCATAGCCCTCTATGGGCTTCCAAATATCCTTGCCAATTCCACAAGAACAGCCTTAGCGAAAGGCTTCTTGAAGGAAAGATGTAACTCTGTGAGATGGAATTAACAGAACACAGAGCAGTTTCTCAGAAAGCTTCTTTCCAGTTTTGAGCGGAAGATATTTCCTTTTCACCATAGCCCTCTATGGGCTTCCAAATATCCTTGCCAATTCCACAAGAACAGCCTTAGCGAAAGGCTTCTTGAAGGAAAGATGTAACTCTGTGAGATGAATTAACAGAACACAGAGCAGTTTCTCAGAAAGCTTCTTTCCAGTTTTGAGCGGAAGATATTTCCTTCTTCCACCATAGCCCTCTATGGGCTTCCAAATATCCCTTTGCCAATTACACAAGAACAGCCTTAGCGAAGGCTTCTTGAAGGAAAGATGTAACTCTGTGAGATGAATTAACAGAACACAGAGCAGTTTCTCAGAAAGCTTCTTTCCAGTTTTGAGCGGAAGATATTTCCTTTTTCACCATAGCCTCTATGGGCTTCCAAATATCCCTTTGCCAATTCCACAAGAACAGCCTTAGCGAAAGGCTTCTTGAAGGAAAGATGTAACTCTGTGAGATGAATTAACAGAACACAGAGCAGTTTCTCAAGCTTCTTTCCAGTTTTGAGCGGAAGATATTTCCTTTTTCACCATAGCCCTCTATGGGCTTCCAAATATCCTTTGCCAATTCCACAAGAACAGCCTTAGCGAAAGGCTTCTTGAAGGAAAGATGTAACTCTGTGAGATAAATTAACAGAACACAGAGCAGTCTCTCAGAAAGCTTCTTTCCAGTTTTGAACGGAAGATATTTCCTTTTCACCACAGCCCTCTATGGGCTTCCAAATATCCTTTGCCAATTCCACAAGAACAGCCTTAGCGAAGGCTTCTTGAAGGAAAGATGTAACTCTGTGAGATGAATTAACAGAACACAGAGCAGTTTCTCAAGCTTCTTTCCAGTTTTGAACGGAAGATATTTCCTTTTCACCATAGCCTCTATGGGCTTCCAAATATCCTTTGCCAATTCCACAAGAACAGCCTTAGCGAAAGGCTTCTTGAAGGAAAGATGTAACTCTGTGAGATGAATTAACAGAACACAGAGCAGTTTCTCAGAAAGCTTCTTTCCAGTTTTGAGCGGAAGATATTTCCTTTTCACCATAGCCCTCTATGGGCTTCCAAATATCCTTTGCCAATTCCACAAGAACAGCCTTAGCGAAAGGCTTCTTGAAGGAAAGATGTAACTCTGTGAGATGAATTACCAGAACACAGAGCAGTCTCTCAGAAAGCTTCTTTCCAGTTTTGAGCGGAAGATATTTCCTTTTTCACCATAGCCCTCTATGGGCTTCCAAATATCCCCAATTCCACAAGAACAGTTTTAGCGAAAGGCTTCTTGAAGGAAAGATGTAACTCTGTGAGATGAATTAACAGAACACAGAGCAGTCTCTCAGAAAGCTTCTTTCCAGTTTTGAGCGGAAGATATTTCCTTTTCACCATTGCCCTCTATGGGCTTCCAAATATACCTTTGCCAATTCCACAAGAACAGCCTTAGCGAAAGGCTTCTTGAAGGGAAAGATGTAACTCTGTGAGATGAATTACCAGAACACAGAGCAGTCTCTCAATAAGCTTCTTTCCAGTTTTGAACGGAAGATATTTCCTTTTTCACCGTAGCCCTCTATGGGCTTCCAAATATCCCTTTGCCAATTCCACAAGAACTGCCTTAGCGAAAGGCTCTGGAAGGGAAAGATGTAACTCTGTGAGATGGATTACCAGAACACAGAGCAGTTTCTCAGAAAGCTTCTTTCCAGTTTTGAACGGAAGCTATTTCCTTTTTCACCATAGACCTCTATGGGCTTCCAAATATCCTTTTGCTATTTCCACAAGAACAGCCTTAGAGAAAGGCTGTGAAGGAAAGATGTAACTCTGTGAGATGAATTAACAGAACACAGAGCAGTTTCTAGAAAGCTTCTTTCCAGTTTTGAGCGGAAGATATTTCCTTTTCACCATAGCCCTCTGGGCTTCCAAATATCCCTCTGCCAATTCCACAAGAACAGCCTTGGCGAAAGGCTTCTTGAAGGAAAGATGTAACTCTGTGAGATGAATTAACAGAATACAGAGCAGATTTTCAGAAAGCTTCTTTCCAGTTTTGAGCGGAAGATATTTCCTTTTCACCATAGCCCTCTATGGGCTTCCAAATATCCCTTTGCCAATTCCACAAGAACAGCCTTAGCGAAAGGCTTCTTGAAGGGAAAGATGTAACTCTGTGAGATGAATTAACAGAACACAGAGCAGTTTCTCAGAAAGCTTCTTTCCAGTTTTGAAGCGGAAGATATTTCCTTTTCACCATAGCCCTCTATGGGCTTCCAAATATCCTTTGCCAATTCCACAAGAACAGCCTTAGCGAAGGCTTCTTGAAGGGAAAGATGTAACTCTGTGAGATGAATTAACAGAACACAGAGCAGTTTCTCAAGCTTCTTTCCATTTTGAGCGGAAGATATTTCCTTTTCACCATAGCCCTCTATGGGCTTCAAATATCCCTTTGCCAATTCCACAAGAACAGCCTTAGCGAAGGCTTCTTGAAGGAAAGATGTAACTCTGTGAGATGAATTAACAGAACACAGAGCAGTTTCTCGAGAAAGCTTCTTTGCAGTTTTGAGCGGAAGATATTTCCTTTTCCACCATAGCCTCTATGGGCTTCCAAATATCCTTGCCAATTCCACAAGAACAGCCTTAGCGAAAGGCTTCTTGAAGGAAAGATGTAACTCTGTGAGATGAATTAACAGAAAACAGAGCAGTTTCTCAGAAAGCTTCTTTCCAGTTTTGAGCGGAAGATATTTCCTTTTTCACCATAGCCCTCTATGGGCTTCCAAATATCCTTTGCCAATTCCACAAGAACAGCCTTAGCGAAGGCTTCTTGAAGGGAAAGATGTAACTCTGTGACATGAATTAAAGAACACAGAGCAGTTTCTGAGAAAGATTCTTTCCAGTTTTGAGCGGAAGATATTTCCTTTTCACCATAGCCCTCTATGGGCTTCCAAATATCCTTGCCAATTCCACAAGAACAGCCTTAGCGAATGCTTCTTGAAGGGAAAGATGTAACTCTTTGAGATGAATTAACAGAACACAGAGCAGTTTCTCAAGCTTCTTTCCAGTTTTGAGCGGAAGATATTTCCTTCTTCACCATAGCCTCTATGGGCTTCCAAATATCCTTTGCCAATTACACAAGAACAGGCTTAGCGAAAGGCTTCTTGAAGGAAAGATGTAACTCTGTGAGATGAATTAACAGCACACAGAGCAGTTTCTCAGAAAGCTTCTTTCCAGTTTTGAGCGGAAGATATTTCCTTCTTCACCATAGCCCTCTAAGGGCTTCCAAATATCCTTTGCCAATTCCACAAGAACAGGCTTAGCGAAAGGCTTCTTGAAGGAAAGATGTAACTCTGTGAGATGAATTAACAGAACACAGAGCAGTTTCTCAGAGCTTCTTTCCAGTTTTGAACGGAAGATATTTCCTTTTCACCATAGCCCTCTATGGGCTTCCAAATATCCTTTGCCAATTCCACAAGAACAGCCTTAGCGAAATGCTTCTTGAAGGAAATATGTAACTCTGTGAGATAAATTAACAGAACACAGAGCAGTCTCTCAGAAAGCTTCTTTCCACTTTTGAGCGGAAGATATTTCCTTTCTCACCATAGCCCTCTATGGGCTTCCAAATATCCTTTGCCAATTCCACAAGAACAGCCTTAGCGAACGGCTTCTTGAAGGGAAAGATGTAACTCTGTGAGATGAATTAACAGAACACAGAGCAGTTTCTCAGAAAGCTTCTTTCCAGTTTTCGGAAGATATTTCCTTTTTCACCATAGCGCTCTATGGGCTTCCAAATATCCTTTGCCAATTCCACAAGAACAGCCTTAGCGAAAGGCTTCTTGAAGGAAAGATGTAACTCTGTGAGATGAATTAACAGAACACAGAGCAGTTTCTCAGAAAGCTTCTTTCCAGTTTTGAGCGGAAGATATTTCCTTTTCACCATAGCCCTGTATGGGCTTCCAAATATCCTTGCCAATTCCACAAGAACAGCCTTAGCGAAAACTTCTTGAAGGAAAGATGTAACTCTGTGAGATGAATTACCAGAACATAGAGCAGTCTCAGAAAGCTTCTTTCCAGTTTTGAGCGGAAGATATTTCCTTTTCACCATAGCCCTCTATGGGCTTCCAAATATCCTTTGCCAATTCCACAAGAACAGCCTTAGCGAAAGTCTTCTTGAAGGCAAAGATGTAACTCTGTGAGATGAATTACCAGAACATAGAGCAGTCTCTCAAGCTTCTTTCCAGTTTTGAGCGGAAGATATTTCCTTTTTCACCATAGCCCTCTATGGGCTTCCAAATATCCTTGCCAATTCCACAAGAACAGTTTTAGCGAAAGTCTTCTTGAAGCAAAGATGTAACTCTGTGAGATGAATTAACAGAACACAGAGCAGTCTCAGAAAGCTTCTTTCCAGTTTTGAGCGGAAGATATTTCCTTTTCACCATTGCCCTCTATGGGCTTCCAAATATACCTTTGCCAATTCCACAAGAACAGCCTTAGCGAAAGGCTTCTTGAAGGAAAGTTGTAACTCTGTGAGATGAATTACCAGAACACAGAGCAGTCTCTCTCAATAAGCTTCTTTCCAGTTTTGAGCGGAAGATATTTCCTTTTCACCATAGCCTCTATGGGCTTCCAAATATCCTTTGCCAATTCCACAAGAACTGCCTTAGCGAAAGGCTTCTGGAAGGAAAGATGTAACTCTGTGAGATGGATAACCAGAACACAGAGCAGTTTCTCAAGCTTCTTTCCAGTTTTGAGCGGAAGGTATTTCCTTTTCACCATATCTCTCTATGGGCTTCCAAATATCCTTTTACTATTTCCACAAGAACAGCCTTAGCGAAGGAAAGATGTAACTCTGTGAGATGAATTAACAGAACACAGAGCAGTTTCTAAAGCTTCTTTCCAGTTTTGAGCGGAAGATATTTCCTTTTCACCATAGCCCTCTAAGGGCTTCCAAATATCCCTCTGCCAATTCCACAAGAACAGCCTTAGGAAAGGCTTCTTGAAGGAAAGATGTAACTCTGTGAGATGAATTAACAGAATACAGAGCAGATTTTCAGAAAGCTTCTTTCCAGTTTTGAGCGGAAGGTATTTCCTTTTCACCATAGCCCTCTATGGGCTTCCAAATATTTCTTTGCCAATTCCACAAGAACAGCCTTAGCGAAAGGCTTCTTGAAGGAAAGATGTAACTCTGGAGATGAATTACCAGAACACAGAGCAGTCTCTCAAGCTTCTTTCCAGTTTTGAACGGAATATATTTCCTTTTCACCATAGCCCTCTATGGGTTTCCAGATATCCTTTGCCAATTCCACAAGAACAGCCTTAGCGAAAACTTCTTGAAGGAAAGATGTAACTCTGTGAGATGAATTAACAGAACACAGAGCAGTTTCTCAAGCTTCTTTCCATTTTGAACGGAAGATATTTCCTTTTTCAACGTAGCCCTCTATGGGCCTCAAATATCCTTTGCCAATTCCACAAGAACAGCCTTAGCGAAGGCTTCTTGAATCGAAAGATGTAACACTGTGAGATGAATTAACAGAACACAGAGCGTTTCTCAAGCTTCTTTGCAGTTTTGAGCGGAAGATATTTCCTTTTCCACCATAGCCTCTATGGGCTTCCAAATATCCTTTGCCAATTCCACAAGAACAGCCTTAGCGAAAACTTCTTGAAGGAAAGATGTAACTCTGTGAGATGAATTAACAGAAAACAGAGCAGTTTCTCAGAAAGCTTGTTTCCAGTTTTCAACGGAAGATATTTCCTTTTTCACCATAGCCTCTATGGGCTTCCAAATATCCTTTGCCAATTCCACAAGAACAGCCTTAGCGAAAGGCTTCTTGAAGGAAAGATGTAACTCGGTGACATGAATTAAAAGAACACAGAGCAGTTTCTGAAAGATTCCTTCCAGTTTTGAGCGGAAGATATTTCCTTTTTCACCATAGCCCTCTATGGGCTTCCAAATATCCTTTGCCAATTCCACAAGAACAGCCTTAGCGAAATGCTTCTTGAAGGGAAATATGTAACTCTGTGAGATGAATTAACAGAACACAGAGCAGTCTCTCAGAAAGCTTCTTTCCACTTTTGAGCGGAAGATATTTCCTTTTTCACCATAGCCCTCTATGGGCTTCCAAATATCCTTTGCCAATTCCACAAGAACAGCCTTAGCGAAGGCTTCTTGAAGGAAAGATGTAACTCTGTGAGATGAATTAACAAAACACAGAGCAGTTTCTCAGAAAGCTTCTTTCCAGTTTTGAGCGGAAGATATTTCCTTTTTCACCATAGCCCTCTATGGGCTTCCAAATATCCTTTGCCAATTCCACAAGAACAGCCTTAGCGAAAGGCTTTTGAAGGGAAAGATGTAACTCTGTGAGATGAATTAACAGAACACAGAGCAGTTTCTAAGAAAGCTTCTTTCCAGTTTTGAACGGAAGATATTTCCTTTTTCACCATAGCCCTCTATGGGCTTCCAAATATCCTTTGCCAATTCCACAAGAACAGCCTTAGCGAAGGCTTCTTGAAGGGAAAGATGTAACTCTGTGAGATGAATTACCAGAACATAGAGCAGTCTCTCAAGCTTCTTTCCAGTTTTGAGCGGAAGATATTTCCTTTTTCACCATAGCCCTCTATGGGCTTCCAAATATCCTCTGCCAATTCCACAAGAACAGTCTTAGAGAAAGGCTTCTTGAAGGGAAAGATGTAACTCTGTGAGATGGATTACCAGAACACAGAGCAGTTTCTCAGAAAGCTTCTTTCCAGTTTTGAACGGAAGGTATTTCCTTTTTCACCATATCTCTCTATGGGCTTCCAAATATCCCTCTGCCAATTCCACAAGAACAGCCTTAGCGAAAGGCTTCTTGAAGGGAAAGATGTAACTCTGTGAGATGAATTAACAGAACACAGAGCAGATTTTCAGAAAGCTTCTTTCCAGTTTTGAACGGAAGATATTTCCTTTTTCACCATAGCCCTCTATGGGCTTCCAAATATCTCTTTGCCAATTCCACAAGAACAGCCTTAGCGAAAGGCTTCTTGAAGGGAAAGATGTAACTCTGGAGATGAATTACCAGAACACAGAGCAGTCTCTCAGAAAGCTTCTTTCCAGTTTTGAACGGAATATATTTCCTTTTTCACCATAGCCCTCTATGGGTTTCCAAATATCCCTTTGCCAATTCCACAAGAACAGCCTTAGCGAAAGGCTTCTTGAAGGGAAAGATGTAACTCTGTGAGATGAATTAACAGAACACAGAGCAGTTTCTCAGAAAGCTTCTTTCCATTTTTGAACGGAAGATATTTCCTTTTTCAACGTAGCCCTCTATGGGCTTCCAAATATCACTTTGCCAATTCCACAAGAACAGCCTTAGCGAAAGGCTTCTTGAAGCGAAAGATGTAACTCTGTGAGATGAATTAACAGAACACAGAGCAGTTTCTCAGAAAGCTTCTTTCCATTTTGGAACGGAAGATATTTCCTTTTTCAACGTAGCCCTCTATGGGCCTCAAATATCCCTTTGCCAATTCCACAAGAACAGCCTTAGCGAAAGGCTTCTTGAAGCGAAAGATGTAACACTGTGAGATGAATTAACAGAACACAGAGCAGTTTCTCAGAAAGCTTCTTTCCAGTTTTGAACGGAAGATATTTCCTTTTCACCATAGCCCTCTATGGGCTTCCAAATATCCCTTTGCCAATTCCACAAGAACAGCCTTAGCGAAAGGCTTCTTGAAGGGAAAGATGTAACTCTGTGAGATGAATTAACAGAACACAGAGCAGTTTCTCAGAAAGCTTGTTTCCAGTTTTGAACGGAAGATATTTCCTTTTTCACCATAGCCCTCTATGGGCTTCCAAATATCCCTTTGCCAATTCCACAAGAACAGCCTTAGCGAAAGGCTTCTTGAAGGGAAAGATGTAACTCGGTGACATGAATTAAAAGAACACAGAGCAGTTTCTGAGAAAGATTCTTTCCAGTTTTGAACGGAAGATATTTCCTTTTTCACCATAGCCCTCTATGGGCTTCCAAATATCCCTTTGCCAATTCCACAAGAACAGCCTTAGCGAAATGCTTCTTGAAGGGAAAGATGTAACTCTGTGAGATGAATTAACAGAACACAGAGCAGTCTCTCAGAAAGCTTCTTTCCAGTTTTGAACGGAAGGTATTTCCTTTTTCACCATAGCTCTCTATGGGCTTCCAATTATCCCTTTGCCAATTCCACAAGAACAGCCTTAGCAAAATGCTTCTTGAAGGGAAAGATGTAACTCTGTGAGATGAATTAACAGAACACAGAGCAGACTCTCAGAAAGATTCTTTCCAGGCTTGAACGGAAGGTATTTCCTTTTTCACCATAGCTCTCTATGGGCTTCCAAATATCCTTTGCCAATTCCACAAGAACAGCCTTAGCAAAGGCTTCTTGAAGGAAAGATGTAACTCTGTGAGATGAATTAACAGAACACAGAGCAGTCTCTCAGAAAGCTTCTTTCCAGTTTTGAACGGAAGATATTTCCTTTTTCACCATAGCCCTCTATGGGCTTCCAAATATCCCTTTGCCAATTCCACAAGAACAGCCTTAGCGAAAGGCTTCTTGAAGGGAAAGATGTAACTCTGTGAGATGAATTAACAGAACACAGAGCAGATTCTCAAGCTTCTTTCCAGTTTTGAGCGGAAGGTATTTCCTTTTCACCATAGATCTCTATGGGCTTCCAAATATCCTTTGCCAATTCCACAAGAACAGCCTTAGCGAAAGGCTTCTTGAAGGAAAGATGTAACTCTGTGAGATGAATTAACAGAACACAGAACAGTTTCTCAAGCTTCTTTCCAGTTTTGAAGCGGAAGATATTTCCTTCTTCACCGTAGCCCTCTATGGGTTTCCAAATATCCTTGCCAATTCCACAAGAACAGGCTTAGCGAAAGGCTTCTTGAAGGAAAGATGTAACTCTGTGAGATGGATTAACAGAACACAGAGCAGTTTCTCAGAAAGCTTCTTTCCAGTTTTGAACGGAAGATATTTCCTTTTCACCATAGCCTCTATGGGCTTCCAAATATCCTTTGCCAATTCCACAAGAACAGCCTTAGCGAAATGCTTCTTGAAGGAAAGATGTAACTCTTTGAGATGAATTAACAGAACACAGAGCAGTTTCTCAGAAAGCTTCTTTCCAGTTTTGAACGGAAGATATTTCCTTCTTCACCATAGCCTCTAAGGGCTTCCAAATATCCTTTGCCAATTCCACAAGAACAGGCTTAGCGAAGGCTTCTTGAAGGAAAGATGTAACTCTGTGAGATGAATTAACAGCACACAGAGCAGTTTCTCAAGCTTCTTTCCAGTTTTGAGCGGAAGATATTTCCTTCTTCACCATAGCCCTCTAAGGGCTTCCAAATATCCTTTGCCAATTCCACAAGAACAGGCTTAGCGAAAGGCTTCTTGAAGGAAAGATGTAACTCTGTGAGATGAATTAACAGAACACAGAGCAGTTTCTCAAGCTTCTTTCCAGTTTTGAGCGGAAGATATTTCCTTTTTCACCATAGCCCTCTATGGGCTTCCAAATATCCTTGCCAATTCCACAAGAACAGCCTTAGCGAAATGCTTCTTGAAGGGAAATATGTAACTCTGTGAGATGAATTAACAGAACACAGAGCAGTCTCTCAGAAAGCTTCTTTCCACTTTTGAGCGGAAGATATTTCCTTTTCACCATAGCCCTCTATGGTCTTCCAAATATCCTTTGCCAATTCCACAAGAACAGCCTTAGCGAAAGGCTTCTTGAAGGAAAGATGTAACTCTGTGAGATGAATTAACAGAACACAGAGCAGATTCTCAAGCTTCTTTCCAGTTTTGAGCGGAAGATATTTCCTTTTCACCATAGCGCTCTATGGGCTTCCAAATATCCTTTGCCAATTCCACAAGAACAGCCTTAGCGAAAGGCTTCTTGAAGGGAAAGATGTAACTCTGTGAGATGGATTACCAGAACACAGAGCAGTTTCTCAGAAAGCTTCTTTCCAGTTTTGAACGGAAGGTATTTCCTTTTTCACCATATCTCTCTATGGGCTTCCAAATATCCTTTTGCTATTTCCACAAGAACAGCCTTAGAGAAAGGCTTCTTGAAGGGAAAGATGTAACTCTGTGAGATGAATTAACAGAACACAGAGCAGTTTCTCAGAAAGCTTCTTTCCAGTTTTGAACGGAAGATATTTCCTTTTTCACCATAGCCCTCTAAGGGCTTCCAAATATCCCTCTGCCAATTCCACAAGAACAGCCTTAGCGAAAGGCTTCTTGAAGGGAAAGATGTAACTCTGTGAGATGAATTAACAGAACACAGAGCAGATTTTCAGAAAGCTTCTTTCCAGTTTTGAACGGAAGATATTTCCTTTTTCACCATAGCCCTCTATGGGCTTCCAAATATCTCTTTGCCAATTCCACAAGAACAGCCTTAGCGAAAGGCTTCTTGAAGGGAAAGATGTAACTCTGTGAGATGAATTACCAGAACACAGAGCAGTCTCTCAGAAAGCTTCTTTCCAGTTTTGAACGGAAGATATTTCCTTTTTCACCATAGCCCTCTATGGGCTTCCAAATATCCCTTTGCCAATTCCACAAGAACAGCCTTAGCGAAAAGGCTACTTGAAGGAAAGATGTAACTCTGTGAGATGAATTAACAGAACACAGAGCAGTTTCTCAGAAAGCTTCTTTCCAGTTTTGAACAGAAGATATTTCCTTTTTCACCATAGCGCTCTATGGGCTTCCAAATATCCTTTGCCAATTCCACAAGAACAGCCTTAGCAAAGGCTTGAAGGAAAGATGTAACTCTGTGAGATGAATTAACAGAACACAGAGCCGTTTCTCAGAAAGCTTCTTTGCAGTTTTGAACGGAAGATATTTCCTTTTTCACCATAGCGCTCTATGGGCTTCAAATATCCTTTGCCAATTCCACAAGAACAGCCTTAGCGAAAGGCTTTTGAAGGAAAGATGTAACTCTGTGAGATGAATTAACAGAACACAGAGCTGTTTCTCAGAAAGCTTGTTTCCAGTTTTGAACGGAAGATATTTCCTTTTTCACCATAGCCCTATGGGCTTCCAAATATCCTTTGCCAATTCCACAAGAACAGCCTTAGCGAAAGGCTTCTTGAAGGGAAAGATGTAACTCGGTGACATGAATTAACAGAACACAGAGCAGTTTCTGAGAAAGATTCTTTCCAGTTTTGAACGGAAGATATTTCCTTTTCACCATAGCCCTCTATGGGCTTCCAAATATCCTTTGCCAATTCCACAAGAACAGCCTTAGCGAAAGGCTTCTTGAAGGGAAAGATGTAACTCGGTGACATGAATTAAAAGAACACAGAGCAGTTTCTGAGAAAGATTCTTTCCAGTTTTGAACGGAAGATATTTCCTTTTTCACCATAGCCTCTATGGGCTTCCAAATATCACTTTGCCCATTACAAAGAATAGTCTTAGAAAGGCTTTGAAGGGAAGATGTAACTCTGTGAGATGAATTAACAGAACACAGAGCAGTTTCTCAGAAGGCTTCTTTCCAGTTTTGAACGGAAGATATTTCCTTTTCACCATAGCCCTCTAAGGGCTTCCAAATATCCTTTGCCAATTCCACAAGAACAGCCTTAGCGAAAGGCTTCTTGAAGGAAAGATGTAACTCTGTGAGATGAATTAACAGAACACAGAGCAGTTTCTCAGAAAGCTTCTTCCAGTTTTGAACGGAAGATATTTCCTTTTCACCATAGCCCTCTAAGGGCTTCCAAATATCCTTTGCCAATTCCACAAGAACAGCCTTAGCGAAAGGCTTCTTGAAGGGAAAGATGTAACTCTGTGAGATGAATTAACAGAACACAGAGCAGTTTCTCAGAAAGCTTCTTTCCAGTTTTGAACGGAAGATATTTCCTTTTTCACCATAGCCCTCTATGGGCTTCAAAATATCCATTTGCCAATTCCACAAGAACAGCCTTAGCGAAAGGCTTCTTGAAGGAAAGATGTAACTCTGTGAGATGAATTACCAGAACACAGAGCAGTTTCTCAGAAAGCTTCTTCCAGTTTTGAACGGAAGATATTTCCTTTTCACCATAGCCCTCTATGGGCTTCCAAATATCCTTTGCCAATTCCACAAGAACAGAATAAGCGAAGGCTTCTTGAAGGAAAGATGTAACTCTGTGAGATGAATTAACAGAACACAGAGCAGTTTCTCAGAAAGCTTCTTCACAGTTTTGAACAGAAGATATTTCCTTCTTCACCATAGCCCTATGGGCTTCCAAATATCCTTGCTATTTCCACAAGAACAGCCTTAGCGAAAGACTTCTTGAAGGAAAGATGTAACTCTGTGAGATGAATTAACAGAACACAGAGCAGTTTCTCAGAAAGCTTCTTTCCATTTTTGAACGGAAGATATTTATTTCTTCACCATAGCCTCTAAGGGCTTCCAAATATCCTTTGCCAATTCCACAAGAACAGCCTTAGCGTAAGACTTCTTGAAGGGAAAGATGTAACTCTGTGAGATGAATTAACAGAAAACAGAAGTTTCTCAAAAGCTTCCTTCCAGTTTTGAACGGAAGATATTTCCTTTTTCACCATAGCCCTCTATGGGCTTCCAAATATCCCTTTGCCAATTCCACAAGAACAGCCTTAGCGAAAGGCTTCTTGGACGGAAAGATGTAACTCTGTGAGATGAATTAACACAAAGCAGAGCAGTTTCTCAGAAAGCTTCTTTCCAGTTTTGAACGGAAGCTATTTCCTTTTTCACCATAGCCCTCTATGGGCTTCCAAATATCCCTTTGCCAATTCCACAAGAACAGCCTTAGCGAAAGGCTTCTTGAAGGGAAAGATGTAACTCTGTGAGATGAATTAACAGAACACAGAGCAGTTTCTCAGAAAGCTTCTTTCCAGTTTTGAACGGAAGATATTTCCTTTTTCACCATAGCCCTCTATGGGCTTCCAAATATCCCTTTGCTAATTCCACAAGAACAGCCTTAGCGAAAGGCTTCTTGAAGGGAAAGATGTAACTCTGTGAGATGAATTAACAGAACACAGAGCAGTTTCTCAGAAAGCTTCTTTCCAGTTTTGAACGGAAGATATTTCCTTTTTCACCATAGCCTCTATGGGCTTCCAAATATCCCTTTGCCAATTCCACAAGAACAGCCTTAGCGAAAGGCTTCTTGAAGGGAAAGATGTAACTCTGTGAGATGAATTAACAGAACACAGAGCAGTTTCTCAAAAGCTTCTTTCCAATTTTGAACTGAAGATATTTCCTTTTCACCATAGCCCTCTATGGGCTTCAAATATCCTTTGCCAATTCCACAAGAACAGTCTTAGAAAGGCTTTTTGAAGGAAAGATGTAACTCTGTGAGATGAATTAACAGAACACAGAGCAGATTCTCAGAAAGCTTCTTTCCAGTTTTGAACGGAAGATATTTCCTTTTTCACCATAGCTCTCTATGGGCTTCCAAATATCCTTTGCTATTTCCACAAGAACAGCCTTAGCAAAGGCTTCTTGAAGGGAAAGATGTAACTCTGTGAGATGAATTAACAGAACACAGAGCAGTTTCTCAGAAAGCTTCTTTCCAGTTTTGAACGGAAGATATTTCCTTTTCACCATAGCCCTCTAAGGGCTTCCAAATATCCCTCTGCCAATTCCACAAGAACAGCCTTAGCGAAAGGCTTCTTGAAGGGAAAGATGTAACTCTGTGAGATGGATTAACGGAACACAGAGCAGTTTCTCAGAAAGCTTCTTTCCAGTTTTGAACGGAAGATATTTCCTTTTTCACCATAGCCCTCTATGGGCTTCCAAATATCCCTTTGCCAATTCCACAAGAACAGCCTTAGCGAAAGGCTTCTTGAAGGGAAAGATGTAACTCTGTGAGATGAATTAACAGAACACAGAGCAGTCTCTCAGAAAGATTCTTTCCAGTTTTGAACGGAAGGTATTTCCTTTTTCACCATAGCTCTCTATGGGCTTCCAATTATCCCTTTGCCAATTCCACAAGAACAGCCTTAGCGAAAGGCTTCTTGAAGGGAAAGATGTAACTCTGTGAGATGAATTAACAGAACACAGAGCAGTTTCTCAGAAAGCTTCTTTCCAGTTTTGAACGGAAGGTATTTCCTTTTTCACCATATCTCTCTATGGGCTTCCAAATATCCCTTTGCTATTTCCACAAGAACAGCCTTAGCGAAAGGCTTCTTGAAGGGAAAGATGTAACTCTGTGAGATGAATTAACAGAACACAGAGCAGTTTCTCAGAAAGCTTCTTTCCAGTTTTGAACGGAAGATATTTCCTTTTTCACCATAGCCCTCTATGGGCTTCCAAATATCCCTCTGCCAATTCCACAAGAACAGCCTTAGCGAAAGGCTTCTTGAAGGAAAGATGTAACTCTGTGAGATGAATTAACAGAACACAGAGCAGTTTCTCAGAAAGCTTCTTTCCAGTTTTGAACGGAAGATATTTCCTTTTTCACCATAGCCCTCTATGGGCTTCCAAATATCTCTTTGCCAATTCCACAAGAACAGCCTTAGCGAAAGGCTTCTTGAAGGGAAAGATGTAACTCTGTGAGATGAATTACCAGAACACAGAGCAGTTTCTCAGAAAGCTTCTTTCCAGTTTTGAACGGAAGATATTTCCTTTTCACCATAGCCCTCTATGGGTTTCCAAATATCCCTTTGCCAATTCCACAAGAACAGCCTTAGCGAAAGGCTTCTTGAAGGGAAAGATGTAACTCTGTGAGATGAATTAACAGAACACAGAGCAGTTTCTCAGAAAGCTTCTTTCCAGTTTTGAACAGAAGATATTTCCTTTTCACCATAGCCCTCTATGGGCTTCCAAATATCCTTGCCAATTCCACAAGAACAGCCTTAGCGAAAGGCTTCTTGAAGGAAAGATGTAACTCTGTGAGATGAATTAACAGAACACAGAGCAGTTTCTCAGAAAGCTTCTTTCCAGTTTTGAACGGAAGATATTTCCTTTTCACCATAGCCCTCTATGGGCTTCCAAATATCCCTTTGCCAATTCCACAAGAACAGCCTTAGCGAAAGGCTTCTTGAAGGAAAGATGTAACTCTGTGAGATGAATTAACAGAACACAGAGCAGTTTCTCAGAAAGCTTCTTTCCAGTTTTGAACGGAAGATATTTCCTTTTCACCATAGCCCTCTATGGGCTTCCAAATATCCCTTTGCTAATTCCACAAGAACAGCCTTAGCGAAAGGCTTCTTGAAGGAAAGATGTAACTCTGTGAGATGAATTACCAGAACACAGAGCAGTTTCTCAGAAAGCTTCTTTCCAGTTTTGAACGGAAGATATTTCCTTTTCACCATAGCCCTCTATGGGCTTCCAAATATCCATTTGCCAATTCCACAAGAACAGCCTTAGCGAAAGGCTTCTTGAAGGAAAGATGTAACTCTGTGAGATGAATTAACAGAACACAGAGCAGTTTCTCAGAAAGCTTCTTTCCAGTTTTGAACGGAAGATATTTCCTTTTTCACCATAGCCCTATGGGCTTCCAAATATCCCTTTGCCAATTCCACAAGAACAGAATAAGCGAAAGGCTTCTTGAAGAAAGATGTAACTCTGTGAGATGAATTAACAGAACACAGAGCAGTTTCTCAGAAAGCTTCTTCCAGTTTTGAACAGAAGATATTTCCTTTTTCACCATAGCCCTCTATGGGCTTCCAAATATCCTTGCTATTTCCACAAGAACAGCCTTAGCGAAAGACTTCTTGAAGGAAAGATGTAACTCTGTGAGATGAATTAACAGAACACAGAGCAGTTTCTCAGAAAGCTTCTTTCCATTTTTGAACGGAAGATATTTATTTTTCACCATAGCCCTCTAAGGGCTTCCAAATATCCTTGCCAATTCCACAAGAACAGCCTTAGCGAAAGACTTCTTGAAGGAAAGATGTAACTCTGTGAGATGAATTAACAGAACACAGAGCAGTTTCTCAGAAAGCTTCTTCCAGTTTTGAACGGAAGATATTTCCTTTTTCACCATAGCCCTCTATGGGCTTCCAAATATCCTTTGCCAATTCCACAAGAACAGCCTTAGCGAAAGGCTTCTTGAAGGAAAGATGTAACTCTGTGAGATGAATTAACAGAACACAGAGCAGTTTCTCAGAAAGCTTCTTTCCAGTTTTGAACGGAAGGCTATTTCCTTTTCACCATAGCCCTCTATGGGCTTCCAAATATCCCTTTGCCAATTCCACAAGAACAGCCTTAGCGAAAGGCTTTTGAAGGGAAAGATGTAACTCTGTGAGATGAATTAACAGAACACAGAGCAGTTTCTCAGAAAGCTTCTTTCCAGTTTTGAACGGAAGATATTTCCTTTTCACCATAGCCCTATGGCTTCCAAATATCCTTTGCCAATTCCACAAGAACAGCCTTAGCGAAGGCTTCTTGAAGGGAAAGATGTAACTCTGTGAGATGAATTAACAGAACACAGAGCAGTTTCTCAGAAAGCTTCTTTCCAGTTTTGAACGGAAGATATTTCCTTTTCACCATAGCCCCTCTGGCTCCAAATATCCATTGCCAATTCCACAAGAACAGCCTTAGCGAAAGGCTTCTTGAAGGAAAGATGTAACTCTTGAGATGAATTAACAGAACACAGAGCAGTTTCTCAGAAAGCTTCTTCCAGTTTTGAACGGAAGATATTTCCTTTTTCACCATAGCCCTCTATGGGCTTCCAAATATCCCTTTAATTCCACAAGAACAGCCTTAGAAAGGCTTCTTGAAGGGAAAGATGTAACCTGTGAGATGAATTAACAGAACACAGAGCAGTTTCTCAAAAGCTTCTTCCAATTTTGAACTGAAGATATTTCCTTTTCACCATAGCCCTCTATGGGCGTCCAAATATCCCTTTGCCCATTACAAAAGAACAGTCTTAGAGAAAGGCTTCTTGAAGGGAAAGATGTAACTCTGTGAGATGAATTAACAGAACACAGAGCAGATTCTCAGAAAGCTTCTTTCCAGTTTTGAACGGAAGTTATTTCCTTTTTCACCATAGCTCTCTATGGGCTTCCAATTATCCCTTTGCTATTTCCACAAGAACAGCCTTAGCGAAAGGCTTCTTGAAGGGAAAGATGTAACTCTGTGAGATGAATTAACAGAACACAGAGCAGTTTCTCAGAAAGCTTCTTTCCAGTTTTGAACGGAAGATATTTCCTTCTTCACCATAGCCCTCTAAGGGTTTCCAAATATCCCTCTGCCAATTCCACAAGAACAGGCTTAGCGAAAGGCTTCTTGAAGGGAAAGATGTAACTCTGTGAGATGGATTAACAGAACACAGAGCAGTTTCTCAGAAAGCTTCTTTCCAGTTTTGAACGGAAGATATTTCCTTTTCACCATAGCCCTCTATGGGCTTCCAAATATCCTTTGCCAATTCCACAAGAACAGCCTTAGCGAAAGATGCTTCTTGAAGGAAAGATGTAACTCTGTGAGATGAATTAACAGAACACAGAGCAGTTTCTCAGAAAGATTCTTTCCAGTTTTGAACGGAAGATATTTCCTTTTCACCATAGCTCTCTATGGGCTTCCAAATATCCCTTTGCCAATTCCACAAGAACAGCCTTAGCGAAAGGCTTCTTGAAGGGAAAGATGTAACTCTGTGAGATGGATTACCAGAACACAGAGCAGTTTCTCAGAAAGCTTCTTTCCAGTTTTGAACGGAAGGTATTTCCTTTTCACCATAGCCTCTATGGGCTTCCAAATATCCTTTGCCCACAAGAACAGCCTTAGAGAAAGGCTTCTTGAAGGGAAAGATGTAACTCTGTGAGATGAATTAACAGAACACAGAGCAGTTTCTCAGAAAGCTTCTTTCCAGTTTTGAACGGAAGATATTTCCTTTTTCACCATAGCCCTCTAAGGGCTTCCAAATATCCCTCTGCCAATTCCACAAGAACAGCCTTAGCGAAAGGCTTCTTGAAGGAAAGATGTAACTCTGTGAGATGAATTAACAGAACACAGAGCAGATTTTCAGAAAGCTTCTTTCCAGTTTTGAACGGAAGATATTTCCTTTTCACCATAGCCCTCTATGGGCTTCCAAATATCCCTTTGCCAATTCCACAAGAACAGCCTTAGAAAGGCTTCTTGAAGGAAAGATGTAACTCTGTGAGATGAATTACAGAACACAGAGCAGTCTCTCAGAAAGCTTCTTTCCAGTTTTGAACGGAATATATTTCCTTTTCACCATAGCCCTCTATGGGCTTCCAAATATCCCTTTGCCAATTCCACAAGAACAGCCTTAGCGAAAGGCTTCAAGGGAAAGATGTAACTCTGTGAGATGAATTAACAGAACACAGAGCAGTTTCTCAGAAAGCTTCTTTCCAGTTTTGAACGGAAGATATTTCCTTTTTCAACGTAGCCCTCTATGGGCTTCCAAATATCCTTTGCCAATTCCACAGAACAGCCTTAGAAAAGGCTTCTTGAAGGGAAAGATGTAACTCTGTGAGATGAATTAACAGAACACAGAGCAGTTTCTCAGAAAGCTTTTTCCAGTTTTGAACGGAAGATATTTCCTTTTCACCATAGCCCTCTATGGGCTTCCAAATATCCTTTGCCAATTCCACAAGAACAGCCTTAGCGAAAGGCTTCTTGAAGGGAAAGATGTAACTCTGTGAGATGAATTAACAGAACACAGAGCAGTTTCTCAGAAAGCTTCTTTCCAGTTTTGAACGGAAGATATTTCCTTTTCACCATAGCCCTCTATGGGCTTCCAAATATCCCTTTGCCAATTCCACAAGAACAGCCTTAGCGAAAGGCTTCTTGAAGGAAAGATGTAACTCTGTGAGATGAATTAACAGAACACAGAGCAGTTTCTCAGAAAGCTTCTTTCCAGTTTTGAACGGAAGATATTTCCTTTTTCACCATAGCCCTCTATGGGCTTCCAAATATCCTTTGCCAATTCCACAAGAACAGCGAAAGGCTTCTTGAAGGGAAAGATGTAACTCTGTGAGATGAATTAACAGAACACAGAGCAGTTTCTCAGAAAGCTTCTTTCCAGTTTTGAACGGAAGATATTTCCTTTTTCACCATAGCCCTCTATGGGCTTCCAAATATCCTTTGCCAATTCCACAAGAACAGCCTTAGCAAAAGGCTTCTTGAAGGGAAAGATGTAACTCTGTGAGATGAATTAACAGAACACAGAGCAGTTTCTCAGAAAGCTTCTTTCCAGTTTTGAACGGAAGATATTTCCTTTTCACCATAGCCCTCTATGGGCTTCCAAATATCCTTTGCCAATTCCACAAGAACAGCCTTAGCGAAAGGCTTCTTGAAGGAAAGATGTAACTCTGTGAGATGAATTAACAGAACACAGAGCAGTTTCTCAGAAAGCTTCTTTCCAGTTTTGAACGGAAGATATTTCCTTTTTCACCATAGCCCTCTATGGGCTTCCAAATATCCTTGCCAATTCCACAAGAACAGTTTTAGCGAAAGGCTTCTTGAAAGAAAAGATGTAACTCTGTGAGATGAATTAACAGAACACAGAGCAGTTTCTCAGAAAGCTTCTTCCAGTTTTGAACAGAAGATATTTCCTTTTTCACCATAGCCCTCTATGGGCTTCCAAATATCCTTGCTATTTCCACAAGAACAGCCTTAGCGAAAGGCTTCTTGAAGGAAAGATGTAACTCTGTGAGATGAATTAACAGAACACAGAGCAGTTTCTCAGAAAGCTTCTTTCCAGTTTTGAACGGAAGATATTTCCTTCTTCACCATAGCCCTCTATGGGCTTCCAAATATCCTTTGCCAATTCCACAAGAACAGCCTTAGCGTAAGACTTCTTGAAGGGAAAGATGTAACTCTGTTAGTTGAATTAACAGAAAACAGAGAAGTTTCTCAGAAAGCTTCTTCCAGTTTTGAACGGAAGATATTTCCTTTTCACCATAGCCCTCTATGGGCTTCCAAATATCCTTTGCCAATTCCACAAGAACAGCCTTAGCGAAAGGCTTTGAAGGGAAAGATGTAACTCTGTGAGATGAATTAACACAAAGCAGAGCAGTTTCTCAGAAAGCTTCTTTCCAGTTTTGAACGGAAGATATTTCCTTTTCACCATAGCCCTCTATGGGCTTCCAAATATCCTTTGCCAATTCCACAAGAACAGCCTTAGCGAAAGGCTTCTTGAAGGAAAGATGTAACTCTGTGAGATGAATTAACAGAACACAGAGCAGTTTCTCAGAAAGCTTCTTTCCAGTTTTGAACGGAAGATATTTCCTTTTCACCATAGCCCTCTATGGGCTTCCAAATATCCTTTGCCAATTCCACAAGAACAGCCTTAGCGAAAGGCTTCTTGAAGGGAAAGATGTAACTCTGTGAGATGAATTAACAGAACACAGAGCAGTTTCTCAGAAAGCTTCTTTCCAGTTTTGAACGGAAGATATTTCCTTTTCAACATAGCCCTCTTCTGGCTCCCAAATATCACTTTGCCAATTCCACAAGAACAGCCTTAGCGAAAGGCTTCTTGAAGGGAAAGATGTAACTCTGTGAGATGAATTAACAGAACACAGAGCAGTTTCTCAGAAAGCTTCTTTCCAGTTTTGAACGGAAGATATTTCCTTTTTCACCATAGCCCTCTATGGGCTTCCAAATATCCCTTTGCCAATTCCACAAGAACAGCCTTAGCGAAAGGCTTCTTGAAGGGAAAGCTGTAACTCTGTGAGATGAATTAACAGAACACAGAGCAGATTCTCAAAAAGCTTCTTTCCAATTTTGAACTGAAGATATTTCCTTTTTCACCATAGCCCTCTATGGGCTTCGAAATATCCCTTTGCCCATTACAAAAGAACAGTCTTAGAGAAAGGCTTTTTGAAGGGAAAGATGTAACTCTGTGAGATGAATTAACAGAACACAGAGCAGATTCTCAGAAGGCTTCTTTCCAGTTTTGAACGGAAGTTATTTCCTTTTTCACCATAGCTCTCTATGGGCTTCCAATTATCCCTTTGCTATTTCTACAAGAACAGCCTTAGCGAAAGTCTTCTTGAAGGGAAAGATGTAACTCTGTGAGATGAATTAACAGAACACAGAGCAGTTTCTCAGAAAGCTTCTTTCCAGTTTTGAACGGAAGATATTTCCTTCTTCACCATAGCCCTCTAAGGGTTTCCAAATATCCCTTTGCCAATTCCACAAGAACAGGCTTAGCGAAAGGCTTCTTGAAGGGAAAGATGTAACTCTGTGAGATGGATTAACAGAACATAGAGCAGTTTCTCAGAAAGCTTCTTTCCAGTTTTGAACGGAAGATATTTCCTTTTTCACCATAGCCCTCTATGGGCTTCCAAATATCCCTTTGCCAATTCCACAACAACAGCCTTAGCGAGATGCTTCTTGAAGGGAAAGATGTAACTCTGTGAGATGAATTAACAGAACACAGAGCAGTCTCTCAGAAAGATTCTTTCCAGGTTTGAACCGAAGGTATTTCCTTTTTCACCATAGCTCTCTATGCGCTTCCAATTATCCCTTTGCCAATTCCACAAGAACAGCCTTAGCAAAAGGCTTCTTGAAGGGAAAGATGTAACTCTGTGAGATGAATTAACAGAACACAGAGCAGTTTCTCAGAAAGCTTCTTTCCAGTTTTGAACGGAAGATATTTCCTTTTTCACCATAGCCTCTATGGGCTTCCAAATATCCCTTTGCCAATTCCACAAGAACAGCCTTAGCGAAAGGCTTCTTGAAGGGAAAGATGTAACTCTGTGAGATGAATTAACAGAACACAGAGCAGTTTCTCAGAAAGCTTCTTTCCAGTTTTGAACGGAAGATATTTCCTTTTTCACCATAGCGCTCTATGGGCTTCCAAATATCCCTTTGCCAATTCCACAAGAACAGCCTTAGCGAAAGGCTTCTTGAAGGAAAGATGTAACTCTGTGAGATGAATTAACAGAACACAGAGCAGTCTCTCAGAAAGCTTCTTTCCAGTTTTGAACGGAAGATATTTCCTTTTCACCATAGCCTCTATGGGCTTCCAAATATCTCTTTGCCAATTCCACAAGAACAGTTTTAGCGAAAGGCTTCTTGAAGGAAAGATGTAACTCTGTGAGATGAATTAACAGAACACAGAGCAGTCTCTCAGAAAGCTTCTTTCCAGTTTTGAACGGAAGATATTTCCTTTTCACCATAGCCCTCTAAGGGCTTCCAAATATCCCTTTGCCAATTCCACAAGAACAGCCTTAGCGAAAGGCTTCTTGAAGGGAAAGATGTAACTCTGTGAGATGAATTAACAGAACACAGAGCAGTTTCTCAGAAAGCTTCTTCCAGTTTTGAACGGAAGATATTTCCTTTTTCACCATAGCCCTCTATGGGCTTCCAAATATCGCTTTGCCAATTCCACAAGAACAGCCTTAGCGAAAGGCTTCTTGAAGGAAAAGATGTAACTCTGTGAGATGAATTAACAGAACACAGAGCAGTTTCTCAGAAAGCTTCTTTCCAGTTTTGAATGGAAGATATTTCCTTTTCACCATAGCCCTCTATGGGCTTCCAAATATCCATTTGCCAATTCCACAAGAACAGCCTTAGCGAAAGGCTTCTTGAAGGGAAAGATGTAACTCTGTGAGATGAATTAACAGAACACAGAGCAGTTTCTCAGAAAGCTTCTTTCCAGTTTTGAACGGAAGATATTTCCTTTTTCACCATAGCCCTCTATGGGCTTCCAAATATCCCTTTGCCAATTCCACAAGAACAGCCTTAGCGAAAGGCTTTTGAAGGAAAGATGTAACTCTGTGAGATGAATTAACAGAACACAGAGCAGTTTCTCAGAAAGCTTCTTTCCAGTTTTGAACGGAAGATATTTCCTTTTCACCATAGCCCTCTATGGGCTTCCAAATATCCCTTTGCCAATTCCACAAGAACAGAATAAGCAAAAGGCTTCTTGAAGGAAAGATGTAACTCTGTGAGATGAATTAACAGAACACAGAGCAGTTTCTCAGAAAGCTTCTTTCCAGTTTTGAACGGAAGATATTTCCTTTTTCACCATAGCCCTCTATGGGCTTCCAAATATCCCTTTGCTATTTCCACAAGAACAGCCTTAGCAAAAGGCTTCTTGAAGGAAAGATGTAACTCTGTGAGATGAATTAACAGAACACAGAGCAGTTTCTCAGAAAGCTTCTTTCCAGTTTTGAACGGAAGGTATTTCCTTCTTCACCATAGCCCTCTAAGGGCTTCCAAATATCCCTTTGCCAATTCCACAAGAACAGCCTTAGCAAAAGGCTTCTTGAAGGAAAGATGTAACTCTGTGAGATGAATTAACAGAACACAGAGCAGTTTCTCAGAAAGCTTCTTTCCAGTTTTGAAGGGAAGATATTTCCTTTTCCCCATAGCCCTCTATGGGCTTCCAAATATCCCTTTGCCAATTCCACAAGAACAGCCTTAGCGAAAGGCTTCTTGAAGGGAAAGATGTAACTCTGTGAGATGAATTAACAGAAAGCAGAGCAGTTTCTCAGAAAGCTTCTTTCCAGTTTTGAACGGAAGCTATTTCCTTTTTCACCATAGCCCTCTATGGGCTTCCAAATATCCCTTTGCCAATTCCACAAGAACAGCCTTAGCGAAAGGCTTCTTGAAGGGAAAGATGTAACTCTGTGAGATGAATTAACAGAACACAGAGCAGTTTCTCAGAAAGCTTCTTTCCAGTTTTGAACGGACGTTATTTCCTTTTTCAACATAGCCCTCTTCTGGCTCCCAAATATCACTTTGCCAATTCCACAAGAACAGCCTTAGTGAAAGGCTTCTTGAAGGGAAAGATGTAACTCTGTGAGATGAATTAACAGAACACAGAGCAGTTTCTCAGAAAGCTTCTTTCCAGTTTTGAACGGAAGATATTTCCTTCTTCACCATAGCCCTCTAAGGGTTTCCAAATATCCCTTTGCCAATTCCACAAGAACAGGCTTAGCGAAAGGCTTCTTGAAGGGAAAGATGTAACTCTGTGAGATGGATTAACAGAACACAGAGCAGTTTCTCAGAAAGCTTCTTTCCAGTTTTGAACGGAAGATATTTCCTTTTTCACCATAGCCCTCTATGGGCTTCCAAATATCCCTTTGCCAATTCCACAAGAACAGCCTTAGCGAAATGCTTCTTGAAGGGAAAGATGTAACTCTGTGAGGTTTATTAACAGAACACAGAGCGGTCTCTCAGAAAGATTCTTTCCAGGTTTGAACGGAAGGTATTTCCTTTTTCACCATAGCTCTCTATGGGCTTCCAATTATCCCTTTGCCAATTCCACAAGAACAGCCTTAGCAAAAGGCTTCTTGAAGGGAAAGATGTAACTCTGTGAGATGAATTAACAGAACACAGAACAGTCTCTCAGAAAGCTTCTTTCCAGTTTTGAACGGAAGATATTTCCTTTTTCACCATAGCCCTCTATGGGCTTCCAAATATCCCTTTGCCAATTCCAGAAGAACAGCCTTAGCGAAAGGCTTCTTGAAGGGAAAGATGTAACTCTGTGAGATGAATTAACAGAACACAGAGCAGATTCTCAGAAAGCTTCTTTCCAGTTTTGAACGGAAGGTATTTCCTTTTTCACCATAGCTCTCTATGGGCTTCCAATTATCCCTTTGCTATTTCCACAAGAACAGGCTTAGCGAAAGGCTTCTTGAAGGGAAAGATGTAACTCTGTGAGATGAATTACCAGAACACATAGCAGTCTCTCAGAAAGCTTCTTTCCAGTTTTGAACGGAAGATATTTCCTTTTTCACCATAGCCCTCTATGGGCTTCCAAATATCCCTTTGCCAATTCCACAAGAACAGTTTTAGCGAAAGGCTTCTTGAAGGGAAAGATGTAACTCTGTGAGATGAATTAACAGAACACAGAGCAGTCTCTCAGAAACCTTCTTTCCAGTTTTGAACGGAAGATATTTCCTTTTTCACCATTGCCCTCTATGGGCTTCCAAATATCCCTTTGCCAATTCCCCAAGAACAGAATAAGCGAAAGGCTTCTTGAAAGAAAAGTTGTAACTCTGTGAGATGAATTAACAGAACACAGAGACGTTTCTCAAAAAGCTTCTTTCCAGTTTTTAACTGAAGATATTTCCTTTTTCACCATAGCCCTCTATGGGCGTCCAAATATCCCTTTGCCCATTACAAAAGAACAGTCTTAGAGAAAGGCTTCTTGAAGGGAAAGATGTAACTCTGTGAGATGAATTAACAGAACACAGAGCAGTTTCTCAGAAAGCTTCTTTCCAGTTTTGAACGGAAGATATTTCCTTTTTCACCATAGCCCTCTATGGGCTTCCAAATATCTCTTTGCCAATTCCACAAGAACAGCCTTAGCAAAAGGCTTCTTGAAGGGAAAGATGTAACTCTGTGAGATGAATTCACAGAACACAGAACAGTCTCTCAGAAAGCTTCTTTCCAGTTTTGAACGGAAGATATTTCCTTTTTCACCATAGCCCTCTATGGGCTTCCAAATATCCCTTTGCCAATTCCACAAGAACAGCCTTAGCGAAAGGCTTCTTGAAGGGAAAGATGTAACTCTGTGAGATGGATTACCAGAACACAGAGCAGTTTCTCAGAAAGCTTCTTTCCAGTTTTGAACGGAAGGTATTTCCTTTTTCACCATATCTCTCTATGGGCTTCCAAATATCCCTTTGCTATTTCCACAAGAACAGCCTTAGCGAAAGGCTTCTTGAAGGGAAAGATGTAACTCTGTGAGATGAATTAACAGAACACAGAGCATTTTCTCAGAAAGCTTCTTTCCAGTTTTGAACGGAAGATATTTCCTTTTTCACCATAGCCCTCTAAGGGCTTCAAAATATCCCTTTGCCAATTCCACAAGAACAGGCTTAGCGAAAGGCTTCTTGAAGGGAAAGATGTAACTCTGTGAGATGAATTAACAGAACACAGAGCAGTTTCTCAGAAAGCTTCTTTCCAGTTTTGAACGGAAGATATTTCCTTTTTCACCATAGCCCTCTATGGGCTTCCAAATATCCCTTTGCCAATTCCACAAGAACAGCCTTAGCGAAATGCTTCTTGAAGGAAAGATGTAACTCTGTGAGATGAATTAACAGAACACAGAGCAGTTTCTCAGAAAGCTTCTTTCCAGTTTTGAACGGAAGATATTTCCTTTTTCACCATAGCCCTCTATGGGCTTCCAAATATCCCTTTGCCAATTCCACAAGAACAGCCTTAGCAAAAGGCTTCTTGAAGGAAAGATGTAACTCTGTGAGATGAATTAACAGAACACAGAGCAGTTTCTCAGAAAGCTTCTTTCCAGTTTTGAACGGAAGATATTTCCTTTTCACCATAGCCCTCTATGGGCTTCCAAATATCTCTTTGCCAATTCCACAAGAACAGCCTTAGCAAAAGGCTTCTTGAAGGAAAGATGTAACTCTGTGAGATGAATTAACAGAACACAGAACAGTCTCTCAGAAAGCTTCTTTCCAGTTTTGAACGGAAGATATTTCCTTTTCACCATAGCCCTCTAGGGCTCCCAAATATCCTTTGCCAATTCCACAAGAACAGCCTTAGCGAAATGCTTCTTGAAGGAAAGATGTAACTCTGTGAGATGAATTAACAGAACACAGAGCAGTCTCTCAGAAAGCTTCTTTCCAGTTTTGAACGGAAGATATTTCCTTTTCACCATAGCCCTCTATGGGCTTCCAAATATCCTTTGCCAATTCCACAAGAACAGTCTTAGCGAAATGCTTCTTGAAGGAAAGATGTAACTGTGAGATGAATTAACAGAACACAGAGCAGTCTCTCAAGCTTCTTTCCAGTTTTGAACTGAAGATATTTCCTTTTCACCATAGCCCTCTAAGGGCTTCCAAATATCCCTTTGCCCATTACAAAAGAACAGTCTTAGAGAAAGGCTTCTTGAAGGGAAAGATGTAACTCTGTGAGATGAATTAACAGAACACAGAGCAGTTTCTCAGAAAGCTTCTTTCCAGTTTTGAACGGAAGATATTTCCTTTTTCACCATAGCCCTCTAAGGGCTTCCAAATATCCTCTGCCAATTCCACAAGAACAGCCTTAGCGAAAGGCTTCTTGAAGGAAAGATGTAACTCTGTGAGATGAATTAACAGAACACAGAGCAGATTTTCAGAAAGCTTCTTTCCAGTTTTGAACGGAAGATATTTCCTTTTTCACCATAGCCTCTATGGGCTTCCAAATATCTCTTTGCCAATTCCACAAGAACAGCCTTAGCGAAAGGTTTCTTGAAGGAAAGATGTAACTCTGTGAGATGAATTACCAGAACACAGAGCAGTCTCTCAGAAAGCTTCTTTCCAGTTTTGAACGGAATATATTTCCTTTTCACCATAGCCCTCTATGGGTTTCCAAATATCCCTTTGCCAATTCCACAAGAACAGCCTTAGCGAAAGGCTTCTTGAAGGAAAGATGTAACTCTGTGAGATGAATTAACAGAACACAGAGCAGTTTCTCAGAAAGCTTCTTTCCAGTTTTGAACGGAAGATATTTCCTTTTTCAACATAGCCCTCTATGGGCTTCCAAATATCCTTTCAATTCCACAAGAACAGCCTTAGCGAAATGCTTCTTGAAGGAAAGATGTAACTCTGTGAGATGAATTAACAGAACACCGAGCAGTTTCTCAGAAAGCTTCTTTCCAGTTTTGAGCGGAAGATATTTCCTTTTCACCATAGCCCTCTATGGGCTTCCAAATATCCTTTGCCAATTCCACAAGAACAGCCTTAGCGAAATGCTTCTTGAAGGAAAGATGTAACTCTGTGAGATGAATTAACAGAACACAGAGCAGTTTCTCAGAAAGCTTCTTTCCAGTTTTGAGCGGAAGATATTTCCTTTTCACCATAGCCCTCTATGGGCTTCCAAATATCTCTTTGCCAATTCCACAAGAACAGCCTTAGCAAAAGGCTTCTTGAAGGAAAGATGTAACTCTGTGAGATGAATTAACAGAACACAGAACAGTCTCTCAGAAAGCTTCTTTCCAGTTTTGAAGCGGAAGATATTTCCTTTTTCACCATAGCCCTCTATGGGCTTCAAATATCCTTTGCCAATTCCACAAGAACAGCCTTAGCGAATGCTTCTTGAAGGAAAGATGTAACTCTGTGAGATGAATTAACAGAACACAGAGCAGTCTCTCAGAAAGCTTCTTTCCAGTTTTGAGCGGAAGATATTTCCTTTTCACCATAGCCCTCTATGGGCTTCCAAATATCCTTTGCCAATTCCACAAGAACAGCCTTAGCGAAATGCTTCTTGAAGGAAAGATGTAACTCTGTGAGATGAATTAACAGAACACAGAGCAGTCTCTCAAGCTTCTTTCCAGTTTTGAGCGGAAGATATTTCCTTTTCACCATAGCCCTCTGGGCTTCCAAATATCCCTTTGCCAATTCCACAAGAACAGTCTTAGAGAAAGGCTTCTTGAAGGAAAGATGTAACTCTGTGAGATGAATTAACAGAACACAGAGCAGTTTCTCAAGCTTCTTTCCAGTTTTGAGCGGAAGATATTTCCTTTTCACCATAGCCCTCTATGGGCTTCCAAATATCCTTTGCCAATTCCACAAGAACAGCCTTAGCAAAAGGCTTCTTGAAGGAAAGATGTAACTCTGTGAGATGAATTAACAGAACACAGAACAGTCTCTCAGAAAGCTTCTTTCCAGTTTTGAGCGGAAGATATTTCCTTTTCACCATAGCCCTCTATGGGCTTCCAAATATCCTTTGCCAATTCCACAAGAACAGCCTTAGCGAAAGGCTTCTTGAAGGAAAGATGTAACTCTGTGAGATGAATTAACAGAACACAGAGCAGTTTCTCAAGCTTCTTTCCAGTTTTGAGCGGAAGATATTTCCTTTTCACCATAGCCCTCTATGGGCTTCCAAATATCCTTGCTATTTCCACAAGAACAGCCTTAGCGAAAGGCTTCTTGAAGGAAAGATGTAACTCTGTGAGATGAATTAGCAGAACACAGAGCAGTTTCTCAGAAAGCTTCTTTCCAGTTTTGAACGGAAGATATTTCCTTCTTCACCATAGCCCTCTAAGGGCTTCCAAATATCCTTTGCCAATTCCACAAGAACAGCCTTAGCGAAAGGCTTCTTGAAGGAAAGATGTAACTCTGTGAGATGAATTAACAGAACACAGAGCAGTTTCTCAGAAAGCTTCTTTCCAGTTTTGAACGGAAGATATTTCCTTTTCACCATAGCCCTCTCTGGGCTTCCAAATATCCTTTGCCAATTCCACAAGAACAGTTTTAGAAAGGCTTCTTGAAGGAAAGATGTAACTCTGTGAGATGAATTACCAGAACACAGAGCAGTTTCTCAGAAAGCTTCTTTCCAGTTTTGAACGGAAGATATTTCCTTTTCACCATAGCCCTCTATGGGCTTCCAAATATACCTTTGCCAATTCCACAAGAACAGCCTTAGCGAAGGCTTCTTGAAGGAAAGATGTAACTCTGTGAGATGAATTACCAGAACACAGAGCAGTCTCTCAGAAAGCTTCTTTCCAGTTTTGAGCGGAAGATATTTCCTTTTTCACCATAGCCCTCTATGGGCTTCCAAATATCCTTTGCCAATTCCACAAGAACAGCCTTAGCGAAAGGCTTCTTGAAGGAAAGATGTAACTCTGTGAGATGAATTAACAGAACACAGAGCAGTCTCTCAGAAAGCTTCTTTCCAGTTTTGAGCGGAAGATATTTCCTTTTCACCATAGCCCTCTATGGGCTTCCAAATATCTCTTTGCCAATTCCACAAGAACAGCCTTAGCGAAAGGCTTCTTGAAGGAAAGATGTAACTCTGTGAGATGAATTAACAGAACACAGAGCAGTTTCTCAGAAAGCTTCTTTCCAGTTTTGAGCGGAAGATATTTCCTTTTTCACCATAGCCCTCTATGGGCTTCCAAATATCCTTTGCCAATTCCACAAGAACAGCCTTAGCGAAAGGCTTCTTGAAGGAAAGATGTAACTCTGTGAGATGAATTACCAGAACACAGAGCAGTCTCTCAAGCTTCTTTCCAGTTTTGAGCGGAAGATATTTCCTTTTTCACCATAGCCTCTATGGGCTTCCAAATATCCTTTGCCAATTCCACAAGAACAGCCTTAGCGAAAGGCTTCTTGAAGGAAGATGTAACTCTGTGAGATGAATTAACAGAACACAGAGCAGTTTCTCAAGCTTCTTTCCAGTTTTGAGCGGAAGATATTTCCTTTTCACCATAGCCCTCTATGGGCTTCCAAATATCCTTTGCCAATTCCACAAGAACAGCCTTAGCGAAAGGCTTCTTGAAGGAAAGATGTAACTCTGTGAGATGAATTAACAGAACACAGAGCAGTTTCTCAAGCTTCTTTCCAGTTTTGAGCGGAAGATATTTCCTTTTTCACCATAGCCCTCTATGGGCTTCCAAATATCCTTTGCCAATTCCACAAGAACAGCCTTAGCGAAGGCTTCTTGAAGGAAAGATGTAACTCTGTGAGATGAATTAACAGAACACAGAGCAGTTTCTCAGAAAGCTTCTTTCCAGTTTTGAACGGAAGATATTTCCTTTTTCACCATAGCCCTCTATGGGCTTCCAAATATCCCTTTGCCAATTCCACAAGAACAGCCTTAGCAAAAGGCTTCTTGAAGGGAAAGATGTAACTCTGTGACATGAATTAACAGGACACAGAGCAGTTTCTCAGAAAGATTCTTTCCAGTTTTGAACGGAAGATATTTCCTTTTTCACCATAGCGCTCTAGGGGCTTCCAAATATCACTTTGCCCATTAGAAAAGAACAGTCTTAGAGAAAGGCTTCTTGAAGGGAAAGATGTAACTTGTGAGATGAATTCACAGAACACAGAGCAGTTTCTCAGAAAGCATCTTTCCAGTTTTGAACGGAAGTTATTTCCTTTTTCAACATAGCCCTCTGCGGGCTCCCAAATATCACTTTGCCAATTCCACAAGAACAGCCTTAGCGAAAGGCTTCTTGAAGGGAAAGATGTAACTCTGTGAGATGAATTAACAGAACACAGAGCAGTTTCTCAGAAAGCTTCTTTCCAGTTTTGAACGGAAGATATTTCCTTTTTCACCATAGCCCTCTAAGGGCTTCCAAATATCCCTTTGCCAATTCAACAAGAACAGCCTTAGCGAAAGGCTTCTTGAAGGGAAATATGTAACTCTGTGAGATGAATTAACAGAACACAGAGCAGTCTCTCAATAAGCTTCTTTCCAGTTTTGAACGGAAGATATTTCCTTCTTCACCATAGACCTCTAGGGGCTTCCAAATCTCCCTTTGCCAATTCCCCAAGAACAGAATAAGCGAAAGGCTTCTTGAAAGAAAAGATGTAACTCTGTGACATGAATTAACAGAACACAGAGCCGTTTCTCAAAAAGCTTCTTTCCAGTTTTGAACTGAAGATATTTCCTTTTTCAACATAGCCCTCTATGGGGTTCCAAATATCCCTTTGCCCATTACAAAAGAACAGTCTTAGAGAAAGGCTTTTTGAAGGGAAAGATGTAACTCTGTGAGATGAATTAACAGAACACAGAGCAGTTTCTCAGAAAGCTTCTTTCCAGTTTTGAACGGAAGATATTTCCTTTTTCACCATAGCCCTCTATGGGCTTCCAAATATCCCTTTTCCAATTCCACAAGAACAGCCTTAGCGAAAGGCTTCTTGAAGGGAAAGATGTAACTCTGTGAGATGAATTAACACAAAGCAGAGCAGTTTCTCAGAAAGCTTCTTTCCAGTTTTGAACGGAAGCTATTTCCTTTTCACCATAGCCTCTATGGGCTTCCAAATATCCTTTGCCAATTGCACAAGAACAGCCTTAGCGAAAGGCTTCTTGAAGGAAAGATGTAACTCTGTGAGATGAATTAACAGAACACAGAGCAGTTTCTCAGAAAGCTTCTTTCCAGTTTTGAAGCGGAAGATATTTCCTTTTCACCATAGCCCTCTATGGGCTTCCAAATATCCCTTTGCCAATTCCACAAGAACAGCCTTAGCGATAGGCTTCTTGAAGGAAAGATGTAACTCTGTGAGATGAATTAACAGAACACAGAGCAGTTTCTCAAAAAGCTTCTTTCCATTTTTGAACTGAAGATATTTCCTTTTCACCATAGCCCTCTATGGGCTTCCAAATATCCTTTGCCCATTACAAAAGAACAGCCTTAGCGAAGGCTTCTTGAAGGAAAGATGTAACTCTGTGAGATGAATTAACACAAAGCAGAGCAGTTTCTCAGAAAGCTTCTTTCCAGTTTTGAACGGAAGACATTTCCTTTTTCACCATAGCCCTCTATGGGCTTCCAAATATCCCTTTGCCAATTCCACAAGAACAGCCTTAGCGAAAGGCTTCTTGAAGGGAAAGATGTAACTCTGTGAGATGAATTAACACAAAGCAGAGCAGTTTCTCAGAAAGCTTCTTTCCAGTTTTGAACGGAAGACATTTCCTTTTTCACCATAGCCCTCTATGGGCTTCCAAATATCCCTTTGCCAATTCCACAAGAACAGACTTAACGAAAGGCTTCTTGAAGGGAAAGATGTAACTCTGTGAGATGAATTAACAGAAAACAGAGCAGTTTCTCAGAAAGCTTCTTTCCAGTTTTGAACGGACGTTATTTCCTTTTTCAACATAGCCCTCTACTGGCTCCCCAATATCACTTTGCCAATTCCACAAGAACAGCCTTAGCGAAAGGCATCTTGAAGGGAAAGATGTAACTCTGTGAGATGAATTAACAGAACACAGAGCAGTTTCTCAGAAAGCTTCTTTCCAATTTTGAACGGAAGATATTTCCTTTTTCACCATAGCCCTCTATGGGCTTCCAAATATCCCTTTGCCAATTCCACAAGAACAGCCTTAGCGAAAGGCTTCTTGAAGGGAAAGCTGTAACTCTGTGAGATGAATTAACAGAACACAGAGCAGTTTCTCAGAAAGCTTCTTTCCAGTTTTGTATGGAAGGTATTTCCTTTTTCTCCATAGCTCTCTATGGGCTTCCAAATATCCCTTTGCTATTTCCACAAGAACAGCCTTAGCGAAAGGTTTCTTGAAGGGAAAGATGTAACTCTGTGAGATGTATTCACAGAACACAGAGCAGTTTCTCAGAAAGCTTCTTTCCAGTATTGAACGGAAGATATTTCCTTTTTCACCATAGCCCTCTATGGGCTTCCAAATATCCCTTTGCCAATTCCACAAGAACAGCCTTAGGGAAAGGCTTCTTGAAGGGAAAGATGTAACTCTGTGAGATGAATTAACAGAACACAGAGCAGTTTCTCAGAAAGCTTCTTTCCAGTTTTGAACGGAAGATATTTCCTTTTCACCATAGCCCTCTATGGGCTTCCAAATATCCTTTGCCAATTGCACAAGAACAGCCTTAGCGAAAGGCTTCTTGAAGGGAAAGATGTAACTCTGTGAGATGAATTAACAGAACACAGAGCAGTTTCTCAGAAAGCTTCTTTCCAGTTTTGAACGGAAGCTATTTCCTTTTTCACCATAGCCCTCTATGGGCTTCCAAATATCCCTTTGCCAATTGCACAAGAACAGCCTTAGCGAAAGGCTTTTGAAGGAAAGATGTAACTCTGTGAGATGAATTAACAGAACACAGAGCAGTTTCTCAAAGCTTCTTTCCAGTTTTGAACTGAAGATATTTCCTTTTTCACCATAGCCCTCTATGGGCTTGAAATATCCTTGCCAATTCCACAAGAACAGCCTTAGCGAAAGGCTTCTTGAAGAGAAAGATGTAACTCTGTGAGATGAATTAACAGAACACAGAGCAGTTTCTCAGAAAGCTTCTTTCCAGTTTTGAGCGGAAGATATTTCCTTTTTCACCATAGCCCTCTATGGGCTTCCAAATATCCTTTGCCAATTCACAAGAACAGCCTTAGCGTAAGACTTCTTGAAGGGAAAGATGTAACTCTGTGAGATGAATTAACAGAACACAGAGCAGTTTCTCAGAAAGCTTCCTTCCAGTTTTGAACGGAAGATATTTCCTTTTTCACCATAGCCCTCTATGGGCTTCCAAATATCCCTTTGCCAATTCCACAAGAACAGCCTTAGCGAAGGCTTCTTGAAGGAAAGATGTAACTCTGTGAGATGAATTAACAGAACACAGAGCAGTTTCTCAAAAGCTTCTTTCCAGTTTTGAACGGAAGACATTTCCTTTTTCACCATAGCCCTCTATGGGCTTCAAATATCCTTTGCCAATTCCACAAGAACAGCCTTAACGAAAGGCTTCTTGAAGGGAAAGATGTAACTCTGTGAGATGAATTAACAGAACACAGAGCAGTTTCTCAGAAAGCTTCTTTCCAGTTTTGAACGGACGGTATTTCCTTTTTCACCATAGCTCTCTATGGGCTTCAAATATCCTTTGCTATTTCCACAAGAACAGCCTTAGCGAAAGGCATCTTGAAGGAAAGATGTAACTCTGTGAGATGAATTAACAGAACACAGAGCAGTTTCTCAGAAAGCTTCTTTCCAATTTTGAACGGAAGATATTTCCTTTTTCACCATAGCCCTCTATGGGCTTCCAAATATCCCTTTGCCAATTCCACAAGAACAGCCTTAGCGAAGGCTTCTTGAAGGAAAGATGTAACTCTGTGAGATGAATTAACAGAACACAGAGCAGTTTCTCAGAAAGCTTCTTTCCAGTTTTGTATGGAAGGTATTTCCTTTTTCTCCATAGCTCTCTATGGGCTTCCAAATATCCCTTTGCTATTTCCACAAGAACAGCCTTAGCGAAAGGTTTCTTGAAGGGAAAGATGTAACTCTGTGAGATGTATTCACAGAACACAGAGCAGTTTCTCAGAAAGCTTCTTTCCAGTATTGAACGGAAGATATTTCCTTTTCACCATAGCCCTCTATGGGCTTCCAAATATCCTTTGCCAATTCCACAAGAACAGCCTTAGCGAAAGGCTTCTTGAAGGGAAAGATGTAACTCTGTGAGATGAATTAACAGAACACAGAGCAGTTTCTCAGAAAGCTTCTTTCCAGTTTTGAATGGAAGTTATTTCCTTTTTCACCATACCCCTCTATGGACTTCCAGATATCACTTTGCCAATTCCACAAGAACAGCGTTAGCGAGAGGCTTCTTGAAGGGAAAGATGTAACTCTGTGAGATGAATTCACAGAACACAGAGCAGTTTCTCAGAAGCTTCTTTCAAGTTTTGCACGGAAGATATTTCCTTTTTCACCGTAGCCCTCTATGGGCTTCCAAATATCAATTTGCCAATTCCGCAAGAACAGCCTTAGCGAAAGGCTTCTTGAAGGGAAAGATGTAAATCTGTGAGATGAATAAAGAGAACACAGATCAGTTTCTCAGAAAGCCTCTTTCCAGTTTTGAACGGAAGATATTTCCTTTTTCACCATAGCTCTCTATGGGCTTCCAAATATCCCTTTGCCAATTCCACAAGAACAGCCTTAGCGAAAGGCTTCTTGAAGGGAAAGATGTAACTCTGTGAGATGAATTAACAGAACACAGAGCAGTTCCTCAGAAAGCTTCTTTCCATTTTTGAACGGAAGATATTTCCTTTTTCACCATAGCCCTCTAGGGGTTTCCAAATATCACTTTGCCAATTCCACAAAACAGCCTTAGCGAAAGGCTTCTTGAAGGGAAAGATGTAACTCTGTGAGGTGAATTAACAGAACACAGAGCAGTTTCTCAGAAAGCTTCTTCCCAGTTTTGAACGGAAGATATTTCCTTTTTCACCATAGCCCTTTTGGGCTTCCAAATATCCCTTTGCCGATTCCACAAGAACAGCGTTAGCGAAAGGCTTCTTGAAGGGAAAGATGTAACTCTGTGAGATGAATTCACAGAACACAGAGCAGTTTCTCAGAAGCTTCTTTCCAGTTTTGCACGGAAGATATTTCCTTTTTCACCGTAGCCCTCTATGGGCTTCCAAATATCAATTTGCCAATTCCGCAAGAACAGCCTTAGCGAAAGGCTTCTTGAAGGGAAAGATGTAAATCTGTGAGATGAATAAAGAGAACACAGATCAGTTTCTCAAAAGCTTCTTTCCAGTTTTGAACGGAAGATATTTCCTTTTTCACCATAGCCCTGTATGGGCTTCCAAATATCCCTTTGCCAATTCCACAAGAACAGCCTTAGCGAAGGCTTCTTGAAGGAAAGATGTAAATCTGTGAGATGAATAAAGAGAACACAGATCAGTTTCTCAGAAAGCTTCTTTCCAGTTTTGAACGGAAGATATTTCCTTTTTCACCATAGCCCTCTATGGGCTTCCAAATATCCCTTTGCCAATTCCACAAGAACAGCCTTAGCGAAAGGCTTCTTGAAGGGAAAGATGTAACTCTGTGAGATGAATTAACAGAACACAGAGCAGTTCCTCAGAAAGCTTCTTTCCATTTTTGAACGGAAGATATTTCCTTTTTCACCATAGCCCTCTAGGGGTTTCCAAATATCACTTTGCCAATTCCACAAAACAGCCTTAGCGAAAGGCTTCTTGAAGGGAAAGATGTAACTCTGTGAGGTGAATTAACAGAACACAGAGCAGTTTCTCAGAAAGCTTCTTCCCAGTTTTGAACGGAAGATATTTCCTTTTTCACCATAGCCCTTTTGGGCTTCCAAATATCCCTTTGCCGATTCCACAAGAACAGCGTTAGCGAAAGGCTTCTTGAAGGGAAAGATGTAACTCTGTGAGATGAATTCACAGAACACAGAGCAGTTTCTCAGAAGCTTCTTTCCAGTTTTGCACGGAAGATATTTCCTTTTTCACCGTAGCCCTCTATGGGCTTCCAAATATCAATTTGCCAATTCCACAAGAACAGCCTTAGCGAAAGGCTTCTTGAAGGGAAAGATGTAAATCTGTGAGATGAATAAAGAGAACACATATCAGTTTCTCAAAAGCTTCTTTCCAGTTTTGAACGGAAGATATTTCCTTTTTCACCATAGCCCTGTATGGGCTTCCAAATATCCCTTTGCCAATTCCACAAGAACAGCCTTAGCGAAAGGCTTCTTGAAGGGAAAATGAAACTGTGTAAGATGAATTAACAGAACACAGAGCAGTTTCTCAGAAAGCTTCTTTCCAGTTTTGAATGGAAGTTATTTCCTTTTCACCATAGCTCTCTATGTGCTTCCAAATATCCCTTTGCCGATTCCACAAGAACAGCCTTAGCGAAAGGCTTTTGAAGGAAAGATGTAACTCTGTGAGATGAATTAAGAGAACACAGAGCAGTTTCTCAGAAAGCTTCTTTCCAGTTTTGCACGGAAGATATTTCCTTTTCACCATAGCCCTCTATGGGCTTCCAAATATCCTTTGCCAATTCCACAAGAACAGCCTTAGCGAAAGGCTTCTTGAAGGAAAGATGTAACTCTGTGAGATGAATTAACAGAACACAGAGCAGTTTCTCAAGCTTCTTTCCAGTTTTGAGCGGAAGATATTTCCTTTTCACCATAGCCCTCTATGGGCTTCCAAATATCCCTTTGCCAATTCCACAAGAACAGCCTTAACGAAAGGCTTCTTGAAGGGAAAGATGTAACTCTGTGAGATGAATTAACAGAACACAGAGCAGTTTCTCAGAAAGCTTCTTTCCAGTTTTGAACGGAAGATATTTCCTTTTTCACCATAGCCCTCTATGGGCTTCCAAATATAACTTTGCCAATTCCACAAGAACAGCCTTAGCGAAAGGCTTCTTGAAGGGAAAGATGTAACTCTGTGAGATGAATTAGCAGAACACAGAGCAGTTTCTCAGAAAGCTTCTTTCCAGTTTTGAACGGAAGATAATTCCTTTTTCAACATAGCCCTCTATGTGCTTCCAAATATCCCTTTGCCAATTCCACAAGAACAGCCTTAGCGAAAGGCTTCTTGAAGGGAAAGATGTAACTCTGTGTGATGAATTAACAGAACACAGAGCAGTTTCTCTGAAAGCTACTTTCCAGTTTTGAATGGAAGATATTTCCTTTTTCACCATAGCCCTCTCTGGACTTCCAGATATCACTTTGCCAATTCCACAAGAACAGCGTTAGCGAAAGGCTTCTTGAAGGGAAAGATGTAACTCTGTGAGATGAATTAACAGAACACAGAGCAGTTTCTCAGAAAGCTTCTATCCAGTTTGAACGGAAGATATTTCCTTTTTCACCATAGCCCTATATGGGCTTCCAAATATCACTTTGCCAATTCCACAAGAACAGCCTTAGCGAAAGGCTTCTTGAAACGAAAGATGTAACTTTGTGAGATGAATTCACAGAACACCGAGCAGTTTCTCAGAAAGCTTCTTTCCAGTTTTGCACGGAAGATATTTCCTTTTTCACCGTAGCCCTCTATGGGCTTCCAATTATCCCTTTGCTATTTCCACAAGAACAGCCTTAGTGAAAGGCTTCTTGAAGGGAAAGATGTAACTCTGTGAGATGAATTAACAGAACACAGAGCAGTTTCTCAGAAAGCTTCTTTCCAGTTTTGAACGGAAGATATTTCCTTCTTCACCATAGCCCTCTAAGGGTTTCCAAATATCCCTTTGCCAATTCCACAAGAACAGGCTTAGCGAAAGGCTTCTTGAAGGGAAAGATGTAACTCTGTGAGATGGATTAACAGAACACAGAGCAGTTTCTCAGAAAGCTTCTTTCCAGTTTTGAACGGAAGATATTTCCTTTTCACCATAGCCCTATGGGCTTCCAAATATCCTTTGCCAATTCCACAAGAACAGCCTTAGCGAAATGCTTCTTGAAGGGAAAGATGTAACTCTGTGAGGTGAATTAACAGAACACAGAGCAGTCTCTCAGAAAGATTCTTTCCAGGTTTGAACGGAAGGTATTTCCTTTTTCACCATAGCTCTCTATGGGCTTCCAATTATCCCTTTGCCAATTCCACAAGAACAGCCTTAGCAAAAGGCTTCTTGAAGGGAAAGATGTAACTCTGTGAGATGAATTAACAGAACACAGAACAGTCTCTCAGAAAGCTTCTTTCCAGTTTTGAACGGAAGATATTTCCTTTTTCACCATAGCCCTCTATGGGCTTCCAAATATCCCTTTGCCAATTCCACAAGAACAGCCTTAGCGAAAGGCTTCTTGAAGGGAAAGATGTAACTCTGTGAGATGAATTACCAGAACACAGAGCAGTCTCTCAGAAAGCTTCTTTCCAGTTTTGAACGGAAGATATTTCCTTTTTCACCATAGCCCTCTATGGGCTTCCAAATATCCTTTGCCAATTCCACAAGAACAGTGTTAGCGAAAGGCTTCTTGAAGGAAAGATGTAACTCTGTGAGATGAATTAACAGAACACAGAGCAGTCTCTCAGAAAGCTTCTTTCCAGTTTTGAACGGAAGATATTTCCTTTTTCACCATAGCCCTCTATGGGCTTCCAAATATCCTTTGCCAATTCCCCAAGAACAGAATAAGCGAAAGGCTTCTTGAAGGAAAGATGTAACTCTGTGAGATGAATTAACAGAACACAGAGCAGTTTCTCAGAAAGCTTCTTTCCAGTTTTGAACGGAAGATATTTCCTTTTCACCATAGCCTCTATGGGCTTCCAAATATCCTTTGCCAATTCCACAAGAACAGCCTTAGCAAAAGGCTTCTTGAAGGGAAAGATGTAACTCTGTGAGATGAATTAACAGAACACAGAGCAGTTTCTCAGAAAGCTTCTTTCCAGTTTTGAACGGAAGATATTTCCTTTTCACCATAGCCCTCTATGGGCTTCCAAATATCACTTTGCCAATTCCACAAGAACAGCCTTAGCAAAAGGCTTCTTGAAGGAAAGATGTAACTCTGTGAGATGAATTCACAGAACACAGAACAGTCTCTCAGAAAGCTTCTTTCCAGTTTTGAACGGAAGATATTTCCTTTTCACCATAGCCCTATGGGCTTCCAAATATCCCTTTGCCAATTCCACAAGAACAGCCTTAGCGAAAGGCTTCTTGAAGGAAAGATGTAACTCTGTGAGATGAATTACCAGAACACAGAGCAGTTTCTCAGAAAGCTTCTTTCCAGTTTTGAACGGAAGGTATTTCCTTTTTCACCATAGCTCTATGGGCTTCCAAATATCCTTTGCTATTTCCACAAGAACAGCCTTAGCGAAAGGCTTCTTGAAGGAAAGATGTAACTCTGTGAGATGAATTAACAGAACACAGAGCAGTTTCTCAGAAAGCTTCTTTCCAGTTTTGAACGGAAGATATTTCCTTTTCACCATAGCCCTCTAAGGGCTTCCAAATATCCCTTTGCCAATTCCACAAGAACAGCTTAGCGAAAGGCTTTTGAAGGAAAGATGTAACTCTGAGATGAATTAACAGAACACAGAGCAGTTTCTCAGAAAGCTTCTTTCCAGTTTTGAACGGAAGATATTTCCTTTTCAACATAGCCCTCTATGGGCTTCCAAATATCCTTTGCCAATTCCACAAGAACAGCCTTAGCGAAAGGCTTCTTGAAGGAAAGATGTAACTCTGTGAGATGAATTAACAGAACACAGAGCAGTTTCTCAGAAAGCTTCTTTCCAGTTTTGAAGCGGAAGATATTTCCTTTTTCACCATAGCCCTCTATGGGCTTCCAAATATCCCTTTGCCAATTCCACAAGAACAGCCTTAGCGAAAGGCTTCTTGAAGGAAAGATGTAACTCTGTGAGATGAATTAACAGAACACAGAGCAGTTTCTCAAGCTTCTTTCCAGTTTTGAATGGAAGATATTTCCTTTTCACCATAGCTCTCTATGGGCTTCCAAATATCCTTTGCTATTTCCACAAGAACAGCCTTAGCGAAAGGTTTCTTGAAGGAAAGATGTAACTCTGTGAGATGAATTCACAGAACACAGAGCAGTTTCTCAGAAAGCTTCTTTCCAGTTTTGAACGGAAGATATTTCCTTTTTCACCATAGCCCTCTAAGGGCTTCCAAATATCCTTTGCCAATTCCACAAAACAGCCTTAGCGAAAGGCTTCTTGAAGGAAAGATGTAACTCTGTGAGATGAATTAACAGAACACAGATCAGTTTCTCAGAAAGCTTCTTTCCAGTTTTGAATGGAAGATATTTCCTTTTTCACCATAGCCCTATGGGCTTCCAAATATCCTTTGCCAATTCCACAAGAACAGCGTTAGCGAAAGGCTTCTTGAAGGAAAGATGTAACTCTGTGAGATGAATTCACAGAACACAGAGCAGTTTCTCAGAAAGCTTCTTTCCAGTTTTGAACGGAAGATATTTCCTTTTTCACCGTAGCCCTCTATGGGCTTCCAAATATCAATTTGCCAATTCAAGAACAGCCTTAGCGAAGGCTTCTTGAAGGAAAGATGTAACTCTGTGAGATGAATTAAGAGAACACAGATCAGTTTCTCAAAAGCTTCTTTCCAGTTTTGAACGGAAGATATTTCCTTTTCACCATAGCCCTGTATGGGCTTCCAAATATCCTTTGCCAATTCCACAAGAACAGCCTTAGCGAAAGGCTTCTTGAAGGAAAGATGTAACTCTGTGAGATGAAGTAACAGAACACAGAGCAGTTTCTCAGAAAGCTTCTTTCCAGTTTTGAACGGAAGATATTTCCTTTTCACCATAGCCTCTATGGGCTTCCAAATATCCCTTTGCCAATTCCACAAGAACAGCCTTAGCGAAAGGCTTCTTGAAGGGAAAGATGTAACTCTGTGAGATGAATTAACAGAACACAGAGCAGTTTCTCAGAAAGCTTCTTTCCAGTTTTGAACGGAAGATATTTCCTTTTCACCATAGCCTCTATGGGCTTCCAAATATCCCTTGCCAATTCCACAAGAACAGCCTTAGCGAAAGGCTTCTTGAAGGGAAAGATGTAACTCTGTGAGATGAATTAACAGAACACAGAGCAGTCTCTCAGAAAGCTTCTTTCCAGTTTTGAACGGAAGATATTTCCTTTTCACCATAGCCCTCTAAGGGCTTCCAAATATCCCTTTGCCAATTCCACAAGAACAGCCTTAGCGAAAGGCTTCTTGAAGGGAAAGATGTAACTCTGTGAGATGAATTAACAGAACACAGAGCAGTTTCTCAGAAAGCTTCTTTCCAGTTTTGAACGGAAGATATTTCCTTTTCACCATAGCCTCTATGGGCTTCCAAATATCCCTTGCCAATTCCACAAGAACAGCCTTAGCGAAAGGCTTCTTGAAGGGAAAGATGTAACTCTGTGAGATGAATTAACAGAACACAGAGCAGTCTCTCAGAAAGCTTCTTTCCAGTTTTGAACGGAAGATATTTCCTTTTCACCATAGCCCTCTAAGGGCTTCCAAATATCCTTTGCCAATTCCACAAGAACAGCCTTAGCGAAAGGCTTCTTGAAGGGAAAGATGTAACTCTGTGAGATGAATTAACAGAACACAGAGCAGTTTCTCAGAAAGCTTCTTTCCAGTTTTGAACGGAAGATATTTCCCTTTTCACCATAGCCCTCTAAGGGCTTCCAAATATCCTTTGCCAATTCCACAAGAACAGGCTTAGCGAAAGGCTTCTTGAAGGAAAGATGTAACTCTGTGAGATGAATTAACAGAACACAGAGCAGTTTCTCAGAAAGCTTCTTTCCAGTTTTGAACGGAAGATATTTCCTTTTCACCATAGCCTCTATGGGCTTCCAAATATCCCTTTGCCAATTCCACAAGAACAGCCTTAGCGAAATGCTTCTTGAAGGAAAGATGTAACTCTGTGAGATGAATTAACAGAACACAGAGCAGTTTCTCAGAAAGCTTCTTTCCAGTTTTGAACGGAAGATATTTCCTTTTCACCATAGCCCTCTATGGGCTTCCAAATATCCTTTGCCAATTCCACAAGAACAGCCTTAGCGAAAGGCTTCTTGAAGGAAAGATGTAACTCTGTGAGATGAATTAACAGAACACAGAGCAGTTTCTCAAGCTTCTTTCCAGTTTTGAACGGAAGATATTTCCTTTTCACCATAGCCCTCTATGGGCTTCCAAATATCCTTTGCCGATTCCACAAGAACAGCCTTAGCGAAGGCTTCTTGAAGGAAAGATGTAACTCTGTGAGATGAATTAACAGAACACAGAGCAGTTTCTCAGAAAGCTTCTTTCCAGTTTTGAGCGGAAGATATTTCCTTTTTCACCATAGCCTCTATGGGCTTCCAAATATCCCTTTGCCAATTCCACAAGAACAGCCTTAGCGAAGGCTTCTTGAAGGAAAGATGTAACTCTGTGAGATGAATTAACAGAACACAGAGCAGTTTCTCAGAAAGCTTCTTTCCAGTTTTGAACGGAAGATATTTCCTTTTTCACCATAGCCCTCTATGGGCTTCCAAATATCCCTTTGCCAATTCCACAAGAACAGCCTTAGCGAAAGGCTTCTTGAAGGGAAAGATGTAACTCTGTGAGATGAATTAACACAGAGCAGTTTCTCAGAAAGCTTCTTTCCAGTTTTGAACGGAAGATATTTCCTTTTTCACCATAGCCCTCTATGGGCTTCCAAATATCCCTTTGCCAATTCCACAAGAACAGCCTTAGCGAAAGGCTTCTTGAAGGAAAGATGTAACTCTGTGAGATGAATTAACAGAAACAGAGCAGTTTCTCAGAAAGCTTCTTTCCAGTTTTGAACGGACGTTATTTCCTTTTCACCATAGCCCTCTATGGGCTTCCAAATATCCTTTGCCAATTCCACAAGAACAGCCTTAGCGAAGGCTTCTTGAAGGGAAAGATGTAACTCTGTGAGATGAATTAACAGAACACAGAGCAGTTTCTCAAAGCTTCTTTCCAGTTTTGAGCGGAAGATATTTCCTTTTTCACCATAGCCCTCTATGGGCTTCCAAATATCCCTTTGCCAATTCCACAAGAACAGCCTTAGCGAAAGGCTTCTTGAAGGAAAGATGTAACTCTGTGAGATGAATTAACAGAACACAGAGCAGTTTCTCAGAAAGCTTCTTTCCAGTTTTGAACGGAAGATATTTCCTTTTTCACCATAGCCCTCTATGGGCTTCCAAATATCCTTTGCCAATTCCACAAGAACAGCCTTAGCGAAAGGCTTCTTGAAGGAAAGATGTAACTCTGTGAGATGAATTAACAGAACACAGAGCAGTTTCTCAAGCTTCTTTCCAGTTTTGAACGGAAGATATTTCCTTTTCACCATAGCCCTCTATGGGCTTCCAAATATCCTTTGCCAATTCCACAAGAACAGCCTTAGCGAAAGGCTTCTTGAAGGGAAAGATGTAACTCTGTGAGATGAATTAACAGAACACAGAGCAGTTTCTCAGAAAGCTTCTTTCCAGTTTTGAGCGGAAGATATTTCCTTTTCACCATAGCCTCTATGGGCTTCCAAATATCCTTTGCCAATTCCACAAGAACAGCCTTAGCGAAAGGCTTCTTGAAGGAAAGATGTAACTCTGTGAGATGAATTAACAGAACACAGAGCAGTTTCTCAAAAGCTTCTTTCCAGTTTTGAGCGGAAGATATTTCCTTTTTCACCATAGCCCTCTATGGGCTTCCAAATATCCCTTTGCCAATTCCACAAGAACAGCCTTAGCGAAAAGGCTTGAAGGAAAGATGTAACTCTGTGAGATGAATTAACAGAACACAGAGCAGTTTCTCAAAAGCTTCTTTCCAGTTTTGAATGGAAGATATTTCCTTTTTCACCATAGCCCTCTATGGGCTTCCAAATATCCTTTGCCAATTCCACAAGAACAGCCTTAGCGAAAGGCTTCTTGAAGGAAAGATGTAACTCTGTGAGATGAATTAACAGAACACAGAGCAGTTTCTCAGAAAGCTTCTTTCCAGTTTTGAACGGAAGATATTTCCTTTTCACCATAGCCCTCTATGGGCTTCCAAATATCCTTTGCCAATTCCACAAGAACAGCCTTAGCGAAAGGCTTCTTGAAGGAAAGATGTAACTCTGTGAGATGAATTAACAGAACACAGAGCAGTTTCTCAGAAAGCTTCTTTCCAGTTTTGAGCGAAGATATTTCCTTTTCACCATAGCCCTCTATGGGCTTCCAAATATCCTTGCCAATTCCACAAGAACAGCCTTAGCGAAGGCTTCTTGAAGGGAAAGATGTAACTCTGTGAGATGAATTAACAGAACACAGAGCAGTTTCTCAGAAAGCTTCTTTCCAGTTTTGAGCGGAAGATATTTCCTTTTCACCATAGCCCTCTATGGGCTTCCAAATATCCTTTGCCAATTCCACAAGAACAGCCTTAGCGAAAGGCTTCTTGAAGGAAAGATGTAACTCTGTGAGATGAATTAACAGAACACAGAGCAGTTTCTCAGAAAGCTTCTTTCCAGTTTTGAGCGGAAGATATTTCCTTTTCACCATAGCCCTCTATGGGCTTCCAAATATCCTTTGCCAATTCCACAAGAACAGCCTTAGCGAAAGGCTTCTTGAAGGAAAGATGTAACTCTGTGAGATGAATTAACAGAACACAGAGCAGTTTCTCAAAGCTTCTTTCCAGTTTTGAACGGAAGATATTTCCTTTTCACCATAGCCCTCTATGGGCTTCCAAATATCCTTTGCCAATTCCACAAGAACAGCCTTAGCGAAAGGCTTCTTGAAGGAAAGATGTAACTCTGTGAGATGAATTAACAGAACACAGAGCAGTTTCTCAGAAAGCTTCTTTCCAGTTTTGAACGGAAGATATTTCCTTTTCACCATAGCCCTCTATGGGCTTCCAAATATCACTTTGCCAATTCCACAAGAACAGCCTTAGCGAAAGGCTTCTTGAAGGAAAGATGTAACTCTGTGAGATGAATTAACAGAACACAGAGCAGTTTCTCAGAAAGCTTCTTTCCAGTTTTGAGCGGAAGATATTTCCTTTTCACCATAGCCCTCTATGGGCTTCCAAATATCCTTTGCCAATTCCACAAGAACAGCCTTAGCGAAAGGCTTCTTGAAGGAAAGATGTAACTCTGTGAGATGAATTAACAGAACACAGAGCAGTTTCTCAGAAAGCTTCTTTCCAGTTTTGAGCGGAAGATATTTCCTTTTCACCATAGCCCTCTATGGGCTTCCAAATATCCTTTGCCAATTCCACAAGAACAGCCTTAGCGAAAGGCTTCTTGAAGGAAAGATGTAACTCTGTGAGATGAATTAACAGAACACAGAGCAGTTTCTCAAGCTTCTTTCCAGTTTTGAGCGGAAGATATTTCCTTTTCACCATAGCCCTCTATGGGCTTCCAAATATCCTTTGCCAATTCCACAAGAACAGCCTTAGCGAAAGGCTTCTTGAAGGGAAAGATGTAACTCTGTGAGATGAATTAACAGAACACAGAGCAGTTTCTCAGAAAGCTTCTTTCCAGTTTTGAACGGAAGATATTTCCTTTTTCACCATAGCCCTCTATGGGCTTCCAAATATCCCTTTGCCAATTCCACAAGAACAGCCTTAGCGAAAGGCTTCTTGAAGGAAAGATGTAACTCTGTGAGATGAATTAACAGAACACAGAGCAGTCTCTCAGAAAGCTTCTTTCCAGTTTTGAGCGGAAGATATTTCCTTTTTCACCATAGCCCTCTATGGGCTTCCAAATATCACTTTGCCAATTCCACAAGAACAGCCTTAGCGAAAGGCTTCTTGAAGGGAAAGATGTAACTCTGTGAGATGAATTAACAGAACACAGAGCAGTTTCTCAGAAAACTTCTTTCCAGTTTTGAGCGGAAGATATTTCCTTTTTCACCATAGCCCTCTATGGGCTTCCAAATATCCTTTGCCAATTCCACAAGAACAGCCTTAGCGAAAGGCTTCTTGAAGGAAAGATGTAACTCTGTGAGATGAATTAACAGAACACAGAGCAGTCTCTCAGAAACTTCTTTCCAGTTTTGAGCGGAAGATATTTCCTTTTCACCATAGCCCTCTATGGGCTTCCAAATATCCTTTGCCAATTCCACAAGAACAGCCTAGCGAAAGGCTTCTTGAAGGAAAGATGTAACTCTGTGAGATGAATTAACAGAACACAGAGCAGTTTCTCAAAAGCTTCTTTCCAGTTTTGAACGGAAGATATTTCCTTTTCACCATAGCCCTCTATGGGCTTCCAAATATCCTTTGCCATTACAAGAACAGTCTTAGAAAGGCTTCTTGAAGGGAAAGATGTAACTCTGTGAGATGAATTAACAGAACACAGAGCAGTTTCTCAAGCTTCTTTCCAGTTTTGAGCGGAAGATATTTCCTTTTCACCATAGCCCTCTATGGGCTTCCAAATATCCTTTGCCAATTCCACAAGAACAGCCTTAGCGAAAGGCTTCTTGAAGGAAAGATGTAACTCTGTGAGATGAATTAACAGAACACAGAGCAGTTTCTCAGAAAGCTTCTTTCCAGTTTTGAGCGGAAGATATTTCCTTTTTCACCATAGCCCTCTATGGGCTTCCAAATATCCTTTGCCAATTCCACAAGAACAGCCTTAGCGAAAGGCTTCTTGAAGGAAAGATGTAACTCTGTGAGATGAATTAACAGAACACAGAGCAGTTTCTCAGAAAGCTTCTTTCCAGTTTTGAGCGGAAGATATTTCCTTTTTCACCATAGCTCTATGGGCTTCCAAATATCCTTTGCCTATTTCCACAAGAACAGCCTTAGCGAAAGGCTTCTTGAAGGAAAGATGTAACTCTGTGAGATGAATTAACAGAACACAGAGCAGTTTCTCAGAAAGCTTCTTTCCAGTTTTGAACGGAAGATATTTCCTTTTTCACCATAGCCCTCTATGGGCTTCCAAATATCCTTTGCCAATTCCACAAGAACAGCCTTAGCGAAAGGCTTCTTGAAGGAAAGATGTAACTCTGTGAGATGAATTAACAGAACACAGAGCAGTTTCTCAGAAAGCTTCTTTCCAGTTTTGAGCGGAAGATATTTCCTTTTCACCATAGCCCTCTATGGGCTTCCAAATATCCTTTGCCAATTCCACAAGAACAGCCTTAGCGAAGGCTTCTTGAAGGAAAGATGTAACTCTGTGAGATGAATTAACAGAACACAGAGCAGTTTCTCAGAAAGCTTCTTTCCAGTTTTGAGCGGAAGATATTTCCTTTTCACCATAGCCCTCTATGGGCTTCCAAATATCCTTTGCCAATTCCACAAGAACAGCCTTAGCGAAAGGCTTCTTGAAGGAAAGATGTAACTCTGTGAGATGAATTAACAGAACACAGAGCAGTTTCTCAAGCTTCTTTCCAGTTTTGAGCGGAAGATATTTCCTTTTCACCATAGCCCTCTATGGGCTTCCAAATATCCTTTGCCAATTCCACAAGAACAGCCTTAGCGAAAGGCTTCTTGAAGGAAAGATGTAACTCTGTGAGATGAATTAACAGAACACAGAGCAGTTTCTCAAGCTTCTTTCCAGTTTTGAGCGGAAGATATTTCCTTTTTCACCATAGCCCTATGGGCTTCCAAATATCCTTTGCCAATTCCACAAGAACAGCCTTAGCGAAAGGCTTCTTGAAGGAAAGATGTAACTCTGTGAGATGAATTAACAGAACACAGAGCAGTTTCTCAAGCTTCTTTCCAGTTTTGAGCGGAAGATATTTCCTTTTTCACCATAGCCCTCTATGGGCTTCCAAATATCCTTTGCCAATTCCACAAGAACAGCCTTAGCGAAAGGCTTCTTGAAGGAAAGATGTAACTCTGTGAGATGAATTAACAGAACACAGAGCAGTTTCTCAGAAAGCTTCTTTCCAGTTTTGAGCGGAAGATATTTCCTTTTCACCATAGCCCTCTATGGGCTTCCAAATATCCTTTGCCAATTCCACAAGAACAGCCTTAGCGAAAGGCTTCTTGAAGGAAAGATGTAACTCTGTGAGATGAATTAACAGAACACAGAGCAGTTTCTCAAGCTTCTTTCCAGTTTTGAGCGGAAGATATTTCCTTTTCACCATAGCCCTATGGGCTTCCAAATATCCTTTGCCAATTCCACAAGAACAGCCTTAGCGAAAGGCTTCTTGAAGGGAAAGATGTAACTCTGTGAGATGAATTAACAGAACACAGAGCAGTTTCTCAGAAAGCTTCTTTCCAGTTTTGAGCGGAAGATATTTCCTTTTCACCATAGCCCTCTATGGGCTTCCAAATATCCTTTGCCAATTCCACAAGAACAGCCTTAGCGAAAGGCTTCTTGAAGGAAAGATGTAACTCTGTGAGATGAATTAACAGAACACAGAGCAGTTTCTCAGAAAGCTTCTTTCCAGTTTTGAGCGGAAGATATTTCCTTTTCACCATAGCCCTCTATGGGCTTCCAAATATCCCTTTGCCAATTCCACAAGAACAGCCTTAGCGAAAGGCTTCTTGAAGGAAAGATGTAACTCTGTGAGATGAATTAACAGAACACAGAGCAGTTTCTCAAGCTTCTTTCCAGTTTTGAGCGGAAGATATTTCCTTTTCACCATAGCCCTCTATGGGCTTCCAAATATCCTTTGCCAATTCCACAAGAACAGCCTTAGCGAAAGGCTTCTTGAAGGAAAGATGTAACTCTGTGAGATGAATTAACAGAACACAGAGCAGTTTCTCAGAAAGCTTCTTTCCAGTTTTGAGCGGAAGATATTTCCTTTTTCACCATAGCCCTCTATGGGCTTCCAAATATCCTTTGCCAATTCCACAAGAACAGCCTTAGCGAAAGGCTTCTTGAAGGAAAGATGTAACTCTGTGAGATGAATTAACAGAACACAGAGCAGTTTCTCAGAAAGCTTCTTTCCAGTTTTGAGCGGAAGATATTTCCTTTTCACCATAGCCCTCTATGGGCTTCCAAATATCCTTTGCCAATTCCACAAGAACAGCCTTAGCGAAAATTCTTGAAGGGAAAGATGTAACTCTGTGAGATGAATTAACAGAACACAGAGCAGTTTCTCAAGCTTCTTTCCAGTTTTGAGCGGAAGATATTTCCTTTTCACCATAGCCCTCTATGGGCTTCCAAATATCCCTTTGCCAATTCCACAAGAACAGCCTTAGCGAAAGGCTTCTTGAAGGAAAGATGTAACTCTGTGAGATGAATTAACAGAACACAGAGCAGTTTCTCAGAAAGCTTCTTTCCAGTTTTGAGCGGAAGATATTTCCTTTTCACCATAGCCCTCTATGGGCTTCCAAATATCCTTTGCCAATTCCACAAGAACAGCCTTAGCGAAAGGCTTCTTGAAGGAAAGATGTAACTCTGTGAGATGAATTAACAGAACACAGAGCAGTTTCTCAGAAAGCTTCTTTCCAGTTTTGAGCGGAAGATATTTCCTTTTTCACCATAGCCCTCTATGGGCTTCCAAATATCCTTTGCCAATTCCACAAGAACAGCCTTAGCGAAGGCTTCTTGAAGGAAAGATGTAACTCTGTGAGATGAATTAACAGAACACAGAGCAGTTTCTCAAGCTTCTTTCCAGTTTTGAGCGGAAGATATTTCCTTTTCACCATAGCCCTCTATGGGCTTCCAAATATCCTTTGCCAATTCCACAAGAACAGCCTTAGGCTTCTTGAAGGGAAAGATGTAACTCTGTGAGATGAATTAACAGAACACAGAGCAGTTTCTCAGAAAGCTTCTTTCCAGTTTTGAGCGGAAGATATTTCCTTTTTCACCATAGCCCTCTATGGGCTTCCAAATATCCTTTGCCAATTCCACAAGAACAGCCTTAGCGAAGGCTTCTTGAAGGAAAGATGTAACTCTGTGAGATGAATTAACAGAACACAGAGCAGTTTCTCAGAAAGCTTCTTTCCAGTTTTGAGCGGAAGATATTTCCTTTTTCACCATAGCCCTCTATGGGCTTCCAAATATCCTTTGCCAATTCCACAAGAACAGCCTTAGCGAAAGGCTTCTTGAAGGGAAAGATGTAACTCTGTGAGATGAATTAACAGAACACAGAGCAGTTTCTCAGAAAGCTTCTTTCCAGTTTTGAGCGGAAGATATTTCCTTTTTCACCATAGCCCTCTATGGGCTTCCAAATATCCTTTGCCAATTCCACAAGAACAGCCTTAGCGAAAGGCTTCTTGAAGGAAGATGTAACTCTGTGAGATGAATTAACAGAACACAGAGCAGTTTCTCAAAGCTTCTTTCCAGTTTTGAGCGGAAGATATTTCCTTTTCACCATAGCCCTCTATGGGCTTCCAAATATCCTTTGCCAATTCCACAAGAACAGCCTTAGCGAAAGGCTTCTTGAAGGAAAGATGTAACTCTGTGAGATGAATTAACAGAACACAGAGCAGTTTCTCAAAAGCTTCTTTCCAGTTTTGAACGGAAGATATTTCCTTTTCACCATAGCCCTCTATGGGCTTCCAAATATCCTTTGCCAATTCCACAAGAACAGCCTTAGCGAAAGGCTTCTTGAAGGGAAAGATGTAACTCTGTGAGATGAATTAACAGAACACAGAGCAGTTTCTCAAGCTTCTTTCCAGTTTTGAGCGGAAGATATTTCCTTTTCACCATAGCCCTCTATGGGCTTCCAAATATCCTTTGCCAATTCCACAAGAACAGCCTTAGCGAAAGGCTTCTTGAAGGAAAGATGTAACTCTGTGAGATGAATTAACAGAACACAGAGCAGTTTCTCAGAAAGCTTCTTTCCAGTTTTGAGCGGAAGATATTTCCTTTTTCACCATAGCCCTCTATGGGCTTCCAAATATCCTTTGCCAATTCCACAAGAACAGCCTTAGCGAAGGCTTCTTGAAGGAAAGATGTAACTCTGTGAGATGAATTAACAGAACACAGAGCAGTTTCTCAAAAGCTTCTTTCCAGTTTTGAGCGGAAGATATTTCCTTTTCACCATAGCCCTCTATGGGCTTCCAAATATCCCTTTGCCAATTCCACAAGAACAGCCTTAGCGAAGGCTTCTTGAAGGAAAGATGTAACTCTGTGAGATGAATTAACAGAACACAGAGCAGTTTCTCAGAAAGCTTCTTTCCAGTTTTGAGCGGAAGATATTTCCTTTTCACCATAGCCCTCTATGGGCTTCCAAATATCCTTTGCCAATTCCACAAGAACAGCCTTAGCGAAAGGCTTCTTGAAGGAAAGATGTAACTCTGTGAGATGAATTAACAGAACACAGAGCAGTTTCTCAAGCTTCTTTCCAGTTTTGAGCGGAAGATATTTCCTTTTCACCATAGCCCTCTATGGGCTTCCAAATATCCTTTGCCAATTCCACAAGAACAGCCTTAGCGAAAGGCTTCTTGAAGGAAAGATGTAACTCTGTGAGATGAATTAACAGAACACAGAGCAGTCTCTCAAAGCTTCTTTCCAGTTTTGAGCGGAAGATATTTCCTTTTTCACCATAGCCCTCTATGGGCTTCCAAATATCCTTTGCCAATTCCACAAGAACAGCCTTAGCGAAAGGCTTCTTGAAGGAAAGATGTAACTCTGTGAGATGAATTAACAGAACACAGAGCAGTTTCTCAAGCTTCTTTCCAGTTTTGAGCGGAAGATATTTCCTTTTTCACCATAGCCCTCTATGGGCTTCCAAATATCCTTTGCCAATTCCACAAGAACAGCCTTAGCGAAAGGCTTCTTGAAGGAAAGATGTAACTCTGTGAGATGAATTAACAGAACACAGAGCAGTTTCTCAAGCTTCTTTCCAGTTTTGAGCGGAAGATATTTCCTTTTTCACCATAGCCCTCTATGGGCTTCCAAATATCCTTTGCCAATTCCACAAGAACAGCCTTAGCGAAAGGCTTCTTGAAGGAAAGATGTAACTCTGTGAGATGAATTAACAGAACACAGAGCAGTTTCTCAGAAAGCTTCTTTCCAGTTTTGAGCGGAAGATATTTCCTTTTCACCATAGCCCTCTATGGGCTTCCAAATATCCTTTGCCAATTCCACAAGAACAGCCTTAGCGAAAGGCTTCTTGAAGGAAAGATGTAACTCTGTGAGATGAATTAACAGAACACAGAGCAGTTTCTCAGAAAGCTTCTTTCCAGTTTTGAGCGGAAGATATTTCCTTTTTCACCATAGCCCTCTATGGGCTTCCAAATATCCTTTGCCAATTCCACAAGAACAGCCTTAGCGAAGGCTTCTTGAAGGAAAGATGTAACTCTGTGAGATGAATTAACAGAACACAGAGCAGTTTCTCAGAAAGCTTCTTTCCAGTTTTGAGCGGAAGATATTTCCTTTTCACCATAGCCCTCTATGGGCTTCCAAATATCCTTTGCCAATTCCACAAGAACAGCCTTAGCGAAAGGCTTCTTGAAGGAAAGATGTAACTCTGTGAGATGAATTAACAGAACACAGAGCAGTTTCTCAGAAAGCTTCTTTCCAGTTTTGAGCGGAAGATATTTCCTTTTCACCATAGCCCTCTATGGGCTTCCAAATATCCTTTGCCAATTCCACAAGAACAGCCTTAGCGAAAGGCTTCTTGAAGGGAAAGATGTAACTCTGTGAGATGAATTAACAGAACACAGAGCAGTTTCTCAGAAAGCTTCTTTCCAGTTTTGAGCGGAAGATATTTCCTTTTTCACCATAGCCCTCTATGGGCTTCCAAATATCCTTTGCCAATTCCACAAGAACAGCCTTAGCGAAAGGCTTCTTGAAGGAAAGATGTAACTCTGTGAGATGAATTAACAGAACACAGAGCAGTTTCTCAGAAAGCTTCTTTCCAGTTTTGAGCGGAAGATATTTCCTTTTCACCATAGCCCTCTATGGGCTTCCAAATATCCTTTGCCAATTCCACAAGAACAGCCTTAGCGAAAGGCTTCTTGAAGGAAAGATGTAACTCTGTGAGATGAATTAACAGAACACAGAGCAGTTTCTCATAAGCTTCTTTCCAGTTTTGAGCGGAAGATATTTCCTTTTCACCATAGCCCTCTATGGGCTTCCAAATATCCTTTGCCAATTCCACAAGAACAGCCTTAGCGAAAACTGCTTGAAGGAAAGATGTAACTCTGTGAGATGAATTAACAGAACACAGAGCAGTTTCTCAAGCTTCTTTCCAGTTTTGAACGGAAGATATTTCCTTTTTCACCATAGCCCTCTATGGGCTTCCAAATATCCCTTTGCCAATTCCACAAGAACAGCCTTAGCGAAAGGCTTCTTGAAGGAAAGATGTAACTCTGTGAGATGAATTAACAGAACACAGAGCAGTTTCTCAGAAAGCTTCTTTCCAGTTTTGAGCGGAAGATATTTCCTTTTCACCATAGCCCTCTATGGGCTTCCAAATATCCTTTGCCAATTCCACAAGAACAGCCTTAGCGAAAGGCTTCTTGAAGGAAAGATGTAACTCTGTGAGATGAATTAACAGAACACAGAGCAGTTTCTCAGAAAGCTTCTTTCCAGTTTTGAGCGGAAGATATTTCCTTTTCACCATAGCCCTCTATGGGCTTCCAAATATCCTTTGCCAATTCCACAAGAACAGCCTTAGCGAAAGGCTTCTTGAAGGAAAGATGTAACTCTGTGAGATGAATTAACAGAACACAGAGCAGTTTCTCAGAAAGCTTCTTTCCAGTTTTGAGCGGAAGATATTTCCTTTTCACCATAGCCCTCTATGGGCTTCCAAATATCCTTTGCCAATTCCACAAGAACAGCCTTAGCGAAGGCTTCTTGAAGGAAAGATGTAACTCTGTGAGATGAATTAACAGAACACAGAGCAGTTTCTCAAGCTTCTTTCCAGTTTTGAGCGGAAGATATTTCCTTTTCACCATAGCCCTCTATGGGCTTCCAAATATCCTTGCCAATTCCACAAGAACAGCCTTAGCGAAAGGCTTCTTGAAGGAAAGATGTAACTCTGTGAGATGAATTAACAGAACACAGAGCAGTTTCTCAAAGCTTCTTTCCAGTTTTGAGCGGAAGATATTTCCTTTTCACCATAGCCCTCTATGGGCTTCCAAATATCCTTTGCCAATTCCACAAGAACAGCCTTAGCGAAGGCTTCTTGAAGGAAAGATGTAACTCTGTGAGATGAATTAACAGAACACAGAGCAGTTTCTCAGAAAGCTTCTTTCCAGTTTTGAGCGGAAGATATTTCCTTTTCACCATAGCCCTCTATGGGCTTCCAAATATCCTTTGCCAATTCCACAAGAACAGCCTTAGCGAAAGGCTTCTTGAAGGAAAGATGTAACTCTGTGAGATGAATTAACAGAACACAGAGCAGTTTCTCAAGCTTCTTTCCAGTTTTGAGCGGAAGATATTTCCTTTTCACCATAGCCCTCTATGGGCTTCCAAATATCCTTTGCCAATTCCACAAGAACAGCCTTAGCGAAAGGCTTCTTGAAGGAAAGATGTAACTCTGTGAGATGAATTAACAGAACACAGAGCAGTTTCTCAGAAAGCTTCTTTCCAGTTTTGAGCGGAAGATATTTCCTTTTCACCATAGCCCTCTATGGGCTTCCAAATATCCTTTGCCAATTCCACAAGAACAGCCTTAGCGAAAGGCTTCTTGAAGGAAAGATGTAACTCTGTGAGATGAATTAACAGAACACAGAGCAGTTTCTCAGAAAGCTTCTTTCCAGTTTTGAGCGGAAGATATTTCCTTTTCACCATAGCCCTCTATGGGCTTCCAAATATCCTTTGCCAATTCCACAAGAACAGCCTTAGCGAAAGGCTTCTTGAAGGAAAGATGTAACTCTGTGAGATGAATTAACAGAACACAGAGCAGTTTCTCAAGCTTCTTTCCAGTTTTGAGCGGAAGATATTTCCTTTTCACCATAGCCCTCTATGGGCTTCCAAATATCCTTTGCCAATTCCACAAGAACAGCCTTAGCGAAGGCTTCTTGAAGGAAAGATGTAACTCTGTGAGATGAATTAACAGAACACAGAGCAGTTTCTCAAGCTTCTTTCCAGTTTTGAGCGGAAGATATTTCCTTTTCACCATAGCCCTCTATGGGCTTCCAAATATCCTTTGCCAATTCCACAAGAACAGCCTTAGCGAAAGGCTTCTTGAAGGGAAAGATGTAACTCTGTGAGATGAATTAACAGAACACAGAGCAGTTTCTCAGAAAGCTTCTTTCCAGTTTTGAGCGGAAGATATTTCCTTTTCACCATAGCCCTCTATGGGCTTCCAAATATCCTTTGCCAATTCCACAAGAACAGCCTTAGCGAAAGGCTTCTTGAAGGAAAGATGTAACTCTGTGAGATGAATTAACAGAACACAGAGCAGTTTCTCAAGCTTCTTTCCAGTTTTGAGCGGAAGATATTTCCTTTTCACCATAGCCCTCTATGGGCTTCCAAATATCCTTTGCCAATTCCACAAGAACAGCCTTAGCGAAGGCTTCTTGAAGGAAAGATGTAACTCTGTGAGATGAATTAACAGAACACAGAGCAGTTTCTCAAGCTTCTTTCCAGTTTTGAGCGGAAGATATTTCCTTTTCACCATAGCCCTCTATGGGCTTCCAAATATCCTTTGCCAATTCCACAAGAACAGCCTTAGCGAAAGGCTTCTTGAAGGGAAAGATGTAACTCTGTGAGATGAATTAACAGAACACAGAGCAGTTTCTCAGAAAGCTTCTTTCCAGTTTTGAGCGGAAGATATTTCCTTTTCACCATAGCCCTCTATGGGCTTCCAAATATCCTTTGCCAATTCCACAAGAACAGCCTTAGCGAAGGCTTCTTGAAGGAAAGATGTAACTCTGTGAGATGAATTAACAGAACACAGAGCAGTTTCTCAGAAAGCTTCTTTCCAGTTTTGAGCGGAAGATATTTCCTTTTCACCATAGCCCTCTATGGGCTTCCAAATATCCTTTGCCAATTCCACAAGAACAGCCTTAGCGAAAGGCTTCTTGAAGGAAAGATGTAACTCTGTGAGATGAATTAACAGAACACAGAGCAGTTTCTCAAGCTTCTTTCCAGTTTTGAGCGGAAGATATTTCCTTTTTCACCATAGCCCTCTATGGGCTTCCAAATATCCTTTGCCAATTCCACAAGAACAGCCTTAGCGAAAGGCTTCTTGAAGGAAAGATGTAACTCTGTGAGATGAATTAACAGAACACAGAGCAGTTTCTCAGAAAGCTTCTTTCCAGTTTTGAGAAGATATTTCCTTTTCACCATAGCCCTCTATGGGCTTCCAAATATCCTTGCCAATTCCACAAGAACAGCCTTAGCGAAAGGCTTCTTGAAGGAAAGATGTAACTCTGTGAGATGAATTAACAGAACACAGAGCAGTTTCTCAAGCTTCTTTCCAGTTTTGAGCGGAAGATATTTCCTTTTTCACCATAGCCCTCTATGGGCTTCCAAATATCCTTTGCCAATTCCACAAGAACAGCCTTAGCGAAAGGCTTCTTGAAGGAAAGATGTAACTCTGTGAGATGAATTAACAGAACACAGAGCAGTTTCTCAGAAAGCTTCTTTCCAGTTTTGAGCGGAAGATATTTCCTTTTCACCATAGCCCTCTATGGGCTTCCAAATATCCTTTGCCAATTCCACAAGAACAGCCTTAGCGAAAGGCTTCTTGAAGGAAAGATGTAACTCTGTGAGATGAATTAACAGAACACAGAGCAGTTTCTCAGAAAGCTTCTTTCCAGTTTTGAGCGGAAGATATTTCCTTTTTCACCATAGCCCTCTATGGGCTTCCAAATATCCTTTGCCAATTCCACAAGAACAGCCTTAGCGAAAGGCTTCTTGAAGGAAAGATGTAACTCTGTGAGATGAATTAACAGAACACAGAGCAGTTTCTCAGAAAGCTTCTTTCCAGTTTTGAGCGGAAGATATTTCCTTTTCACCATAGCCCTCTATGGGCTTCCAAATATCCTTTGCCAATTCCACAAGAACAGCCTTAGCGAAAGGCTTCTTGAAGGAAAGATGTAACTCTGTGAGATGAATTAACAGAACACAGAGCAGTTTCTCAGAAAGCTTCTTTCCAGTTTTGAGCGGAAGATATTTCCTTTTCACCATAGCCCTCTATGGGCTTCCAAATATCCTTTGCCAATTCCACAAGAACAGCCTTAGCGAAAGGCTTCTTGAAGGAAAGATGTAACTCTGTGAGATGAATTAACAGAACACAGAGCAGTTTCTCAAGCTTCTTTCCAGTTTTGAGCGGAAGATATTTCCTTTTTCACCAGCCCTCTATGGGCTTCCAAATATCCTTTGCCAATTCCACAAGAACAGCCTTAGCGAAAGGCTTCTTGAAGGAAAGATGTAACTCTGTGAGATGAATTAACAGAACACAGAGCAGTTTCTCAGAAAGCTTCTTTCCAGTTTTGAGCGGAAGATATTTCCTTTTCACCATAGCCCTCTATGGGCTTCCAAATATCCTTTGCCAATTCCACAAGAACAGCCTTAGCGAAAGGCTTCTTGAAGGAAAGATGTAACTCTGTGAGATGAATTAACAGAACACAGAGCAGTTTCTCAGAAAGCTTCTTTCCAGTTTTGAGCGGAAGATATTTCCTTTTTCACCATAGCCCTCTATGGGCTTCCAAATATCCCTTTGCCAATTCCACAAGAACAGCCTTAGCGAAAGGCTTCTTGAAGGAAAGATGTAACTCTGTGAGATGAATTAACAGAACACAGAGCAGTTTCTCAAGCTTCTTTCCAGTTTTGAGCGGAAGATATTTCCTTTTCACCATAGCCCTCTATGGGCTTCCAAATATCCTTTGCCAATTCCACAAGAACAGCCTTAGCGAAGGCTTCTTGAAGGAAAGATGTAACTCTGTGAGATGAATTAACAGAACACAGAGCAGTTTCTCAAGCTTCTTTCCAGTTTTGAGCGGAAGATATTTCCTTTTCACCATAGCCCTCTATGGGCTTCCAAATATCCCTTTGCCAATTCCACAAGAACAGCCTTAGCGAAAGGCTTCTTGAAGGAAAGATGTAACTCTGTGAGATGAATTAACAGAACACAGAGCAGTTTCTCAAGCTTCTTTCCAGTTTTGAGCGGAAGATATTTCCTTTTCACCATAGCCCTCTATGGGCTTCCAAATATCCTTTGCCAATTCCACAAGAACAGCCTTAGCGAAAGGCTTCTTGAAGGAAAGATGTAACTCTGTGAGATGAATTAACAGAACACAGAGCAGTTTCTCAAGCTTCTTTCCAGTTTTGAGCGGAAGATATTTCCTTTTCACCATAGCCCTCTATGGGCTTCCAAATATCCTTTGCCAATTCCACAAGAACAGCCTTAGCGAAAGGCTTCTTGAAGGAAAGATGTAACTCTGTGAGATGAATTAACAGAACACAGAGCAGTTTCTCAGAAAGCTTCTTTCCAGTTTTGAGCGGAAGATATTTCCTTTTTCACCATAGCCCTCTATGGGCTTCCAAATATCCTTTGCCAATTCCACAAGAACAGCCTTAGCGAAGGCTTCTTGAAGGAAAGATGTAACTCTGTGAGATGAATTAACAGAACACAGAGCAGTTTCTCAAGCTTCTTTCCAGTTTTGAGCGGAAGATATTTCCTTTTCACCATAGCCCTCTATGGGCTTCCAAATATCCCTTTGCCAATTCCACAAGAACAGCCTTAGCGAAAGGCTTCTTGAAGGAAAGATGTAACTCTGTGAGATGAATTAACAGAACACAGAGCAGTTTCTCAGAAAGCTTCTTTCCAGTTTTGAGCGGAAGATATTTCCTTTTCACCATAGCCCTCTATGGGCTTCCAAATATCCTTTGCCAATTCCACAAGAACAGCCTTAGCGAAAGGCTTCTTGAAGGGAAAGATGTAACTCTGTGAGATGAATTAACAGAACACAGAGCAGTTTCTCAGAAAGCTTCTTTCCAGTTTTGAAGCGGAAGATATTTCCTTTTCACCATAGCCCTCTATGGGCTTCCAAATATCCTTTGCCAATTCCACAAGAACAGCCTTAGCGAAAGGCTTCTTGAAGGAAAGATGTAACTCTGTGAGATGAATTAACAGAACACAGAGCAGTTTCTCAGAAAGCTTCTTTCCAGTTTTGAGCGGAAGATATTTCCTTTTCACCATAGCCCTCTATGGGCTTCCAAATATCCTTTGCCAATTCCACAAGAACAGCCTTAGCGAAAGGCTTCTTGAAGGAAAGATGTAACTCTGTGAGATGAATTAACAGAACACAGAGCAGTTTCTCAGAAAGCTTCTTTCCAGTTTTGAGCGGAAGATATTTCCTTTTCACCATAGCCCTCTATGGGCTTCCAAATATCCTTTGCCAATTCCACAAGAACAGCCTTAGCGAAAGGCTTCTTGAAGGAAAGATGTAACTCTGTGAGATGAATTAACAGAACACAGAGCAGTTTCTCAGAAAGCTTCTTTCCAGTTTTGAGCGGAAGATATTTCCTTTTCACCATAGCCCTCTATGGGCTTCCAAATATCCTTTGCCAATTCCACAAGAACAGCCTTAGCGAAAGGCTTCTTGAAGGAAAGATGTAACTCTGTGAGATGAATTAACAGAACACAGAGCAGTTTCTCAGAAAGCTTCTTTCCAGTTTTGAGCGGAAGATATTTCCTTTTCACCATAGCCCTCTATGGGCTTCCAAATATCCTTTGCCAATTCCACAAGAACAGCCTTAGCGAAAGGCTTCTTGAAGGAAAGATGTAACTCTGTGAGATGAATTAACAGAACACAGAGCAGTTTCTCAAGCTTCTTTCCAGTTTTGAGCGGAAGATATTTCCTTTTTCACCATAGCCCTCTATGGGCTTCCAAATATCCTTTGCCAATTCCACAAGAACAGCCTTAGCGAAGGCTTCTTGAAGGAAAGATGTAACTCTGTGAGATGAATTAACAGAACACAGAGCAGTTTCTCAGAAAGCTTCTTTCCAGTTTTGAGCGGAAGATATTTCCTTTTTCACCATAGCCCTCTATGGGCTTCCAAATATCCTTTGCCAATTCCACAAGAACAGCCTTAGCGAAAGGCTTCTTGAAGGAAAGATGTAACTCTGTGAGATGAATTAACAGAACACAGAGCAGTTTCTCAGAAAGCTTCTTTCCAGTTTTGAGCGGAAGATATTTCCTTTTTCACCATAGCCCTCTATGGGCTTCCAAATATCCTTTGCCAATTCCACAAGAACAGCCTTAGCGAAAGGCTTCTTGAAGGGAAAGATGTAACTCTGTGAGATGAATTAACAGAACACAGAGCAGTTTCTCAAAAGCTTCTTTCCAGTTTTGAGCGGAAGATATTTCCTTTTTCACCATAGCCCTCTATGGGCTTCCAAATATCCTTTGCCAATTCCACAAGAACAGCCTTAGCGAAAGGCTTCTTGAAGGAAAGATGTAACTCTGTGAGATGAATTAACAGAACACAGAGCAGTTTCTCAGAAGCTTCTTTCCAGTTTTGAGCGGAAGATATTTCCTTTTCACCATAGCCCTCTATGGGCTTCCAAATATCCTTTGCCAATTCCACAAGAACAGCCTTAGCGAAGGCTTCTTGAAGGAAAGATGTAACTCTGTGAGATGAATTAACAGAACACAGAGCAGTTTCTCAGAAAGCTTCTTTCCAGTTTTGAGCGGAAGATATTTCCTTTTCACCATAGCCCTCTATGGGCTTCCAAATATCCTTTGCCAATTCCACAAGAACAGCCTTAGCGAAAGGCTTCTTGAAGGAAAGATGTAACTCTGTGAGATGAATTAACAGAACACAGAGCAGTTTCTCAGAAAGCTTCTTTCCAGTTTTGAGCGGAAGATATTTCCTTTTTCACCATAGCCCTCTATGGGCTTCCAAATATCCTTTGCCAATTCCACAAGAACAGCCTTAGCGAAAGGCTTCTTGAAGGGAAAGATGTAACTCTGTGAGATGAATTAACAGAACACAGAGCAGTTTCTCAGAAAGCTTCTTTCCAGTTTTGAGCGGAAGATATTTCCTTTTCACCATAGCCCTCTATGGGCTTCCAAATATCCTTTGCCAATTCCACAAGAACAGCCTTAGCGAAAGGCTTCTTGAAGGAAAGATGTAACTCTGTGAGATGAATTAACAGAACACAGAGCAGTTTCTCAGAAAGCTTCTTTCCAGTTTTGAGCGGAAGATATTTCCTTTTCACCATAGCCCTCTATGGGCTTCCAAATATCCTTTGCCAATTCCACAAGAACAGCCTTAGCGAAAGGCTTCTTGAAGGAAAGATGTAACTCTGTGAGATGAATTAACAGAACACAGAGCAGTTTCTCAAGCTTCTTTCCAGTTTTGAGCGGAAGATATTTCCTTTTCACCATAGCCCTCTATGGGCTTCCAAATATCCTTTGCCAATTCCACAAGAACAGCCTTAGCGAAAGGCTTCTTGAAGGAAAGATGTAACTCTGTGAGATGAATTAACAGAACACAGAGCAGTTTCTCAGAAAGCTTCTTTCCAGTTTTGAGCGGAAGATATTTCCTTTTCACCATAGCCCTCTATGGGCTTCCAAATATCCTTTGCCAATTCCACAAGAACAGCCTTAGCGAAGGCTTCTTGAAGGAAAGATGTAACTCTGTGAGATGAATTAACAGAACACAGAGCAGTTTCTCAAGCTTCTTTCCAGTTTTGAGCGGAAGATATTTCCTTTTCACCATAGCCCTCTATGGGCTTCCAAATATCCTTTGCCAATTCCACAAGAACAGCCTTAGCGAAAGGCTTCTTGAAGGAAAGATGTAACTCTGTGAGATGAATTAACAGAACACAGAGCAGTTTCTCAAGCTTCTTTCCAGTTTTGAGCGGAAGATATTTCCTTTTTCACCATAGCCCTCTATGGGCTTCCAAATATCCTTTGCCAATTCCACAAGAACAGCCTTAGCGAAAGGCTTCTTGAAGGAAAGATGTAACTCTGTGAGATGAATTAACAGAACACAGAGCAGTTTCTCAGAAAGCTTCTTTCCAGTTTTGAGCGGAAGATATTTCCTTTTCACCATAGCCCTCTATGGGCTTCCAAATATCCTTTGCCAATTCCACAAGAACAGCCTTAGCGAAAGGCTTCTTGAAGGAAAGATGTAACTCTGTGAGATGAATTAACAGAACACAGAGCAGTTTCTCAGAAAGCTTCTTTCCAGTTTTGAGCGGAAGATATTTCCTTTTCACCATAGCCCTCTATGGGCTTCCAAATATCCTTTGCCAATTCCACAAGAACAGCCTTAGCGAAAGGCTTCTTGAAGGAAAGATGTAACTCTGTGAGATGAATTAACAGAACACAGAGCAGTTTCTCAGAAAGCTTCTTTCCAGTTTTGAGCGGAAGATATTTCCTTTTCACCATAGCCCTCTATGGGCTTCCAAATATCCTTTGCCAATTCCACAAGAACAGCCTTAGCGAAGGCTTCTTGAAGGAAAGATGTAACTCTGTGAGATGAATTAACAGAACACAGAGCAGTTTCTCAAGCTTCTTTCCAGTTTTGAGCGGAAGATATTTCCTTTTCACCATAGCCCTCTATGGGCTTCCAAATATCCTTTGCCAATTCCACAAGAACAGCCTTAGCGAAAGGCTTCTTGAAGGAAAGATGTAACTCTGTGAGATGAATTAACAGAACACAGAGCAGTTTCTCAGAAAGCTTCTTTCCAGTTTTGAGCGGAAGATATTTCCTTTTCACCATAGCCCTCTATGGGCTTCCAAATATCCTTTGCCAATTCCACAAGAACAGCCTTAGCGAAAGGCTTCTTGAAGGAAAGATGTAACTCTGTGAGATGAATTAACAGAACACAGAGCAGTTTCTCAGAAAGCTTCTTTCCAGTTTTGAGCGGAAGATATTTCCTTTTCACCATAGCCCTCTATGGGCTTCCAAATATCCTTTGCCAATTCCACAAGAACAGCCTTAGCGAAAGGCTTCTTGAAGGAAAGATGTAACTCTGTGAGATGAATTAACAGAACACAGAGCAGTTTCTCAGAAAGCTTCTTTCCAGTTTTGAGCGGAAGATATTTCCTTTTCACCATAGCCCTCTATGGGCTTCCAAATATCCTTTGCCAATTCCACAAGAACAGCCTTAGCGAAAGGCTTCTTGAAGGAAAGATGTAACTCTGTGAGATGAATTAACAGAACACAGAGCAGTTTCTCAAGCTTCTTTCCAGTTTTGAGCGGAAGATATTTCCTTTTCACCATAGCCCTCTATGGGCTTCCAAATATCCTTTGCCAATTCCACAAGAACAGCCTTAGCGAAGGCTTCTTGAAGGAAAGATGTAACTCTGTGAGATGAATTAACAGAACACAGAGCAGTTTCTCAAGCTTCTTTCCAGTTTTGAGCGGAAGATATTTCCTTTTCACCATAGCCCTCTATGGGCTTCCAAATATCCTTTGCCAATTCCACAAGAACAGCCTTAGCGAAAGGCTTCTTGAAGGAAAGATGTAACTCTGTGAGATGAATTAACAGAACACAGAGCAGTTTCTCAAGCTTCTTTCCAGTTTTGAGCGGAAGATATTTCCTTTTCACCATAGCCCTCTATGGGCTTCAAATATCCTTTGCCAATTCCACAAGAACAGCCTTAGCGAAAGGCTTCTTGAAGGAAAGATGTAACTCTGTGAGATGAATTAACAGAACACAGAGCAGTTTCTCAAGCTTCTTTCCAGTTTTGAGCGGAAGATATTTCCTTTTCACCATAGCCCTCTATGGGCTTCCAAATATCCTTTGCCAATTCCACAAGAACAGCCTTAGCGAAAGGCTTCTTGAAGGAAAGATGTAACTCTGTGAGATGAATTAACAGAACACAGAGCAGTTTCTCAAGCTTCTTTCCAGTTTTGAGCGGAAGATATTTCCTTTTCACCATAGCCCTCTATGGGCTTCCAAATATCCTTTGCCAATTCCACAAGAACAGCCTTAGCGAAAGGCTTCTTGAAGGAAAGATGTAACTCTGTGAGATGAATTAACAGAACACAGAGCAGTTTCTCAGAAAGCTTCTTTCCAGTTTTGAGCGGAAGATATTTCCTTTTCACCATAGCCCTCTATGGGCTTCCAAATATCCTTTGCCAATTCCACAAGAACAGCCTTAGCGAAGGCTTCTTGAAGGGAAAGATGTAACTCTGTGAGATGAATTAACAGAACACAGAGCAGTTTCTCAAGCTTCTTTCCAGTTTTGAGCGGAAGATATTTCCTTTTCACCATAGCCCTCTATGGGCTTCCAAATATCCTTTGCCAATTCCACAAGAACAGCCTTAGCGAAAGGCTTCTTGAAGGAAAGATGTAACTCTGTGAGATGAATTAACAGAACACAGAGCAGTTTCTCAAGCTTCTTTCCAGTTTTGAGCGGAAGATATTTCCTTTTTCACCATAGCCTCTATGGGCTTCCAAATATCCTTTGCCAATTCCACAAGAACAGCCTTAGCGAAAGGCTTCTTGAAGGAAAGATGTAACTCTGTGAGATGAATTAACAGAACACAGAGCAGTTTCTCAGAAAGCTTCTTTCCAGTTTTGAGCGGAAGATATTTCCTTTTTCACCATAGCCCTCTATGGGCTTCCAAATATCCTTTGCCAATTCCACAAGAACAGCCTTAGCGAAAGGCTTCTTGAAGGAAAGATGTAACTCTGTGAGATGAATTAACAGAACACAGAGCAGTTTCTCAGAAAGCTTCTTTCCAGTTTTGAGCGGAAGATATTTCCTTTTCACCATAGCCCTCTATGGGCTTCCAAATATCCTTTGCCAATTCCACAAGAACAGCCTTAGCGAAAGGCTTCTTGAAGGAAAGATGTAACTCTGTGAGATGAATTAACAGAACACAGAGCAGTTTCTCAAAAGCTTCTTTCCAGTTTTGAGCGGAAGATATTTCCTTTTCACCATAGCCCTCTATGGGCTTCCAAATATCCTTTGCCAATTCCACAAGAACAGCCTTAGCGAAAGGCTTCTTGAAGGAAAGATGTAACTCTGTGAGATGAATTAACAGAACACAGAGCAGTTTCTCAAAGCTTCTTTCCAGTTTTGAGCGGAAGATATTTCCTTTTCACCATAGCCCTCTATGGGCTTCCAAATATCCTTTGCCAATTCCACAAGAACAGCCTTAGCGAAAGGCTTCTTGAAGGAAAGATGTAACTCTGTGAGATGAATTAACAGAACACAGAGCAGTTTCTCAGAAAGCTTCTTTCCAGTTTTGAGCGGAAGATATTTCCTTTTTCACCATAGCCCTCTATGGGCTTCCAAATATCCTTTGCCAATTCCACAAGAACAGCCTTAGCGAAAGGCTTCTTGAAGGAAAGATGTAACTCTGTGAGATGAATTAACAGAACACAGAGCAGTTTCTCAGAAAGCTTCTTTCCAGTTTTGAGCGGAAGATATTTCCTTTTCACCATAGCCCTCTATGGGCTTCCAAATATCCTTTGCCAATTCCACAAGAACAGCCTTAGCGAAGGCTTCTTGAAGGAAAGATGTAACTCTGTGAGATGAATTAACAGAACACAGAGCAGTTTCTCAAGCTTCTTTCCAGTTTTGAGCGGAAGATATTTCCTTTTCACCATAGCCCTCTATGGGCTTCCAAATATCCTTTGCCAATTCCACAAGAACAGCCTTAGCGAAAGGCTTCTTGAAGGAAAGATGTAACTCTGTGAGATGAATTAACAGAACACAGAGCAGTTTCTCAAGCTTCTTTCCAGTTTTGAGCGGAAGATATTTCCTTTTCACCATAGCCCTCTATGGGCTTCCAAATATCCTTTGCCAATTCCACAAGAACAGCCTTAGCGAAAGGCTTCTTGAAGGAAAGATGTAACTCTGTGAGATGAATTAACAGAACACAGAGCAGTTTCTCAGAAGCTTCTTTCCAGTTTTGAGCGGAAGATATTTCCTTTTCACCATAGCCCTCTATGGGCTTCCAAATATCCTTTGCCAATTCCACAAGAACAGCCTTAGCGAAAGGCTTCTTGAAGGAAAGATGTAACTCTGTGAGATGAATTAACAGAACACAGAGCAGTTTCTCAAGCTTCTTTCCAGTTTTGAGCGGAAGATATTTCCTTTTTCACCATAGCCCTCTATGGGCTTCCAAATATCCTTTGCCAATTCCACAAGAACAGCCTTAGCGAAAGGCTTCTTGAAGGGAAAGATGTAACTCTGTGAGATGAATTAACAGAACACAGAGCAGTTTCTCAAGCTTCTTTCCAGTTTTGAGCGGAAGATATTTCCTTTTCACCATAGCCCTCTATGGGCTTCCAAATATCCTTTGCCAATTCCACAAGAACAGCCTTAGCGAAAGGCTTCTTGAAGGAAAGATGTAACTCTGTGAGATGAATTAACAGAACACAGAGCAGTTTCTCAAGCTTCTTTCCAGTTTTGAGCGGAAGATATTTCCTTTTCACCATAGCCCTCTATGGGCTTCCAAATATCCTTTGCCAATTCCACAAGAACAGCCTTAGCGAAAGGCTTCTTGAAGGAAAGATGTAACTCTGTGAGATGAATTAACAGAACACAGAGCAGTTTCTCAAGCTTCTTTCCAGTTTTGAGCGGAAGATATTTCCTTTTTCACCATAGCCCTCTATGGGCTTCCAAATATCCTTTGCCAATTCCACAAGAACAGCCTTAGCGAAAGGCTTCTTGAAGGAAAGATGTAACTCTGTGAGATGAATTAACAGAACACAGAGCAGTTTCTCAGAAAGCTTCTTTCCAGTTTTGAGCGGAAGATATTTCCTTTTTCACCATAGCCCTCTATGGGCTTCCAAATATCCTTTGCCAATTCCACAAGAACAGCCTTAGCGAAAGGCTTCTTGAAGGAAAGATGTAACTCTGTGAGATGAATTAACAGAACACAGAGCAGTTTCTCAGAAAGCTTCTTTCCAGTTTTGAGCGGAAGATATTTCCTTTTCACCATAGCCCTCTATGGGCTTCCAAATATCCTTTGCCAATTCCACAAGAACAGCCTTAGCGAAAGGCTTCTTGAAGGAAAGATGTAACTCTGTGAGATGAATTAACAGAACACAGAGCAGTTTCTCAAGCTTCTTTCCAGTTTTGAGCGGAAGATATTTCCTTTTTCACCATAGCCCTCTATGGGCTTCCAAATATCCTTTGCCAATTCCACAAGAACAGCCTTAGCGAAAGGCTTCTTGAAGGAAAGATGTAACTCTGTGAGATGAATTAACAGAACACAGAGCAGTTTCTCAAGCTTCTTTCCAGTTTTGAGCGGAAGATATTTCCTTTTCACCATAGCCCTCTATGGGCTTCCAAATATCCTTTGCCAATTCCACAAGAACAGCCTTAGCGAAAGGCTTCTTGAAGGAAAGATGTAACTCTGTGAGATGAATTAACAGAACACAGAGCAGTTTCTCAAGCTTCTTTCCAGTTTTGAGCGGAAGATATTTCCTTTTTCACCATAGCCCTCTATGGGCTTCCAAATATCCTTTGCCAATTCCACAAGAACAGCCTTAGCGAAGGCTTCTTGAAGGAAAGATGTAACTCTGTGAGATGAATTAACAGAACACAGAGCAGTTTCTCAAGCTTCTTTCCAGTTTTGAGCGGAAGATATTTCCTTTTCACCATAGCCCTCTATGGGCTTCCAAATATCCTTTGCCAATTCCACAAGAACAGCCTTAGCGAAAGGCTTCTTGAAGGAAAGATGTAACTCTGTGAGATGAATTAACAGAACACAGAGCAGTTTCTCAAGCTTCTTTCCAGTTTTGAGCGGAAGATATTTCCTTTTCACCATAGCCCTCTATGGGCTTCCAAATATCCTTTGCCAATTCCACAAGAACAGCCTTAGCGAAAGGCTTCTTGAAGGAAAGATGTAACTCTGTGAGATGAATTAACAGAACACAGAGCAGTTTCTCAGAAAGCTTCTTTCCAGTTTTGAGCGGAAGATATTTCCTTTTCACCATAGCCCTCTATGGGCTTCCAAATATCCTTTGCCAATTCCACAAGAACAGCCTTAGCGAAAGGCTTCTTGAAGGAAAGATGTAACTCTGTGAGATGAATTAACAGAACACAGAGCAGTTTCTCAAAGCTTCTTTCCAGTTTTGAGCGGAAGATATTTCCTTTTTCACCATAGCCCTCTATGGGCTTCCAAATATCCTTTGCCAATTCCACAAGAACAGCCTTAGCGAAAGGCTTCTTGAAGGGAAAGATGTAACTCTGTGAGATGAATTAACAGAACACAGAGCAGTTTCTCAAGCTTCTTTCCAGTTTTGAGCGGAAGATATTTCCTTTTCACCATAGCCCTCTATGGGCTTCCAAATATCCTTTGCCAATTCCACAAGAACAGCCTTAGCGAAGGCTTCTTGAAGGAAAGATGTAACTCTGTGAGATGAATTAACAGAACACAGAGCAGTTTCTCAAAAGCTTCTTTCCAGTTTTGAGCGGAAGATATTTCCTTTTCACCATAGCCCTCTATGGGCTTCCAAATATCCTTTGCCAATTCCACAAGAACAGCCTTAGCGAAAGGCTTCTTGAAGGAAAGATGTAACTCTGTGAGATGAATTAACAGAACACAGAGCAGTTTCTCAAAGCTTCTTTCCAGTTTTGAGCGGAAGATATTTCCTTTTCACCATAGCCCTCTATGGGCTTCCAAATATCCTTTGCCAATTCCACAAGAACAGCCTTAGCGAAAGGCTTCTTGAAGGAAAGATGTAACTCTGTGAGATGAATTAACAGAACACAGAGCAGTTTCTCAAGCTTCTTTCCAGTTTTGAGCGGAAGATATTTCCTTTTTCACCATAGCCCTCTATGGGCTTCCAAATATCCTTTGCCAATTCCACAAGAACAGCCTTAGCGAAAAGGCCTTGAAGGAAAGATGTAACTCTGTGAGATGAATTAACAGAACACAGAGCAGTTTCTCAAGCTTCTTTCCAGTTTTGAGCGGAAGATATTTCCTTTTCACCATAGCCCTCTATGGGCTTCCAAATATCCTTTGCCAATTCCACAAGAACAGCCTTAGCGAAAGGCTTCTTGAAGGAAAGATGTAACTCTGTGAGATGAATTAACAGAACACAGAGCAGTTTCTCAAGCTTCTTTCCAGTTTTGAGCGGAAGATATTTCCTTTTTCACCATAGCCCTCTATGGGCTTCCAAATATCCTTTGCCAATTCCACAAGAACAGCCTTAGCGAAGGCTTCTTGAAGGAAAGATGTAACTCTGTGAGATGAATTAACAGAACACAGAGCAGTTTCTCAGAAAGCTTCTTTCCAGTTTTGAGCGGAAGATATTTCCTTTTCACCATAGCCCTCTATGGGCTTCCAAATATCCTTTGCCAATTCCACAAGAACAGCCTTAGCGAAGGCTTCTTGAAGGAAAGATGTAACTCTGTGAGATGAATTAACAGAACACAGAGCAGTTTCTCAAGCTTCTTTCCAGTTTTGAGCGGAAGATATTTCCTTTTCACCATAGCCCTCTATGGGCTTCCAAATATCCTTTGCCAATTCCACAAGAACAGCCTTAGCGAAAGGCTTCTTGAAGGAAAGATGTAACTCTGTGAGATGAATTAACAGAACACAGAGCAGTTTCTCAAGCTTCTTTCCAGTTTTGAGCGGAAGATATTTCCTTTTCACCATAGCCCTCTATGGGCTTCCAAATATCCTTTGCCAATTCCACAAGAACAGCCTTAGCGAAAGGCTTCTTGAAGGAAAGATGTAACTCTGTGAGATGAATTAACAGAACACAGAGCAGTTTCTCAAAGCTTCTTTCCAGTTTTGAGCGGAAGATATTTCCTTTTCACCATAGCCCTCTATGGGCTTCCAAATATCCTTTGCCAATTCCACAAGAACAGCCTTAGCGAAAGGCTTCTTGAAGGAAAGATGTAACTCTGTGAGATGAATTAACAGAACACAGAGCAGTTTCTCAAAGCTTCTTTCCAGTTTTGAGCGGAAGATATTTCCTTTTTCACCATAGCCCTCTATGGGCTTCCAAATATCCTTTGCCAATTCCACAAGAACAGCCTTAGCGAAAGGCTTCTTGAAGGAAAGATGTAACTCTGTGAGATGAATTAACAGAACACAGAGCAGTTTCTCAGAAAGCTTCTTTCCAGTTTTGAGCGGAAGATATTTCCTTTTCACCATAGCCCTCTATGGGCTTCCAAATATCCTTTGCCAATTCCACAAGAACAGCCTTAGCGAAAGGCTTCTTGAAGGAAAGATGTAACTCTGTGAGATGAATTAACAGAACACAGAGCAGTTTCTCAAGCTTCTTTCCAGTTTTGAGCGGAAGATATTTCCTTTTCACCATAGCCCTCTATGGGCTTCCAAATATCCTTTGCCAATTCCACAAGAACAGCCTTAGCGAAAGGCTTCTTGAAGGAAAGATGTAACTCTGTGAGATGAATTAACAGAACACAGAGCAGTTTCTCAAGCTTCTTTCCAGTTTTGAGCGGAAGATATTTCCTTTTTCACCATAGCCCTCTATGGGCTTCCAAATATCCTTTGCCAATTCCACAAGAACAGCCTTAGCGAAAGGCTTCTTGAAGGAAAGATGTAACTCTGTGAGATGAATTAACAGAACACAGAGCAGTTTCTCAAGCTTCTTTCCAGTTTTGAGCGGAAGATATTTCCTTTTCACCATAGCCCTCTATGGGCTTCCAAATATCCTTTGCCAATTCCACAAGAACAGCCTTAGCGAAAGGCTTCTTGAAGGAAAGATGTAACTCTGTGAGATGAATTAACAGAACACAGAGCAGTTTCTCAAGCTTCTTTCCAGTTTTGAGCGGAAGATATTTCCTTTTCACCATAGCCCTCTATGGGCTTCCAAATATCCTTGCCAATTCCACAAGAACAGCCTTAGCGAAAGGCTTCTTGAAGGAAAGATGTAACTCTGTGAGATGAATTAACAGAACACAGAGCAGTTTCTCAAGCTTCTTTCCAGTTTTGAGCGGAAGATATTTCCTTTTCACCATAGCCCTCTATGGGCTTCCAAATATCCTTTGCCAATTCCACAAGAACAGCCTTAGCGAAAGGCTTCTTGAAGGAAAGATGTAACTCTGTGAGATGAATTAACAGAACACAGAGCAGTTTCTCAAGCTTCTTTCCAGTTTTGAGCGGAAGATATTTCCTTTTTCACCATAGCCCTCTATGGGCTTCCAAATATCCTTTGCCAATTCCACAAGAACAGCCTTAGCGAAAGGCTTCTTGAAGGAAAGATGTAACTCTGTGAGATGAATTAACAGAACACAGAGCAGTTTCTCAAGCTTCTTTCCAGTTTTGAGCGGAAGATATTTCCTTTTCACCATAGCCCTCTATGGGCTTCCAAATATCCTTTGCCAATTCCACAAGAACAGCCTTAGCGAAAGGCTTCTTGAAGGAAAGATGTAACTCTGTGAGATGAATTAACAGAACACAGAGCAGTTTCTCAAAAGCTTCTTTCCAGTTTTGAGCGGAAGATATTTCCTTTTTCACCATAGCCCTCTATGGGCTTCCAAATATCCTTTGCCAATTCCACAAGAACAGCCTTAGCGAAAGGCTTCTTGAAGGAAAGATGTAACTCTGTGAGATGAATTAACAGAACACAGAGCAGTTTCTCAGAAAGCTTCTTTCCAGTTTTGAGCGGAAGATATTTCCTTTTTCACCATAGCCCTCTATGGGCTTCCAAATATCCTTTGCCAATTCCACAAGAACAGCCTTAGCGAAAGGCTTCTTGAAGGAAAGATGTAACTCTGTGAGATGAATTAACAGAACACAGAGCAGTTTCTCAGAAAGCTTCTTTCCAGTTTTGAGCGGAAGATATTTCCTTTTCACCATAGCCCTCTATGGGCTTCCAAATATCCTTTGCCAATTCCACAAGAACAGCCTTAGCGAAAGGCTTCTTGAAGGAAAGATGTAACTCTGTGAGATGAATTAACAGAACACAGAGCAGTTTCTCAGAAAGCTTCTTTCCAGTTTTGAGCGGAAGATATTTCCTTTTCACCATAGCCCTCTATGGGCTTCCAAATATCCTTTGCCAATTCCACAAGAACAGCCTTAGCGAAAGGCTTCTTGAAGGAAAGATGTAACTCTGTGAGATGAATTAACAGAACACAGAGCAGTTTCTCAGAAAGCTTCTTTCCAGTTTTGAGCGGAAGATATTTCCTTTTCACCATAGCCCTCTATGGGCTTCAAATATCCTTTGCCAATTCCACAAGAACAGCCTTAGCGAAAGGCTTCTTGAAGGAAAGATGTAACTCTGTGAGATGAATTAACAGAACAGAGCAGTTTCTCAGAAAGCTTCTTTCCAGTTTTGAGCGGAAGATATTTCCTTTTCACCATAGCCCTCTATGGGCTTCCAAATATCCTTTGCCAATTCCACAAGAACAGCCTTAGCGAAACTTCTTGAAGGAAAGATGTAACTCTGTGAGATGAATTAACAGAACACAGAGCAGTTTCTCAAGCTTCTTTCCAGTTTTGAGCGGAAGATATTTCCTTTTCACCATAGCCCTCTATGGGCTTCCAAATATCCTTTGCCAATTCCACAAGAACAGCCTTAGCGAAAGGCTTCTTGAAGGAAAGATGTAACTCTGTGAGATGAATTAACAGAACACAGAGCAGTTTCTCAAGCTTCTTTCCAGTTTTGAGCGGAAGATATTTCCTTTTCACCATAGCCCTCTATGGGCTTCCAAATATCCTTTGCCAATTCCACAAGAACAGCCTTAGCGAAAGGCTTCTTGAAGGAAAGATGTAACTCTGTGAGATGAATTAACAGAACACAGAGCAGTTTCTCAGAAAGCTTCTTTCCAGTTTTGAGCGGAAGATATTTCCTTTTCACCATAGCCCTCTATGGGCTTCCAAATATCCTTTGCCAATTCCACAAGAACAGCCTTAGCGAAAGGCTTCTTGAAGGAAAGATGTAACTCTGTGAGATGAATTAACAGAACACAGAGCAGTTTCTCAAGCTTCTTTCCAGTTTTGAGCGGAAGATATTTCCTTTTCACCATAGCCCTCTATGGGCTTCCAAATATCCTTTGCCAATTCCACAAGAACAGCCTTAGCGAAAGGCTTCTTGAAGGAAAGATGTAACTCTGTGAGATGAATTAACAGAACACAGAGCAGTTTCTCAAGCTTCTTTCCAGTTTTGAGCGGAAGATATTTCCTTTTCACCATAGCCCTCTATGGGCTTCCAAATATCCTTTGCCAATTCCACAAGAACAGCCTTAGCGAAAGGCTTCTTGAAGGGAAAGATGTAACTCTGTGAGATGAATTAACAGAACACAGAGCAGTTTCTCAAGCTTCTTTCCAGTTTTGAGCGGAAGATATTTCCTTTTTCACCATAGCCCTCTATGGGCTTCCAAATATCCTTTGCCAATTCCACAAGAACAGCCTTAGCGAAAGGCTTCTTGAAGGAAAGATGTAACTCTGTGAGATGAATTAACAGAACACAGAGCAGTTTCTCAAGCTTCTTTCCAGTTTTGAGCGGAAGATATTTCCTTTTTCACCATAGCCCTATGGGCTTCCAAATATCCTTTGCCAATTCCACAAGAACAGCCTTAGCGAAGGCTTCTTGAAGGAAAGATGTAACTCTGTGAGATGAATTAACAGAACACAGAGCAGTTTCTCAAGCTTCTTTCCAGTTTTGAGCGGAAGATATTTCCTTTTCACCATAGCCCTCTATGGGCTTCCAAATATCCTTTGCCAATTCCACAAGAACAGCCTTAGCGAAGGCTTCTTGAAGGAAAGATGTAACTCTGTGAGATGAATTAACAGAACACAGAGCAGTTTCTCAAGCTTCTTTCCAGTTTTGAGCGGAAGATATTTCCTTTTCACCATAGCCCTCTATGGGCTTCCAAATATCCTTTGCCAATTCCACAAGAACAGCCTTAGCGAAAGGCTTCTTGAAGGAAAGATGTAACTCTGTGAGATGAATTAACAGAACACAGAGCAGTTTCTCAGAAAGCTTCTTTCCAGTTTTGAGCGGAAGATATTTCCTTTTCACCATAGCCCTCTATGGGCTTCCAAATATCCTTTGCCAATTCCACAAGAACAGCCTTAGCGAAAGGCTTCTTGAAGGAAAGATGTAACTCTGTGAGATGAATTAACAGAACACAGAGCAGTTTCTCAAGCTTCTTTCCAGTTTTGAGCGGAAGATATTTCCTTTTTCACCATAGCCCTCTATGGGCTTCCAAATATCCTTTGCCAATTCCACAAGAACAGCCTTAGCGAAAGGCTTCTTGAAGGAAAGATGTAACTCTGTGAGATGAATTAACAGAACACAGAGCAGTTTCTCAATAAGCTTCTTTCCAGTTTTGAGCGGAAGATATTTCCTTTTTCACCATAGCCCTCTATGGGCTTCCAAATATCCTTTGCCAATTCCACAAGAACAGCCTTAGCGAAAGGCTTCTTGAAGGAAAGATGTAACTCTGTGAGATGAATTAACAGAACACAGAGCAGTTTCTCAAGCTTCTTTCCAGTTTTGAGCGGAAGATATTTCCTTTTTCACCATAGCCCTCTATGGGCTTCCAAATATCCTTTGCCAATTCCACAAGAACAGCCTTAGCGAAGGCTTCTTGAAGGAAAGATGTAACTCTGTGAGATGAATTAACAGAACACAGAGCAGTTTCTCAAGCTTCTTTCCAGTTTTGAGCGGAAGATATTTCCTTTTCACCATAGCCCTCTATGGGCTTCCAAATATCCTTTGCCAATTCCACAAGAACAGCCTTAGCGAAAGGCTTCTTGAAGGAAAGATGTAACTCTGTGAGATGAATTAACAGAACACAGAGCAGTTTCTCAAGCTTCTTTCCAGTTTTGAGCGGAAGATATTTCCTTTTCACCATAGCCCTCTATGGGCTTCCAAATATCCTTTGCCAATTCCACAAGAACAGCCTTAGCGAAAGGCTTCTTGAAGGAAAGATGTAACTCTGTGAGATGAATTAACAGAACACAGAGCAGTTTCTCAGAAAGCTTCTTTCCAGTTTTGAGCGGAAGATATTTCCTTTTTCACCATAGCCCTCTATGGGCTTCCAAATATCCTTTGCCAATTCCACAAGAACAGCCTTAGCGAAAGGCTTCTTGAAGGAAAGATGTAACTCTGTGAGATGAATTAACAGAACACAGAGCAGTTTCTCAAGCTTCTTTCCAGTTTTGAGCGGAAGATATTTCCTTTTCACCATAGCCCTCTATGGGCTTCCAAATATCCTTTGCCAATTCCACAAGAACAGCCTTAGCGAAGGCTTCTTGAAGGGAAAGATGTAACTCTGTGAGATGAATTAACAGAACACAGAGCAGTTTCTCAGAAAGCTTCTTTCCAGTTTTGAGCGGAAGATATTTCCTTTTCACCATAGCCCTCTATGGGCTTCCAAATATCCTTTGCCAATTCCACAAGAACAGCCTTAGCGAAAGGCTTCTTGAAGGAAAGATGTAACTCTGTGAGATGAATTAACAGAACACAGAGCAGTTTCTCAGAAAGCTTCTTTCCAGTTTTGAGCGGAAGATATTTCCTTTTCACCATAGCCCTCTATGGGCTTCCAAATATCCTTTGCCAATTCCACAAGAACAGCCTTAGCGAAGGCTTCTTGAAGGAAAGATGTAACTCTGTGAGATGAATTAACAGAACACAGAGCAGTTTCTCAAGCTTCTTTCCAGTTTTGAGCGGAAGATATTTCCTTTTCACCATAGCCCTCTATGGGCTTCCAAATATCCTTTGCCAATTCCACAAGAACAGCCTTAGCGAAAGGCTTCTTGAAGGAAAGATGTAACTCTGTGAGATGAATTAACAGAACACAGAGCAGTTTCTCAGAAGCTTCTTTCCAGTTTTGAGCGGAAGATATTTCCTTTTCACCATAGCCCTCTATGGGCTTCCAAATATCCTTTGCCAATTCCACAAGAACAGCCTTAGCGAAAGGCTTCTTGAAGGAAAGATGTAACTCTGTGAGATGAATTAACAGAACACAGAGCAGTTTCTCAAGCTTCTTTCCAGTTTTGAGCGGAAGATATTTCCTTTTTCACCATAGCCCTCTATGGGCTTCCAAATATCCTTTGCCAATTCCACAAGAACAGCCTTAGCGAAAGGCTTCTTGAAGGAAAGATGTAACTCTGTGAGATGAATTAACAGAACACAGAGCAGTTTCTCAGAAAGCTTCTTTCCAGTTTTGAGCGGAAGATATTTCCTTTTCACCATAGCCCTCTATGGGCTTCCAAATATCCTTTGCCAATTCCACAAGAACAGCCTTAGCGAAAGGCTTCTTGAAGGAAAGATGTAACTCTGTGAGATGAATTAACAGAACACAGAGCAGTTTCTCAAGCTTCTTTCCAGTTTTGAGCGGAAGATATTTCCTTTTCACCATAGCCCTCTATGGGCTTCCAAATATCCTTTGCCAATTCCACAAGAACAGCCTTAGCGAAAGGCTTCTTGAAGGAAAGATGTAACTCTGTGAGATGAATTAACAGAACACAGAGCAGTTTCTCAAGCTTCTTTCCAGTTTTGAGCGGAAGATATTTCCTTTTCACCATAGCCCTCTATGGGCTTCCAAATATCCTTTGCCAATTCCACAAGAACAGCCTTAGCGAAAGGCTTCTTGAAGGAAAGATGTAACTCTGTGAGATGAATTAACAGAACACAGAGCAGTTTCTCAGAAAGCTTCTTTCCAGTTTTGAGCGGAAGATATTTCCTTTTCACCATAGCCCTCTATGGGCTTCCAAATATCCTTTGCCAATTCCACAAGAACAGCCTTAGCGAAAGGCTTCTTGAAGGAAAGATGTAACTCTGTGAGATGAATTAACAGAACACAGAGCAGTTTCTCAGAAAGCTTCTTTCCAGTTTTGAGCGGAAGATATTTCCTTTTTCACCATAGCCCTCTATGGGCTTCCAAATATCCTTTGCCAATTCCACAAGAACAGCCTTAGCGAAGGCTTCTTGAAGGAAAGATGTAACTCTGTGAGATGAATTAACAGAACACAGAGCAGTTTCTCAAAGCTTCTTTCCAGTTTTGAGCGGAAGATATTTCCTTTTTCACCATAGCCCTCTATGGGCTTCCAAATATCCTTTGCCAATTCCACAAGAACAGCCTTAGCGAAAACTCTTGAAGGAAAGATGTAACTCTGTGAGATGAATTAACAGAACACAGAGCAGTTTCTCAGCTTCTTTCCAGTTTTGAGCGGAAGATATTTCCTTTTTCACCATAGCCCTCTATGGGCTTCCAAATATCCTTTGCCAATTCCACAAGAACAGCCTTAGCGAAAGGCTTCTTGAAGGAAAGATGTAACTCTGTGAGATGAATTAACAGAACACAGAGCAGTTTCTCAAGCTTCTTTCCAGTTTTGAGCGGAAGATATTTCCTTTTCACCATAGCCCTCTATGGGCTTCCAAATATCCTTTGCCAATTCCACAAGAACAGCCTTAGCGAAAAGGCTTGAAGGAAAGATGTAACTCTGTGAGATGAATTAACAGAACACAGAGCAGTTTCTCAAGCTTCTTTCCAGTTTTGAGCGGAAGATATTTCCTTTTTCACCATAGCCCTCTATGGGCTTCCAAATATCCTTTGCCAATTCCACAAGAACAGCCTTAGCGAAAGGCTTCTTGAAGGAAAGATGTAACTCTGTGAGATGAATTAACAGAACACAGAGCAGTTTCTCAAAGCTTCTTTCCAGTTTTGAGCGGAAGATATTTCCTTTTCACCATAGCCCTCTATGGGCTTCCAAATATCCTTTGCCAATTCCACAAGAACAGCCTTAGCGAAAGGCTTCTTGAAGGAAAGATGTAACTCTGTGAGATGAATTAACAGAACACAGAGCAGTTTCTCAAGCTTCTTTCCAGTTTTGAGCGGAAGATATTTCCTTTTCACCATAGCCCTCTATGGGCTTCCAAATATCCTTTGCCAATTCCACAAGAACAGCCTTAGCGAAAGGCTTCTTGAAGGAAAGATGTAACTCTGTGAGATGAATTAACAGAACACAGAGCAGTTTCTCAGAAAGCTTCTTTCCAGTTTTGAGCGGAAGATATTTCCTTTTCACCATAGCCCTCTATGGGCTTCCAAATATCCTTTGCCAATTCCACAAGAACAGCCTTAGCGAAAGGCTTCTTGAAGGAAAGATGTAACTCTGTGAGATGAATTAACAGAACACAGAGCAGTTTCTCAGAAAGCTTCTTTCCAGTTTTGAGCGGAAGATATTTCCTTTTCACCATAGCCCTCTATGGGCTTCCAAATATCCTTTGCCAATTCCACAAGAACAGCCTTAGCGAAAGGCTTCTTGAAGGAAAGATGTAACTCTGTGAGATGAATTAACAGAACACAGAGCAGTTTCTCAAAGCTTCTTTCCAGTTTTGAGCGGAAGATATTTCCTTTTCACCATAGCCCTCTATGGGCTTCCAAATATCCTTTGCCAATTCCACAAGAACAGCCTTAGCGAAAGGCTTCTTGAAGGAAAGATGTAACTCTGTGAGATGAATTAACAGAACACAGAGCAGTTTCTCAAGCTTCTTTCCAGTTTTGAGCGGAAGATATTTCCTTTTCACCATAGCCCTCTATGGGCTTCCAAATATCCTTTGCCAATTCCACAAGAACAGCCTTAGCGAAGAAAGCTTCTTGAAGGAAAGATGTAACTCTGTGAGATGAATTAACAGAACACAGAGCAGTTTCTCAGAAAGCTTCTTTCCAGTTTTGAGCGGAAGATATTTCCTTTTCACCATAGCCCTCTATGGGCTTCCAAATATCCTTTGCCAATTCCACAAGAACAGCCTTAGCGAAAGGCTTCTTGAAGGAAAGATGTAACTCTGTGAGATGAATTAACAGAACACAGAGCAGTTTCTCAGAAAGCTTCTTTCCAGTTTTGAGCGGAAGATATTTCCTTTTTCACCATAGCCCTCTATGGGCTTCCAAATATCCTTTGCCAATTCCACAAGAACAGCCTTAGCGAAGGCTTCTTGAAGGAAAGATGTAACTCTGTGAGATGAATTAACAGAACACAGAGCAGTTTCTCAAGCTTCTTTCCAGTTTTGAGCGGAAGATATTTCCTTTTTCACCATAGCCCTCTATGGGCTTCCAAATATCCTTTGCCAATTCCACAAGAACAGCCTTAGCGAAAGGCTTCTTGAAGGAAAGATGTAACTCTGTGAGATGAATTAACAGAACACAGAGCAGTTTCTCAGAAAGCTTCTTTCCAGTTTTGAGCGGAAGATATTTCCTTTTCACCATAGCCCTCTATGGGCTTCCAAATATCCTTTGCCAATTCCACAAGAACAGCCTTAGCGAAGGCTTCTTGAAGGGAAAGATGTAACTCTGTGAGATGAATTAACAGAACACAGAGCAGTTTCTCAAAAGCTTCTTTCCAGTTTTGAGCGGAAGATATTTCCTTTTCACCATAGCCCTCTATGGGCTTCCAAATATCCTTTGCCAATTCCACAAGAACAGCCTTAGCGAAAGGCTTCTTGAAGGGAAAGATGTAACTCTGTGAGATGAATTAACAGAACACAGAGCAGTTTCTCAAGCTTCTTTCCAGTTTTGAGCGGAAGATATTTCCTTTTCACCATAGCCCTCTATGGGCTTCCAAATATCCTTTGCCAATTCCACAAGAACAGCCTTAGCGAAAGGCTTCTTGAAGGAAAGATGTAACTCTGTGAGATGAATTAACAGAACACAGAGCAGTTTCTCAAGCTTCTTTCCAGTTTTGAGCGGAAGATATTTCCTTTTCACCATAGCCCTCTATGGGCTTCCAAATATCCTTTGCCAATTCCACAAGAACAGCCTTAGCGAAAGGCTTCTTGAAGGAAAGATGTAACTCTGTGAGATGAATTAACAGAACACAGAGCAGTTTCTCAGAAAGCTTCTTTCCAGTTTTGAGCGGAAGATATTTCCTTTTCACCATAGCCCTCTATGGGCTTCCAAATATCCTTTGCCAATTCCACAAGAACAGCCTTAGCGAAAGGCTTCTTGAAGGAAAGATGTAACTCTGTGAGATGAATTAACAGAACACAGAGCAGTTTCTCAAGCTTCTTTCCAGTTTTGAGCGGAAGATATTTCCTTTTCACCATAGCCCTCTATGGGCTTCCAAATATCCCTTTGCCAATTCCACAAGAACAGCCTTAGCGAAGGCTTCTTGAAGGAAAGATGTAACTCTGTGAGATGAATTAACAGAACACAGAGCAGTTTCTCAAGCTTCTTTCCAGTTTTGAGCGGAAGATATTTCCTTTTCACCATAGCCCTCTATGGGCTTCCAAATATCCTTTGCCAATTCCACAAGAACAGCCTTAGCGAAGGCTTCTTGAAGGAAAGATGTAACTCTGTGAGATGAATTAACAGAACACAGAGCAGTTTCTCAGAAAGCTTCTTTCCAGTTTTGAGCGGAAGATATTTCCTTTTTCACCATAGCCCTCTATGGGCTTCCAAATATCCTTTGCCAATTCCACAAGAACAGCCTTAGCGAAAGGCTTCTTGAAGGAAAGATGTAACTCTGTGAGATGAATTAACAGAACACAGAGCAGTTTCTCAAGCTTCTTTCCAGTTTTGAGCGGAAGATATTTCCTTTTCACCATAGCCCTCTATGGGCTTCCAAATATCCTTTGCCAATTCCACAAGAACAGCCTTAGCGAAAGGCTTCTTGAAGGAAAGATGTAACTCTGTGAGATGAATTAACAGAACACAGAGCAGTTTCTCAAGCTTCTTTCCAGTTTTGAGCGGAAGATATTTCCTTTTCACCATAGCCCTCTATGGGCTTCCAAATATCCTTTGCCAATTCCACAAGAACAGCCTTAGCGAAAGGCTTCTTGAAGGAAAGATGTAACTCTGTGAGATGAATTAACAGAACACAGAGCAGTTTCAAAGCTTCTTTCCAGTTTTGAGCGGAAGATATTTCCTTTTCACCATAGCCCTCTATGGGCTTCCAAATATCCTTTGCCAATTCCACAAGAACAGCCTTAGCGAAGGCTTCTTGAAGGAAAGATGTAACTCTGTGAGATGAATTAACAGAACACAGAGCAGTTTCTCAGAAAGCTTCTTTCCAGTTTTGAGCGGAAGATATTTCCTTTTCACCATAGCCCTCTATGGGCTTCCAAATATCCTTTGCCAATTCCACAAGAACAGCCTTGGCGAAAGGCTTCTTGAAGGAAAGATGTAACTCTGTGAGATGAATTAACAGAACACAGAGCAGTTTCTCAAGCTTCTTTCCAGTTTTGAGCGGAAGATATTTCCTTTTTCACCATAGCCCTCTATGGGCTTCCAAATATCCTTTGCCAATTCCACAAGAACAGCCTTAGCGAAAGGCTTCTTGAAGGAAAGATGTAACTCTGTGAGATGAATTAACAGAACACAGAGCAGTTTCTCAAGCTTCTTTCCAGTTTTGAGCGGAAGATATTTCCTTTTCACCATAGCCCTCTGGGCTTCCAAATATCCTTTGCCAATTCCACAAGAACAGCCTTAGCGAAAGGCTTCTTGAAGGAAAGATGTAACTCTGTGAGATGAATTAACAGAACACAGAGCAGTTTCTCAAGCTTCTTTCCAGTTTTGAGCGGAAGATATTTCCTTTTTCACCATAGCCCTCTATGGGCTTCCAAATATCCTTTGCCAATTCCACAAGAACAGCCTTAGCGAAAGGCTTCTTGAAGGAAAGATGTAACTCTGTGAGATGAATTAACAGAACACAGAGCAGTTTCTCAAGCTTCTTTCCAGTTTTGAGCGGAAGATATTTCCTTTTCACCATAGCCCTCTATGGGCTTCCAAATATCCTTTGCCAATTCCACAAGAACAGCCTTAGCGAAAGGCTTCTTGAAGGAAAGATGTAACTCTGTGAGATGAATTAACAGAACACAGAGCAGTTTCTCAAGCTTCTTTCCAGTTTTGAGCGGAAGATATTTCCTTTTCACCATAGCCCTCTATGGGCTTCCAAATATCCTTTGCCAATTCCACAAGAACAGCCTTAGCGAAAGGCTTCTTGAAGGAAAGATGTAACTCTGTGAGATGAATTAACAGAACACAGAGCAGTTTCTCAGAAAGCTTCTTTCCAGTTTTGAGCGGAAGATATTTCCTTTTCACCATAGCCCTCTATGGGCTTCCAAATATCCTTTGCCAATTCCACAAGAACAGCCTTAGCGAAAGGCTTCTTGAAGGAAAGATGTAACTCTGTGAGATGAATTAACAGAACACAGAGCAGTTTCTCAAGCTTCTTTCCAGTTTTGAGCGGAAGATATTTCCTTTTTCACCATAGCCCTCTATGGGCTTCCAAATATCCTTTGCCAATTCCACAAGAACAGCCTTAGCGAAAGGCTTCTTGAAGGAAAGATGTAACTCTGTGAGATGAATTAACAGAACACAGAGCAGTTTCTCAAGCTTCTTTCCAGTTTTGAGCGGAAGATATTTCCTTTTCACCATAGCCCTCTATGGGCTTCCAAATATCCCTTTGCCAATTCCACAAGAACAGCCTTAGCGAAAGGCTTCTTGAAGGAAAGATGTAACTCTGTGAGATGAATTAACAGAACACAGAGCAGTTTCTCAGAAAGCTTCTTTCCAGTTTTGAGCGGAAGATATTTCCTTTTCACCATAGCCCTCTATGGGCTTCCAAATATCCTTTGCCAATTCCACAAGAACAGCCTTAGCGAAAGGCTTCTTGAAGGAAAGATGTAACTCTGTGAGATGAATTAACAGAACACAGAGCAGTTTCTCAGAAAGCTTCTTTCCAGTTTTGAGCGGAAGATATTTCCTTTTCACCATAGCCCTCTGGGCTTCCAAATATCCTTTGCCAATTCCACAAGAACAGCCTTAGCGAAAGGCTTCTTGAAGGAAAGATGTAACTCTGTGAGATGAATTAACAGAACACAGAGCAGTTTCTCAGAAAGCTTCTTTCCAGTTTTGAGCGGAAGATATTTCCTTTTCACCATAGCCCTCTATGGGCTTCCAAATATCCTTTGCCAATTCCACAAGAACAGCCTTAGCGAAAGGCTTCTTGAAGGAAAGATGTAACTCTGTGAGATGAATTAACAGAACACAGAGCAGTTTCTCAATAAGCTTCTTTCCAGTTTTGAGCGGAAGATATTTCCTTTTCACCATAGCCCTCTATGGGCTTCCAAATATCCTTTGCCAATTCCACAAGAACAGCCTTAGCGAAAGGCTTCTTGAAGGAAAGATGTAACTCTGTGAGATGAATTAACAGAACACAGAGCAGTTTCTCAAGCTTCTTTCCAGTTTTGAGCGGAAGATATTTCCTTTTCACCATAGCCCTCTATGGGCTTCCAAATATCCTTTGCCAATTCCACAAGAACAGCCTTAGCGAAAGGCTTCTTGAAGGAAAGATGTAACTCTGTGAGATGAATTAACAGAACACAGAGCAGTTTCTCAGAAAGCTTCTTTCCAGTTTTGAGCGGAAGATATTTCCTTTTCACCATAGCCCTCTATGGGCTTCCAAATATCCTTTGCCAATTCCACAAGAACAGCCTTAGCGAAAGGCTTCTTGAAGGAAAGATGTAACTCTGTGAGATGAATTAACAGAACACAGAGCAGTTTCTCAAGCTTCTTTCCAGTTTTGAGCGGAAGATATTTCCTTTTCACCATAGCCCTCTATGGGCTTCCAAATATCCTTTGCCAATTCCACAAGAACAGCCTTAGCGAAAGGCTTCTTGAAGGAAAGATGTAACTCTGTGAGATGAATTAACAGAACACAGAGCAGTTTCTCAAGCTTCTTTCCAGTTTTGAGCGGAAGATATTTCCTTTTTCACCATAGCCCTCTATGGGCTTCCAAATATCCTTTGCCAATTCCACAAGAACAGCCTTAGCGAAAGGCTTCTTGAAGGAAAGATGTAACTCTGTGAGATGAATTAACAGAACACAGAGCAGTTTCTCAAGCTTCTTTCCAGTTTTGAGCGGAAGATATTTCCTTTTCACCATAGCCCTCTATGGGCTTCCAAATATCCTTTGCCAATTCCACAAGAACAGCCTTAGCGAAAGGCTTCTTGAAGGAAAGATGTAACTCTGTGAGATGAATTAACAGAACACAGAGCAGTTTCTCAGAAAGCTTCTTTCCAGTTTTGAGCGGAAGATATTTCCTTTTTCACCATAGCCCTCTATGGGCTTCCAAATATCCTTTGCCAATTCCACAAGAACAGCCTTAGCGAAAGGCTTCTTGAAGGAAAGATGTAACTCTGTGAGATGAATTAACAGAACACAGAGCAGTTTCTCAAGCTTCTTTCCAGTTTTGAGCGGAAGATATTTCCTTTTTCACCATAGCCCTCTATGGGCTTCCAAATATCCTTTGCCAATTCCACAAGAACAGCCTTAGCGAAAGGCTTCTTGAAGGAAAGATGTAACTCTGTGAGATGAATTAACAGAACACAGAGCAGTTTCTCAAGCTTCTTTCCAGTTTTGAGCGGAAGATATTTCCTTTTTCACCATAGCCCTCTATGGGCTTCCAAATATCCTTTGCCAATTCCACAAGAACAGCCTTAGCGAAAGGCTTCTTGAAGGAAAGATGTAACTCTGTGAGATGAATTAACAGAACACAGAGCAGTTTCTCAAAAGCTTCTTTCCAGTTTTGAGCGGAAGATATTTCCTTTTCACCATAGCCCTCTATGGGCTTCCAAATATCCTTTGCCAATTCCACAAGAACAGCCTTAGCGAAAGGCTTCTTGAAGGGAAAGATGTAACTCTGTGAGATGAATTAACAGAACACAGAGCAGTTTCTCAAGCTTCTTTCCAGTTTTGAGCGGAAGATATTTCCTTTTCACCATAGCCCTCTATGGGCTTCCAAATATCCTTTGCCAATTCCACAAGAACAGCCTTAGCGAAGGCTTCTTGAAGGAAAGATGTAACTCTGTGAGATGAATTAACAGAACACAGAGCAGTTTCTCAGAAAGCTTCTTTCCAGTTTTGAGCGGAAGATATTTCCTTTTCACCATAGCCCTCTATGGGCTTCCAAATATCCTTTGCCAATTCCACAAGAACAGCCTTAGCGAAAGGCTTCTTGAAGGAAAGATGTAACTCTGTGAGATGAATTAACAGAACACAGAGCAGTTTCTCAAGCTTCTTTCCAGTTTTGAGCGGAAGATATTTCCTTTTCACCATAGCCCTCTATGGGCTTCCAAATATCCTTTGCCAATTCCACAAGAACAGCCTTAGCGAAAGGCTTCTTGAAGGAAAGATGTAACTCTGTGAGATGAATTAACAGAACACAGAGCAGTTTCTCAGAAAGCTTCTTTCCAGTTTTGAGCGGAAGATATTTCCTTTTTCACCATAGCCTCTATGGGCTTCCAAATATCCTTTGCCAATTCCACAAGAACAGCCTTAGCGAAAGGCTTCTTGAAGGAAAGATGTAACTCTGTGAGATGAATTAACAGAACACAGAGCAGTTTCTCAAGCTTCTTTCCAGTTTTGAGCGGAAGATATTTCCTTTTCACCATAGCCCTCTATGGGCTTCCAAATATCCTTTGCCAATTCCACAAGAACAGCCTTAGCGAAGGCTTCTTGAAGGAAAGATGTAACTCTGTGAGATGAATTAACAGAACACAGAGCAGTTTCTCAAGCTTCTTTCCAGTTTTGAGCGGAAGATATTTCCTTTTCACCATAGCCCTCTATGGGCTTCCAAATATCCTTTGCCAATTCCACAAGAACAGCCTTAGCGAAAGGCTTCTTGAAGGAAAGATGTAACTCTGTGAGATGAATTAACAGAACACAGAGCAGTTTCTCAAGCTTCTTTCCAGTTTTGAGCGGAAGATATTTCCTTTTCACCATAGCCCTCTATGGGCTTCCAAATATCCTTTGCCAATTCCACAAGAACAGCCTTAGCGAAAGGCTTCTTGAAGGAAAGATGTAACTCTGTGAGATGAATTAACAGAACACAGAGCAGTTTCTCAAGCTTCTTTCCAGTTTTGAGCGGAAGATATTTCCTTTTCACCATAGCCCTCTATGGGCTTCCAAATATCCTTTGCCAATTCCACAAGAACAGCCTTAGCGAAAGGCTTCTTGAAGGAAAGATGTAACTCTGTGAGATGAATTAACAGAACACAGAGCAGTTTCTCAGAAAGCTTCTTTCCAGTTTTGAGCGGAAGATATTTCCTTTTTCACCATAGCCCTCTATGGGCTTCCAAATATCCTTTGCCAATTCCACAAGAACAGCCTTAGCGAAAGGCTTCTTGAAGGGAAAGATGTAACTCTGTGAGATGAATTAACAGAACACAGAGCAGTTTCTCAGAAAGCTTCTTTCCAGTTTTGAGCGGAAGATATTTCCTTTTCACCATAGCCCTCTATGGGCTTCCAAATATCCTTTGCCAATTCCACAAGAACAGCCTTAGCGAAGGCTTCTTGAAGGAAAGATGTAACTCTGTGAGATGAATTAACAGAACACAGAGCAGTTTCTCAAGCTTCTTTCCAGTTTTGAGCGGAAGATATTTCCTTTTCACCATAGCCCTCTATGGGCTTCCAAATATCCTTTGCCAATTCCACAAGAACAGCCTTAGCGAAAGGCTTCTTGAAGGAAAGATGTAACTCTGTGAGATGAATTAACAGAACACAGAGCAGTTTCTCAAAAGCTTCTTTCCAGTTTTGAGCGGAAGATATTTCCTTTTCACCATAGCCCTCTATGGGCTTCCAAATATCCTTTGCCAATTCCACAAGAACAGCCTTAGCGAAAGGCTTCTTGAAGGAAAGATGTAACTCTGTGAGATGAATTAACAGAACACAGAGCAGTTTCTCAAGCTTCTTTCCAGTTTTGAGCGGAAGATATTTCCTTTTTCACCATAGCCCTCTATGGGCTTCCAAATATCCTTTGCCAATTCCACAAGAACAGCCTTAGCGAAAGGCTTCTTGAAGGAAAGATGTAACTCTGTGAGATGAATTAACAGAACACAGAGCAGTTTCTCAGAAAGCTTCTTTCCAGTTTTGAGCGGAAGATATTTCCTTTTCACCATAGCCCTCTATGGGCTTCCAAATATCCTTTGCCAATTCCACAAGAACAGCCTTGCGAAAGGCTTCTTGAAGGAAAGATGTAACTCTGTGAGATGAATTAACAGAACACAGAGCAGTTTCTCAAGCTTCTTTCCAGTTTTGAGCGGAAGATATTTCCTTTTCACCATAGCCCTCTATGGGCTTCCAAATATCCTTTGCCAATTCCACAAGAACAGCCTTAGCGAAAGGCTTCTTGAAGGAAAGATGTAACTCTGTGAGATGAATTAACAGAACACAGAGCAGTTTCTCAAGCTTCTTTCCAGTTTTGAGCGGAAGATATTTCCTTTTCACCATAGCCCTCTATGGGCTTCCAAATATCCTTTGCCAATTCCACAAGAACAGCCTTAGCGAAAGGCTTCTTGAAGGAAAGATGTAACTCTGTGAGATGAATTAACAGAACACAGAGCAGTTTCTCAAGCTTCTTTCCAGTTTTGAGCGGAAGATATTTCCTTTTCACCATAGCCCTCTATGGGCTTCCAAATATCCTTTGCCAATTCCACAAGAACAGCCTTAGCGAAGGCTTCTTGAAGGAAAGATGTAACTCTGTGAGATGAATTAACAGAACACAGAGCAGTTTCTCAAGCTTCTTTCCAGTTTTGAGCGGAAGATATTTCCTTTTCACCATAGCCCTCTATGGGCTTCCAAATATCCTTTGCCAATTCCACAAGAACAGCCTTAGCGAAAGGCTTCTTGAAGGAAAGATGTAACTCTGTGAGATGAATTAACAGAACACAGAGCAGTTTCTCAGAAAGCTTCTTTCCAGTTTTGAGCGGAAGATATTTCCTTTTTCACCATAGCCCTCTATGGGCTTCCAAATATCCTTTGCCAATTCCACAAGAACAGCCTTAGCGAAGGCTTCTTGAAGGAAAGATGTAACTCTGTGAGATGAATTAACAGAACACAGAGCAGTTTCTCAAGCTTCTTTCCAGTTTTGAGCGGAAGATATTTCCTTTTCACCATAGCCCTCTATGGGCTTCCAAATATCCTTTGCCAATTCCACAAGAACAGCCTTAGCGAAGGCTTCTTGAAGGGAAAGATGTAACTCTGTGAGATGAATTAACAGAACACAGAGCAGTTTCTCAGAAGCTTCTTTCCAGTTTTGAGCGGAAGATATTTCCTTTTTCACCATAGCCCTCTATGGGCTTCCAAATATCCCTTTGCCAATTCCACAAGAACAGCCTTAGCGAAAGGCTTCTTGAAGGGGATGTAACTCTGTGAGATGAATTAACAGAACACAGAGCAGTTTCTCAAAGCTTCTTTCCAGTTTTGAGCGGAAGATATTTCCTTTTCACCATAGCCCTCTATGGGCTTCCAAATATCCTTTGCCAATTCCACAAGAACAGCCTTAGCGAAAGGCTTCTTGAAGGAAAGATGTAACTCTGTGAGATGAATTAACAGAACACAGAGCAGTTTCTCAGAAAGCTTCTTTCCAGTTTTGAGCGGAAGATATTTCCTTTTCACCATAGCCCTCTATGGGCTTCCAAATATCCTTTGCCAATTCCACAAGAACAGCCTTAGCGAAAGGCTTCTTGAAGGGAAAGATGTAACTCTGTGAGATGAATTAACAGAACACAGAGCAGTTTCTCAAGCTTCTTTCCAGTTTTGAGCGGAAGATATTTCCTTTTCACCATAGCCCTCTATGGGCTTCCAAATATCCTTTGCCAATTCCACAAGAACAGCCTTAGCGAAAGGCTTCTTGAAGGAAAGATGTAACTCTGTGAGATGAATTAACAGAACACAGAGCAGTTTCTCAAGCTTCTTTCCAGTTTTGAGCGGAAGATATTTCCTTTTCACCATAGCCCTCTATGGGCTTCCAAATATCCTTTGCCAATTCCACAAGAACAGCCTTAGCGAAAGGCTTCTTGAAGGAAAGATGTAACTCTGTGAGATGAATTAACAGAACACAGAGCAGTTTCTCAAGCTTCTTTCCAGTTTTGAGCGGAAGATATTTCCTTTTCACCATAGCCCTCTATGGGCTTCCAAATATCCTTTGCCAATTCCACAAGAACAGCCTTAGCGAAAGGCTTCTTGAAGGAAAGATGTAACTCTGTGAGATGAATTAACAGAACACAGAGCAGTTTCTCAAGCTTCTTTCCAGTTTTGAGCGGAAGATATTTCCTTTTTCACCATAGCCCTCTATGGGCTTCCAAATATCCTTTGCCAATTCCACAAGAACAGCCTTAGCGAAAGGCTTCTTGAAGGAAAGATGTAACTCTGTGAGATGAATTAACAGAACACAGAGCAGTTTCTCAAGCTTCTTTCCAGTTTTGAGCGGAAGATATTTCCTTTTCACCATAGCCCTCTATGGGCTTCCAAATATCCTTTGCCAATTCCACAAGAACAGCCTTAGCGAAAGGCTTCTTGAAGGGAAAGATGTAACTCTGTGAGATGAATTAACAGAACACAGAGCAGTTTCTCAAGCTTCTTTCCAGTTTTGAGCGGAAGATATTTCCTTTTTCACCATAGCCCTCTATGGGCTTCCAAATATCCTTTGCCAATTCCACAAGAACAGCCTTAGCGAAAGGCTTCTTGAAGGAAAGATGTAACTCTGTGAGATGAATTAACAGAACACAGAGCAGTCTCTCAAAAGCTTCTTTCCAGTTTTGAGCGGAAGATATTTCCTTTTCACCATAGCCCTCTATGGGCTTCCAAATATCCTTTGCCAATTCCACAAGAACAGCCTTAGCGAAAGGCTTCTTGAAGGAAAGATGTAACTCTGTGAGATGAATTAACAGAACACAGAGCAGTTTCTCAAGCTTCTTTCCAGTTTTGAGCGGAAGGTATTTCCTTTTCACCATAGCCCTCTATGGGCTTCCAAATATCCTTTGCCAATTCCACAAGAACAGCCTTAGCGAAAGGCTTCTTGAAGGAAGATGTAACTCTGTGAGATGAATTAACAGAACACAGAGCAGTTTCTCAAGCTTCTTTCCAGTTTTGAGCGGAAGATATTTCCTTTTCACCATAGCCCTCTATGGGCTTCCAAATATCCTTTGCCAATTCCACAAGAACAGCCTTAGCGAAAGGCTTCTTGAAGGGAAAGATGTAACTCTGTGAGATGAATTAACAGAACACAGAGCAGTTTCTCAAGCTTCTTTCCAGTTTTGATGGAAGGTATTTCCTTTCTCCATAGCTCTCTATGGGCTTCCAAATATCCTTTGCCTATTTCCACAAGAACAGCCTTAGCGAAGGTTTCTTGAAGGAAAGATGTAACTCTGTGAGATGAATTAACAGAACACAGAGCAGTTTCTCAAGCTTCTTTCCAGTTTTGAGCGGAAGATATTTCCTTTTCACCATAGCCCTCTATGGGCTTCCAAATATCCTTTGCCAATTCCACAAGAACAGCCTTAGGGAAAGGCTTCTTGAAGGAAAGATGTAACTCTGTGAGATGAATTAACAGAACACAGAGCAGTTTCTCAAGCTTCTTTCCAGTTTTGAATGGAAGTTATTTCCTTTTTCACCATACCCTCTATGGCTTCAAATATCACTTTGCCAATTCCACAAGAACAGCGTTAGCGAAGGCTTTGAAGGAAAGATGTAACTCTGTGAGATGAATTAACAGAACACAGAGCAGTTTCTCAAAGCTTCTTTCAGTTTTGAGGAAGATATTTCCTTTTTCACCGTAGCCCTCTATGGGCTTCCAAATATCAATTTGCCAATTCCACAAGAACAGCCTTAGCGAAAGGCTTCTTGAAGGAAAGATGTAAATCTGTGAGATGAATTAACAGAACACAGATCAGTTTCTCAAGCCTTCTTTCCAGTTTTGAACGGAAGATATTTCCTTTTTCACCATAGCTCTCTATGGGCTTCCAAATATCCTTTGCCAATTCCACAAGAACAGCCTTAGCGAAAGGCTTCTTGAAGGGAAAGATGTAACTCTGTGAGATGAATTAACAGAACACAGAGCAGTTCTCAAGCTTCTTTCCAGTTTTGAGCGGAAGATATTTCCTTTTCACCATAGCCCTCTAGGGCTTCCAAATATCCTTTGCCAATTCCACAAAACAGCCTTAGCGAAAGGCTTCTTGAAGGAAAGATGTAACTCTGTGAGGTGAATTAACAGAACACAGAGCAGTTTCTCAAGCTTCTTTCCAGTTTTGAGCGGAAGATATTTCCTTTTCACCATAGCCCTCTATGGGCTTCCAAATATCCTTTGCCAATTCCACAAGAACAGCTTAGCGAAAGGCTTCTTGAAGGAAAGATGTAACTCTGTGAGATGAATTCACAGAACACAGAGCAGTTTCTCAAAGCTTCTTTCCAGTTTTGAACGGAAGATATTTCCTTTTTCACCGTAGCCCTCTATGGGCTTCCAAATATCAATTTGCCAATTCCACAAGAACAGCCTTAGCGAAAGGCTTCTTGAAGGAAAGATGTAAATCTGTGAGATGAATTAAAGAACACATATCAGTTTCTCAAAGCTTCTTTCCAGTTTTGAGCGGAAGATATTTCCTTTTCACCATAGCCCTGTATGGGCTTCCAAATATCCTTTGCCAATTCCACAAGAACAGCCTTAGCGAAAGGCTTCTTGAAGGAAAATGTAACTGTGAGATGAATTAACAGAACACAGAGCAGTTTCTCAGAAAGCTTCTTTCCAGTTTTGAATGGAAGATATTTCCTTTTCACCATAGCTCTCTATGGGCTTCCAAATATCCTTTGCCGATTCCACAAGAACAGCCTTAGCGAAGGCTTCTTGAAGGAAAGATGTAACTCTGTGAGATGAATTAACAGAACACAGAGCAGTTTCTCAGAAAGCTTCTTTCCGTTTTGAACAGAAGATATTTCCTTTTCACCATAGCCCTCTATGGGCTTCCAAATATCCTTTGCCAATTCCACAAGAACAGCCTTAGCGAAAGCCTTCTTGAAGGAAAGATGTAACTCTGTGAGATGAATTAACAGAACACAGAGCAGTTTCTCAGAAAGCTTCTTTCCAGTTTTGAGCGGAAGATATTTCCTTTTTCACCATAGCCCTCTATGGGCTTCCAAATATAACTTTGCCAATTCCACAAGAACAGCCTTAGCGAAAGGCTTCTTGAAGGAAAGATGTAACTCTGTGAGATGAATTAACAGAACACACAGCAGTTTCTCAGAAAGCTTCTTTCCAGTTTTGAATAGAAGATATTTCCTTTTTCACCATAGCCCTCTATGGGCTTCCAAATATCACTTTGCCAATTCCACAAGAACAGACTTAGCGAAAGGCTTCTTGAAGGGAAAGATGTAACTCTGTGGTGGAATTCACAGAACACAGAGCAGTTCTCAGAAAGCTTCTTTCCAGTTTTGCACGGAAGATATTTCCTTTTTCACCGTAGCCCTCTATGGGCTTCCAAATATAAATTTGCCAATTCCACAAGAACAGCCTTAGCGAAAGGCTTCTTGAAGGGAAAGATGTAAATCTGTGAGATGAATTAAGAGAACACAGAGCAGGTTCTCAGAAAGCTTCTTTCCAGTTTTGAACGGAAGATATTTCCTTTTTCAACGTAGCCCTCTATGGGCTTCCAAATATCCCTTTGCCAATTCCACAAGAACAGCCTTAGCGAAAGGCTTCTTGAAGGGAAAGATGTAACTCTGTGAGATGAATTAACAGAACACAGAGGGTTTTCAGCTTCTTTCCAGTTTTGAACGGAAGATATTTCCTTTTTCACCATAGAACTCTATGGGCTTCCAAATATCCCTTTGCCAGTTCCACAACAACACCCTTAGCGAAAGGCTTCTTGAAGGGAAAGATGTAACTCTGTGAGATGAATTAACAGAACACAGAGCAGTTTCTCAAGCTTCTTTCCAGTTTTGAATGGAAGATATTTCCTTTTACCATAGTCCTCTATGTGCTTCAAATATCCCTTTGCCAATTCCACAAGAACAGCCTTATCGAAGGCTTCTTGAAGGAAAGATGTAACTCTGTGAGATGAATTAACAGAACACAGAGCAGTTTCTCTGAAAGCTACTTTCCAGTTTTGAATGGAAGATATTTCCTTTTTCACCATAGCCCTCCATGGACTTCCAGATATCACTTTGCCAATTCCACAAGAACAGCGTTAGCGAAAGGCTTCTTGAAGGGAAAGATGTAACTCTGTGAGATGAATTCACAGAACACAGAGCAGTTTCTCAGAAGCTTCCTTCCAGTTTTGAACGGAAGATATTTCCTTTTTCACCATAGCCCTCTATGGGCTTCCAAATATCCCTTTGCCAATTCCACAAGAACAGCCTTAGCGAAAGGCTTCTTGAAGGGAAAGATGTAACTCTGTGAGATGAATTAACAGAACACAGTGCAGTTTCTCAGAAAGCTTCTTTCCAGTTTTGAACGGAAGATATTTCCTTTTTCACCATAGCCCTCTAGGGGTTTCCAAATATCACTTTGCCAATTCTACAAAACAGCCTTAGCGAAAGGCTTCTTGAAGCGAAAGATGTAACTCTGTGAGGTGAATTAACAGAACACAGATCAGTTTCTCAGAAAGCTTATTCCCAGTTTTGAACGGAAGATATTTCCTTTTTCACCATAGCCCTCTATGGGCTTCCAAATATCCCTTTGCCGATTCCACAAGAACAGCCTTAGCGAAAGGCTTGTTGAAGGGAAAATGAAACAGTGTAAGATGAATTAACAGAATACAGAGCAGTTTCTCAGAAAGCTTCTTTCCAGTTTTGAATGGAAGTTATTTCCTTTTTCACCACAGCTCTCTATGGGCTTCCAAATATCCCTTTGCCGATTCCACAAGAACATCCTTAGCGAAAGGCTTCTTGAAGGGAAAGATGTAACTCTGTGAGATGAATTAACAGAACACAGAGCATTTTCTCAGAAAGCTTCTTTCCAGTTTTGAACGGAAGATATTTCCTTTTTCACCATAGCCCTCTATGGGCTTCCAAGTATCACTTTGCCAATTCCAAAAGAACAGCCTTAGCGAAAGGCTTCTTGAAGGGAAAGATGTAACTCTGTGAGATGAATTAAGAGAACACTGAGCAGTCTCTCAGAAAGCTTCTTTCCAGTTTTGAACGGAAGATATTTCCTTTTTCACCATAGCCCTCTATGGGCTTCCAAATATCCCTTTGCCAATTCCACAAGAACAGCCTTAGCGAAAACTTCTGAAGGAAAGATGTAACTCTGTGAGATGAATTAACAGAACACAGAGCAGTTTCTCAGAAAGCTTCTTTCCGTTTTGAGCGGAAGATATTTCCCACTAGCCCTCTATGGGCTTCCAAATATCACTTTGCCAATTCCACAAGAACAGCGTTAGCGAAAGGGCTGTGAAGGGAAAGATGTAACTCTGTGAGATGAATTCACAGAACACAGAGCAGTTTCTCAAGCTTCTTCCAGTTTTGCACGGAAGATATTTCCTTTTCAACATAGCCCTCATGGGCTTCCAAATATCAATTTGCCAATTCCACAAAAACAGCCTTAGCGAAGGCTTCTGAAGGAAAGATGTAACTCTGTGAGATGAATTCACAGAACACCGAGCAGTTTCTCAGAAAGCTTCTTTCCAGTTTTGAACGGAAGATATTTCCTTTTTCAACGTAGCCCTCTATGGGCTTCCAAATATCCCTTTGCCAATTCCACAAGAACAGCCTTAGCCAAAGGCTTCTTGAAGGGAAAGACGTAACTCTGTGAGATGAATTAACAGAACACAGAGCAGTTTCTCAGAAAGCTTCTTTCCAGTTTTGAACGGAAGATATTTCCTTTTTTACCATAGCCCTCCATGGGCTTCCAAATATCCCTTTGCCAAATCCACAGGAACAGCCTTAGCGAAAGGCTTCTTGAAGGGAAGGATGTAACTCTGTGAGACGAATTAACAGAACACAGAGCAGTTTCTCAGAAACCTTCTTTCCAGTTTTGAACGGAAGATATTTCCTTTTTCACCATAGCCCTCTACGGACTTCCAGATATCACTTTGCCAATTACACAAGAACAGCCTTAGCGAAAGGCTTCTTGAAGCGAAAGATGTAACACTGTGAGATGAATTAACAGAACACAGAGCAGCTTCTCAGAAAGCTTCTTTCCCGTTTTGAACGGAAGATATTCCCCTTTTCACCATAGGCCTCTATGGGCTTCCAAATATCCCTTTGCCAATTCCACAAGAACAGCCTTAGCGAAAGGCTTCTTGAAGCGAAAGATGTAACTCTGTGAGATGAATTAACAGAACACAGAGCAGTTTCTCAGAAAGCTTCTTTCCGTTTTGAAGCGGAAGATATTCCCCTATAGGCCTCTATGGGCTTCCAAATATCACCTTGCCAATTCCACAAGAACAGCCTTAGCGAAAGGCTTCTTGAAGCGAAAGATGTAACTCTGTGAGATGAATTAACAGAACACAGAGCAGTTTCTCAGAAAGCTTCTTTCCAGTTTTGAACGGAAGATATTTCCTTTTCTCACCATAGCCCTCTATGGGCTTCCAAATATCCTGCTTGCCAATTCCACAAGAACAGCCTTATCGAAGGCTTCTTGAAGGAAAGATGTAACTCTGTGAGATGAATTAACAGAACACAGAGCAGTTTCTCAGAAAGCTTCTTTGCAGTTTTGAGCGGAAGATATTTCCTTTTTCACCATAGCCCTCTGTGGGCTTCAAATATCCTTTGCCAATTCCACAAGAACAGCCTTAGCGAAAGGCTTCTTGAAGGAAAGATGTAACTCTGTGAGATGAATTAACAGAACACAGAGCAGTTCCTCAAGCTTCTTTCCAGTTTTGAGCGGAAGATATTTCCTTTTCACCATAGCTTCTATGGGCTTCCAAATATCACTTTGCCAATTCCAAAAGAACAGACTTAGCGAAAGGCTTCTTGAAGGAAAGATGTAACTCTGTGAGATGAATTAAGAGAACACTGAGCAGTCTCTCAAGCTTCTTTCCAGTTTTGAGCGGAAGATATTTCCTTTTCACCATAGCCCTCTATGGGCTTCCAAATATCCTTTGCCAGTTCACAAGAACAGCCTTAGCGAAAGGCTTCTTGAAGGAAAGATGTAACTCTGTGAGATGAATTAACAGAACACAGAGCAGTTTTCAAGCTTCTTTCCAGTTTTGAGCGGAAGATATTTCATTTTCACCATAGCCCTCTACGGGCTTCCAAATATCCTTTGCCAATTCCACAAGAACAGCCTTATCGAAAGGCTTCTCGAAGGAAAGATGTAACTCTGTGAGATGAATTAACAGAACACAGAGCAGTTTCTCTGAAGCTTCTTTCCAGTTTTGAATGGAAGATATTTCCTTTTCACCATAGCCCTCTATTGACTTCCAGATATCACTTGCCAATTCCACAAGAACAGCCTTAGCGAAGGCTTCTTGAAGGAAAGATGTAACTCTGTGAGATGAATTCACAGAACACAGAGCTGTTTCTCAAGCTTCTTTCCAGTTTTGCGGAAGATATTTCCTTTTTCACCGTAGCCCTCTATGGGCTTCCAAATATCAATTTGCCAATTCCATAAGAACAGCCTTAGCGAAAGGCTTGAAGGAAGATAAATCTGTGAGATGAATTAACAGAACACAGATCAGTTTCTCAGAAAGCTTCTTTCCAGTTTTGAACGGAAGATATTTCCTTTTCACCATAGCCCTCTATGGGCTTCCAAATATCCTTTGCCGATTCCACAGAACAGCCTTAGCGAAGGCTTCTTGAAGGAAGATGTAACTCTGTGAGATAGAATTAACAGAACACATAACAGTTTCTCAGAAAGCTTCTTTCCAGTTTTGAGCGGAAGATATTTCCTTTTCACCATAGCCTCTGGGGTTTCCAAATATCACTTTGCCAATTCTACAAAACAGCCTTAGCGAAAGGCAGGAAAGATGTAACTCTGTGAGGTGAATTAACAGAACACAGAGCAGTTTCTCAGAAAGCTTCCTCCCAGTTTTGAACGGAAGATATTTCCTTTTTCACCATAGCCCTCTATGGGCTTCCAAATATCCCTTTGCCGATTCCACAAGAACAGCCTTAGCGAAAGGCGTCTTGAAGGGAAAATGAAACAGTGTAAGATGAATTAACAGAACACAGAGCAGTTTCTCAGAAAGCTTCTTTCCAGTTTTGAATGGAAAATATTTCCTTTTTCACCATAGCCCTCTATGGGCTTCCAAATATCACTTTGCCAATTCCACAAGAACAGCCTTAGCGAAAGGCTTCTTGAAGGGAAAGATGTAACTCTGTGAGATGAATTCACAGAACACAGAGCAGTTTCTCAGAAAGCTTCTTTCCAGTTTTGCACGGAAGATATTTCCTTTTTCACCGTAGCCCTCTATGGGCTTCCAAATATCAATTTGCCAGTTCCACAAGAACAGCCTTAGCGAAAGGCTTCTTGAAGGGAAAGATGTAACTCTGTGAGATGAATTAAGAGAACACAGAGCAGTTTCTCAGAAAGCTTCTTTCCAGTTTTGAACGGAAGATATTTCCTTTTCACCATAGCCCTCTATGGGCTTCCAAATATCCTTTGCCAATTCCACAAGAACAGCCTTAGCGAAAGGCTTCTTGAAGGAAAATGAAACTCTGTAAGATGAATTAACAGAACACAGAGCAGTTTCTCAGAAAGCTTCTTTCCAGTTTTGAACGGAAGATATTTCCTTTTCACCATAGCCTCTATGGGCTTCCAAATATCACTTTGCCAATTCACAAGAACAGCCTTAGCGAAAGGCTTGGAAAGATGTAACTCTGTGAAATGAATTAACAGAACACAGAGCAGTTTCTCAAGCTTCTTTCCAGTTTTGAGCGGAAGATATTTCCTTTTCACCATAGCCCTCTATGGGCTTCCAAATATCCTTTGCCAGTTCCACAAGAACAGCCTTATCAAAGGCTTCTTGAAGGAAAGATGTAACTCTGTGAGATGAATTAACAGAACACAGAGCAGTTTCTCAAGCTTCTTTCCAGTTTTGAGCGGAAGATATTTCCTTTTCACCATAGCCCTCTATGGGCTTCCAAATATCCTTTGCCAATTCCACAAGAACAGCCTTAGCGAAAGGCTTCTTGAAGGAAAGATGTAACTCTGTGAGATGAATTAACAGAACACAGAGCAGTTTCTCAAGCTTCTTTCCAGTTTTGAATGGAAGATATTTCCTTTTCACCATAGCCCTCTATGGACTTCCAGATATCACTTTGCCAATTCCACAAGAACAGCCTTAGCGAAGGCTTCTTGAAGGAAAGATGTAACTCTGTGAGATGAATTAACAGAACACAGAAGTTTCTCAAGCTTCTTTCCAGTTTTGAGCGGAAGATATTTCCTTTTTCACCGTAGCCCTCTATGGGCTTCCAAATATCAATTGCCAATTCACAAGAACAGCCTTAGCGAAAGGCTTCTTGAAGGAAAGATGTAACTCTGTGAGATGAATTAACAGAACACAGAGCAGTTTCTCAGAAGCTTCTTTCCAGTTTTGAGCGGAAGATATTTCCTTTTTCACCATAGCCCTCTATGGGCTTCCAAATATCCTTTGCCAATTCCACAAGAACAGCCTTAGCGAAAGGCTTCTTGAAGGAAAGATGTAACTCTGTGAGATGAATTAACAGAACACAGAGCAGTTTCTCAAGCTTCTTTCCAGTTTTGAGCGGAAGATATTTCCTTTTTCACCATAGTCCTCTATGGGCTTCCAAATATCCTTTGCCAATTCCACAAGAACAGCCTTAGCGAAAGGCTTCTTGAAGGAAAGATGTAACTCTGTGAGGTGAATTAACAGAACACAGATCAGTTTCTCAGAAAGCTTCTTTCCAGTTTTGAGCGGAAGATATTTCCTTTTCACCATAGCCCTCTATGGGCTTCCAAATATCCCTTTGCCGATTCCACAAGAACAGCCTTAGCGAAAGGCTTCTTGAAGGAAAGATGTAACTCTGTGAGATGAATTAACAGAACACAGAGCAGTTTCTCAAGCTTCTTTCCAGTTTTGAAGCGGAAGATATTTCCTTTTCACCATAGCCCTCTATGGGCTTCCAAATATCCTTTGCCAATTCCACAAGAACAGCCTTAGCGAAAGGCTTCTTGAAGGAAAGATGTAACTCTGTGAGATGAATTAACAGAACACAGAGCAGTTTCTCAGAAAGCTTCTTTCCAGTTTTGAATGGAAGATATTTCCTTTTCACCATAGCCCTCTATGGCTTCCAAATATCCTTTGCCAATTCCACAAGAACAGCCTTAGCGAAAGGCTTCTTGAAGGGAAAGATGTAACTCTGTGAGATGAATTAACAGAACACAGAGCAGTTTCTCAAGCTTCTTTCCAGTTTTGAATGGAAGATATTTCCTTTTCACCATAGCCCTCTATGGACTTCCAAATATCACTTTGCCAATTCCACAAGAACAGCCTTAGCGAAGGCTTCTTGAAGGGAAAGATGTAACTCTGTGAGATGAATTAACAGAACACAGAGCAGTTTCTCAAGCTTCTTTCCAGTTTTGAAGCGGAAGATATTTCCTTTTTCACCATAGCCCTCTATGGGCTTCCAAATATCCTTTGCCAATTCCACAAGAACAGCCTTAGCGAAAGGCTTCTTGAAGGGAAAGATGTAACTCTGTGAGATGAATTAACAGAACACAGAGCAGTTTCTCAAGCTTCTTTCCAGTTTTGAATGGAAGATATTTCCTTTTCACCATAGCCCTCTATGGACTTCCAGATATCCTTTGCCAATTCCACAAGAACAGCCTTAGCGAAAGGCTTCTTGAAGGAAAGATGTAACTCTGTGAGATGAATTAACAGAACACAGAGCAGTTTCTCAAGCTTCTTTCCAGTTTTGACGGAAGATATTTCCTTTTCACCATAGCCCTCTATGGGCTTCCAAATATCCAATTTGCCAATTCCACAAGAACAGCCTTAGCGAAAGGCTTCTTGAAGGAAAGATGTAACTCTGTGAGATGAATTAAGAGAACACAGATCAGTTTCTCAGAAAGCTTCTTTCCAGTTTTGAGCGGAAGATATTTCCTTTTTCACCATAGCCCTCTATGGGCTTCCAAATATCCTTTGCCAATTCCACAAGAACAGCCTTAGCGAAGGCTTCTTGAAGGAAAGATGTAACTCTGTGAGATGAATTAACAGAACACAGAGCAGTTTCTCAAGCTTCTTTCCAGTTTTGAGCGGAAGATATTTCCTTTTTCACCATAGCCCTCTATGGCTTCCAAATATCCTTTGCCAATTCCACAAGAACAGCCTTAGCGAAAGGCTTCTTGAAGGAAAGATGTAACTCTGTGAGATGAATTAACAGAACACAGAGCAGTTTCTCAAGCTTCTTTCCAGTTTTGAGCGGAAGATATTTCCTTTTCACCATAGCCCTCTATGGGCTTCCAAATATCCTTTGCCAATTCCACAAGAACAGCCTTAGCGAAGGCTTCTTGAAGGAAAGATGTAACTCTGTGAGATGAATTAACAGAACACAGAGCAGTTTCTCAGAAAGCTTCTTTCCAGTTTTGAAGCGGAAGATATTTCCTTTTCACCATAGCCCTCTATGGGCTTCCAAATATCCTTTGCCAATTCCACAAGAACAGCCTTAGCGAAAGGCTTCTTGAAGGAAAGATGTAACTCTGTGAGATGAATTAACAGAACACAGAGCAGTTTCTCAAGCTTCTTTCCAGTTTTGAGCGGAAGATATTTCCTTTTCACCATAGCCCTCTATGGGCTTCCAAATATCCTTTGCCAATTCCACAAGAACAGCCTTAGCGAAAGGCTTCTTGAAGGAAAGATGTAACTCTGTGAGATGAATTAACAGAACACAGAGCAGTTTCTCAGAAAGCTTCTTTCCAGTTTTGAGCGGAAGATATTTCCTTTTTCACCATAGCCCTCTATGGGCTTCCAAATATCCTTTGCCAATTCCACAAGAACAGCCTTAGCGAAAGGCTTCTTGAAGGAAAATGTAACTCTGTGAGATGAATTAACAGAACACAGAGCAGTTTCTCAGAAAGCTTCTTTCCAGTTTTGAATGGAAGATATTTCCTTTTCACCATAGCCCTCTATGGGCTTCCAAATATCCTTTGCCGATTCCACAAGAACAGCCTTAGCGAAAGGCTTCTTGAAGGAAAGATGTAACTCTGTGAGATGAATTAACAGAACACAGAGCAGTTTCTCAGAAAGCTTCTTTCCAGTTTTGAAGCGGAAGATATTTCCTTTTCACCATAGCCCTCTATGGGCTTCCAAATATCCTTTGCCAATTCCACAAGAACAGCCTTAGCGAAAACTTCTTGAAGGGAAAGATGTAACTCTGTGAGATGAATTAACAGAACACAGAGCAGTTTCTCAAGCTTCTTTCCAGTTTTGAGCGGAAGATATTTCCTTTTCACCATAGCCCTCTATGGGCTTCCAAATATCCTTTGCCAATTCCACAAGAACAGCCTTAGCGAAAGGCTTCTTGAAGGAAAGATGTAACTCTGTGAGATGAATTAACAGAACACAGAGCAGTTTCTCAGAAAGCTTCTTTCCAGTTTTGAGCGGAAGATATTTCCTTTTTCACCTAGCCCTCTATGGGCTTCCAAATATCCTTTGCCAATTCCACAAGAACAGCCTTAGCGAAAGGCTTCTTGAAGGGAAAGATGTAACTCTGTGAGATGAATTAACAGAACACAGAGCAGTTTCTCAAGCTTCTTTCCAGTTTTGAGCGGAAGATATTTCCTTTTCACCATAGCCCTCTATGGGCTTCCAAATATCCTTGCCAATTCCACAAGAACAGCCTTAGCGAAAGGCTTCTTGAAGGAAAGATGTAACTCTGTGAGATGAATTAACAGAACACAGAGCAGTTTCTCAGAAAGCTTCTTTCCAGTTTTGAGCGGAAGATATTTCCTTTTCACCATAGCCCTCTATGGGCTTCCAAATATCCTTTGCCAATTCCACAAGAACAGCCTTAGCGAAAGGCTTCTTGAAGGAAAATGTAACTCTGTGAGATGAATTAACAGAACACAGAGCAGTTTCTCAAGCTTCTTTCCAGTTTTGAGCGGAAGATATTTCCTTTTCACCATAGCCTCTATGGGCTTCCAAATATCCTTTGCCGATTCCACAAGAACAGCCTTAGCGAAAGGCTTCTTGAAGGAAAGATGTAACTCTGTGAGATGAATTAACAGAACACAGAGCAGTTTCTCAAGCTTCTTTCCAGTTTTGAATGGAAGATATTTCCTTTTCACCATAGCCCTCTATGGGCTTCCAAATATCCTTTGCCGATTCCACAAGAACAGCCTTAGCGAAAGGCTTCTTGAAGGAAAGATGTAACTCTGTGAGATGAATTAACAGAACACAGAGCAGTTTCTCAGAAAGCTTCTTTCCAGTTTTGAGCGGAAGATATTTCCTTTTCACCATAGCCCTCTATGGGCTTCCAAATATCCTTTGCCAATTCCACAAGAACAGCCTTAGCGAAAGCTTCTTGAAGGGAAGATGTAACTCTGTGAGATGAATTAACAGAACACAGAGCAGTTTCTCAGAAAGCTTCTTTCCAGTTTTGAGCGGAAGATATTTCCTTTTCACCATAGCCCTCTATGGGCTTCCAAATATCCTTTGCCAATTCCACAAGAACAGCCTTAGCGAAAGGCTTCTTGAAGGAAAGATGTAACTCTGTGAGATGAATTAACAGAACACAGAGCAGTTTCTCAAGCTTCTTTCCAGTTTTGAGCGGAAGATATTTCCTTTTCACCATAGCCCTCTATGGGCTTCCAAATATCACTTTGCCAATTCCACAAGAACAGCCTTAGCGAAGGCTTCTTGAAGGGAAAGATGTAACTCTGTGAGATGAATTAACAGAACACAGAGCAGTTTCTCAAGCTTCTTTCCAGTTTTGAGCGGAAGATATTTCCTTTTCACCATAGCCCTCTATGGGCTTCCAAATATCCTTTGCCAATTCCACAAGAACAGCCTTAGCGAAGGCTTCTTGAAGGGAAAGATGTAACTCTGTGAGATGAATTAACAGAACACAGAGCAGTTTCTCAAAGCTTCTTTCCAGTTTTGAGCGGAAGATATTTCCTTTTCACCATAGCCCTCTATGGGCTTCCAAATATCCTTTGCCAATTCCACAAGAACAGCCTTAGCGAAGGCTTCTTGAAGGAAAGATGTAACTCTGTGAGATGAATTAACAGAACACAGAGCAGTTTCTCAAAGCTTCTTTCCAGTTTTGAGCGGAAGATATTTCCTTTTTCACCATAGCCCTCTATGGGCTTCCAAATATCCCTTTGCCAATTCCACAAGAACAGCCTTAGCGAAAGGCTTCTTGAAGGAAGATGTAACTCTGTGAGATGAATTAACAGAACACAGAGCAGTTCTCAAAGCTTCTTTCCAGTTTTGAGCGGAAGATATTTCCTTTTCACCATAGCCCTCTATGGGCTTCCAAATATCCTTTGCCAATTCCACAAGAACAGCCTTAGCGAAGGCTTCTTGAAGGAAAGATGTAACTCTGTGAGATGAATTAACAGAACACAGAGCAGTTTCTCAAGAAAGCTTCTTTCCAGTTTTGAGCGGAAGATATTTCCTTTTCACCATAGCCCTCTATGGGCTTCCAAATATCCTTTGCCAATTCCACAAGAACAGCCTTAGCGAAAGGCTTCTTGAAGGAAAGATGTAACTCTGTGAGATGAATTAACAGAACACAGAGCAGTTTCTCAGAAAGCTTCTTTCCAGTTTTGAGCGGAAGATATTTCCTTTTTCACCATAGCCCTCTATGGGCTTCCAAATATCCTTTGCCAATTCCACAAGAACAGCCTTAGCGAAAAGGCTTCTTGAAGGAAAGATGTAACTCTGTGAGATGAATTAACAGAACACAGAGCAGTTTCTCAAGCTTCTTTCAGTTTTGAGCGGAAGATATTTCCTTTTCACCATAGCCCTCTATGGGCTTCCAAATATCCTTTGCCAATTCCACAAGAACAGCCTTAGCGAAGGCTTCTTGAAGGGAAAGATGTAACTCTGTGAGATGAATTAACAGAACACAGAGCAGTTTCTCAGAAAGCTTCTTTCCAGTTTTGAGCGGAAGATATTTCCTTTTCACCATAGCCCTCTATGGGCTTCCAAATATCCTTTGCCAATTCCACAAGAACAGCCTTAGCGAAAGGCTTCTTGAAGGGAAAGATGTAACTCTGTGAGATGAATTAACAGAACACAGAGCAGTTTCTCAAGCTTCTTTCCAGTTTTGAGCGGAAGATATTTCCTTTTCACCATAGCCCTCTATGGGCTTCCAAATATCCTTTGCCAATTCCACAAGAACAGCCTTAGCGAAAGGCTTCTTGAAGGAAAGATGTAACTCTGTGAGATGAATTAACAGAACACAGAGCAGTTTCTCAGAAAGCTTCTTTCCAGTTTTGAGCGGAAGATATTTCCTTTTTCACCATAGCCCTCTATGGGCTTCCAGATATCCTTTGCCAATTCACAAGAACAGCCTTAGCGAAAGGCTTCTTGAAGGAAAGATGTAACTCTGTGAGATGAATTAACAGAACACAGAGCAGTTTCTCAAGCTTCTTTCCAGTTTTGAGCGGAAGATATTTCCTTTTCACCATAGCCCTCTATGGGCTTCCAAATATCCTTTGCCAATTCACAAGAACAGCCTTAGCGAAAGGCTTCTTGAAGGAAAGATGTAACTCTGTGAGATGAATTAACAGAACACAGAGCAGTTTCTCAAGCTTCTTTCCAGTTTTGAAGCGGAAGATATTTCCTTTTCACCATAGCCCTCTATGGGCTTCCAAATATCCTTTGCCAATTCCACAAGAACAGCCTTAGCGAAAGGCTTCTTGAAGGAAAGATGTAACTCTGTGAGATGAATTAACAGAACACAGAGCAGTTTCTCAAGCTTCTTTCCAGTTTTGAATGGAAGATATTTCCTTTTCACCATAGCCCTCTATGGGCTTCCAAATATCACTTTGCCAATTCCACAAGAACAGCCTTAGCGAAAGGCTTCTTGAAGGAAAGATGTAACTCTGTGAGATGAATTAACAGAACACAGAGCAGTTTCTCAGAAAGCTTCTTTCCAGTTTTGAGCGGAAGATATTTCCTTTTCACCATAGCCCTCTATGGGCTTCCAAATATCCTTTGCCAATTCCACAAGAACAGCCTTAGCGAAACTTCTTGAAGGAAAGATGTAACTCTGTGAGATGAATTAACAGAACACAGAGCAGTTTCTCAGAAAGCTTCTTTCCAGTTTTGAGCGGAAGATATTTCCTTTTTCACCATAGCCCTCTATGGGCTTCCAAATATCCTTTGCCAATTCCACAAGAACAGCCTTAGCGAAAGGCTTCTTGAAGGAAAGATGTAACTCTGTGAGATGAATTAACAGAACACAGAGCAGTTTCTCAAGCTTCTTTCCAGTTTTGAGCGGAAGATATTTCCTTTTCACCATAGCCCTCTATGGGCTTCCAAATATCACTTTGCCAATTCCACAAGAACAGCCTTAGCGAAAGGCTTCTTGAAGGAAAGATGTAACTCTGTGAGATGAATTAACAGAACACAGAGCAGTTTCTCAGAAAGCTTCTTTCCAGTTTTGAGCGGAAGATATTTCCTTTTTCACCATAGCCCTCTATGGGCTTCCAAATATCCTTTGCCAATTCCACAAGAACAGCCTTAGCGAAAGGCTTCTTGAAGGGAAAGATGTAACTCTGTGAGATGAATTAACAGAACACAGAGCAGTTTCTCAAGCTTCTTTCCAGTTTTGAGCGAAGATATTTCCTTTTCACCATAGCCCTCTATGGGCTTCCAAATATCCTTTGCCAATTCCACAAGAACAGCCTTAGCGAAAGGCTTCTTGAAGGAAAGATGTAACTCTGTGAGATGAATTAACAGAACACAGAGCAGTTTCTCAAGCTTCTTTCCAGTTTTGAGCGGAAGATATTTCCTTTTCACCATAGCCCTCTATGGGCTTCCAAATATCCTTTGCCAATTCCACAAGAACAGCCTTAGCGAAAGGCTTCTTGAAGGAAAGATGTAACTCTGTGAGATGAATTAACAGAACACAGAGCAGTTTCTCAGAAAGCTTCTTTCCAGTTTTGAGCGGAAGATATTTCCTTTTCACCATAGCCCTCTATGGGCTTCCAAATATCCCTTTGCCAATTCCACAAGAACAGCCTTAGCGAAAGGCTTCTTGAAGGAAAGATGTAACTCTGTGAGATGAATTAACAGAACACAGAGCAGTTTCTCAAGCTTCTTTCCAGTTTTGAGCGGAAGATATTTCCTTTTTCACCATAGCCCTCTATGGGCTTCCAAATATCCTTTGCCAATTCCACAAGAACAGCCTTAGCGAAAGGCTTCTTGAAGGAAAGATGTAACTCTGTGAGATGAATTAACAGAACACAGAGCAGTTTCTCAAGCTTCTTTCCAGTTTTGAAGCGGAAGATATTTCCTTTTCACCATAGCCCTCTATGGGCTTCCAAATATCCTTTGCCAATTCCACAAGAACAGCCTTAGCGAAGGCTTCTTGAAGGAAAGATGTAACTCTGTGAGATGAATTAACAGAACACAGAGCAGTTTCTCAGAAAGCTTCTTTCCAGTTTTGAATGGAAGATATTTCCTTTTCACCATAGCCCTCTATGGGCTTCCAAATATCCTTTGCCAATTCCACAAGAACAGCCTTAGCGAAAGGCTTCTTGAAGGAAAGATGTAACTCTGTGAGATGAATTAACAGAACACAGAGCAGTTTCTCAGAAAGCTTCTTTCCAGTTTTGAGCGGAAGATATTTCCTTTTCACCATAGCCCTCTATGGGCTTCCAAATATCACTTTGCCAATTCCACAAGAACAGCCTTAGCGAAAGGCTTCTTGAAGGAAAGATGTAACTCTGTGAGATGAATTAACAGAACACAGAGCAGTTTCTCAGAAAGCTTCTTTCCAGTTTTGAAGCGGAAGATATTTCCTTTTTCACCATAGCCCTCTATGGGCTTCCAAATATCCTTTGCCAATTCCACAAGAACAGCCTTAGCGAAAAGGCTTCTTGAAGGAAAGATGTAACTCTGTGAGATGAATTAACAGAACACAGAGCAGTTTCTCAAGCTTCTTTCCAGTTTTGAGCGGAAGATATTTCCTTTTCACCATAGCCCTCTATGGGCTTCCAAATATCCTTTGCCAATTCCACAAGAACAGCCTTAGCGAAAGGCTTCTTGAAGGAAAGATGTAACTCTGTGAGATGAATTAACAGAACACAGAGCAGTTTCTCAGAAAGCTTCTTTCCAGTTTTGAGCGGAAGATATTTCCTTTTCACCATAGCCCTCTATGGGCTTCCAAATATCACTTTGCCAATTCCACAAGAACAGCCTTAGCGAAGGCTTCTTGAAGGGAAAGATGTAACTCTGTGAGATGAATTAACAGAACACAGAGCAGTTTCTCAAGCTTCTTTCCAGTTTTGAGCGGAAGATATTTCCTTTTTCACCATAGCCCTCTATGGGCTTCCAAATATCCTTTGCCAATTCCACAAGAACAGCCTTAGCGAAAGGCTTCTTGAAGGAAAGATGTAACTGTGAGATGAATTAACAGAACACAGAGCAGTTTCTCAAAGCTTCTTTCCAGTTTTGAGCGGAAGATATTTCCTTTTTCACCATAGCCTCTATGGGCTTCCAAATATCCTTTGCCAATTCCACAAGAACAGCCTTAGCGAAAACTTCTTGAAGGAAAGATGTAACTCTGTGAGATGAATTAACAGAACACAGAGCAGTTTCTCAGAAAGCTTCTTTCCAGTTTTGAATGGAAGATATTTCCTTTTCACCATAGCCCTCTATGGGCTTCCAAATATCCTTTGCCAATTCCACAAGAACAGCCTTAGCGAAAGGCTTCTTGAAGGGAAAGATGTAACTCTGTGAGATGAATTAACAGAACACAGAGCAGTTTCTCAAAGCTTCTTTCCAGTTTTGAACGGAAGATATTTCCTTTTTCACCATAGCCCTCTATGGGCTTCCAAATATCCTTTGCCAATTCCACAAGAACAGCCTTAGCGAAAGGCTTCTTGAAGGAAAGATGTAACTCTGTGAGATGAATTAACAGAACACAGAGCAGTTTCTCAGAAAGCTTCTTTCCAGTTTTGAGCGGAAGATATTTCCTTTTTCACCATAGCCCTCTATGGGCTTCCAAATATCCTTTGCCAATTCCACAAGAACAGCCTTAGCGAAAGGCTTCTTGAAGGAAAGATGTAACTCTGTGAGATGAATTAACAGAACACAGAGCAGTTTCTCAAGCTTCTTTCCAGTTTTGAGCGGAAGATATTTCCTTTTCACCATAGCCCTCTATGGGCTTCCAAATATCCTTTGCCAATTCCACAAGAACAGCCTTAGCGAAGGCTTCTTGAAGGAAAGATGTAACTCTGTGAGATGAATTAACAGAACACAGAGCAGTTTCTCAAGCTTCTTTCCAGTTTTGAAGCGGAAGATATTTCCTTTTCACCATAGCCCTCTTCCAAATATCCCTTTGCCAATTCCACAAGAACAGCCTTAGCGAAAGGCTTCTTGAAGGGAAAGATGTAACTCTGTGAGATGAATTAACAGAACACAGAGCAGTTTCTCAAGCTTCTTTCCAGTTTTGAGCGGAAGATATTTCCTTTTTCACCATAGCCCTCTATGGGCTTCCAAATATCACTTTGCCAATTCCACAAGAACAGCCTTAGCGAAGGCTTCTTGAAGGAAAGATGTAACTCTGTGAGATGAATTAACAGAACACAGAGCAGTTTCTCAGAAAGCTTCTTTCCAGTTTTGAGCGGAAGATATTTCCTTTTCACCATAGCCCTCTATGGGCTTCCAAATATCCTTTGCCAATTCCACAAGAACAGCCTTAGCGAAGGCTTCTTGAAGGAAAGATGTAACTCTGTGAGATGAATTAACAGAACACAGAGCAGTTTCTCAAGCTTCTTTCCAGTTTTGAGCGGAAGATATTTCCTTTTCACCATAGCCCTCTATGGGCTTCCAAATATCCTTTGCCAATTCCACAAGAACAGCCTTAGCGAAAGGCTTCTTGAAGGAAAGATGTAACTCTGTGAGATGAATTAACAGAACACAGCAGTTTCTCAGAAAGCTTCTTTCCAGTTTTGAGCGGAAGATATTTCCTTTTCACCATAGCCCTCTATGGGCTTCCAAATATCCTTTGCCAATTCCACAAGAACAGCCTTAGCGAAAACTTCTTGAAGGAAGATGTAACTCTGTGAGATGAATTAACAGAACACAGAGCAGTTTCTCAGAAAGCTTCTTTCCAGTTTTGAACGGAAGATATTTCCTTTTCACCATAGCCCTCTATGGGCTTCCAAATATCCTTTGCCAATTCCACAAGAACAGCCTTAGCGAAAGGCTTCTTGAAGGAAAGATGTAACGTGAGATGAATTAACAGAACACAGAGCAGTTTCTCAAGCTTCTTTCCAGTTTTGAGCGGAAGATATTTCCTTTTTCACCATAGCCCTCTATGGGCTTCCAAATATCCTTTGCCAATTCCACAAGAACAGCCTTAGCGAAAGGCTTCTTGAAGGGAAAGATGTAACTCTGTGAGATGAATTAACAGAACACAGAGCAGTTTCTCAAGCTTCTTTCCAGTTTTGAAGAAGATATTTCCTTTTCACCATAGCCCTCTATGGGCTTCCAAATATCCTTTGCCAATTCCACAAGAACAGCCTTAGCGAAGGCTTCTTGAAGGAAAGATGTAACTCTGTGAGATGAATTAACAGAACACAGAGCAGTTTCTCAAGCTTCTTTCCAGTTTTGAGCGGAAGATATTTCCTTTTTCACCATAGCCCTCTATGGGCTTCCAAATATCCTTTGCCAATTCCACAAGAACAGCCTTAGCGAAAGGCTTCTTGAAGGAAAGATGTAACTCTGTGAGATGAATTAACAGAACACAGAGCAGTTTCTCAGAAAGCTTCTTTCCAGTTTTGAGCGGAAGATATTTCCTTTTCACCATAGCCCTCTATGGGCTTCCAAATATCCTTTGCCAATTCCACAAGAACAGCCTTAGCGAAGGCTTCTTGAAGGAAAGATGTAACTCTGTGAGATGAATTAACAGAACACAGAGCAGTTTCTCAAGCTTCTTTCCAGTTTTGAGCGGAAGATATTTCCTTTTCACCATAGCCCTCTATGGGCTTCCAAATATCCCTTTGCCAATTCCACAAGAACAGCCTTAGCGAAAGGCTTCTTGAAGGAAAGATGTAACTCTGTGAGATGAATTAACAGAACACAGAGCAGTTTCTCAAGCTTCTTTCCAGTTTTGAGCGGAAGATATTTCCTTTTCACCATAGCCCTCTATGGGCTTCCAAATATCCTTTGCCAATTCCACAAGAACAGCCTTAGCGAAAGGCTTCTTGAAGGAAAGATGTAACTCTGTGAGATGAATTAACAGAACACAGAGCAGTTTCTCAGAAAGCTTCTTTCCAGTTTTGAGCGGAAGATATTTCCTTTTCACCATAGCCCTCTATGGGCTTCCAAATATCCTTTGCCAATTCCACAAGAACAGCCTTAGCGAAGGCTTCTTGAAGGAAAGATGTAACTCTGTGAGATGAATTAACAGAACACAGAGCAGTTTCTCAGAAAGCTTCTTTCCAGTTTTGAGCGGAAGATATTTCCTTTTCACCATAGCCCTCTATGGGCTTCCAAATATCCTTTGCCGATTCCACAAGAACAGCCTTAGCGAAAGGCTTCTTGAAGGAAAGATGTAACTCTGTGAGATGAATTAACAGAACACAGAGCAGTTTCTCAGAAAGCTTCTTTCCAGTTTTGAGAATGGAAGATATTTCCTTTTCACCATAGCCCTCTATGGGCTTCCAAATATCCTTTCCACAAGAACAGCCTTAGCGAAGGCTTCTTGAAGGAAAGATGTAACTCTGTGAGATGAATTAACAGAACACAGAGCAGTTTCTCAGAAAGCTTCTTTCCAGTTTTGAGCGGAAGATATTTCCTTTTCACCATAGCCCTCTATGGGCTTCCAAATATCCTTTGCCAATTCCACAAGAACAGCCTTAGCGAAAGGCTTCTTGAAGGGAAAGATGTAACTCTGTGAGATGAATTAACAGAACACAGAGCAGTTTCTCAAGCTTCTTTCCAGTTTTGAGCGGAAGATATTTCCTTTTCACCATAGCCCTCTATGGGCTTCCAAATATCACTTTGCCAATTCCACAAGAACAGCCTTAGCGAAAGGCTTCTTGAAGGAAAGATGTAACTCTGTGAGATGAATTAACAGAACACAGAGCAGTTTCTCAAGCTTCTTTCCAGTTTTGAGCGGAAGATATTTCCTTTTCACCATAGCCCTCTATGGGCTTCCAAATATCCTTTGCCAATTCCACAAGAACAGCCTTAGCGAAAGGCTTCTTGAAGGAAGATGTAACTCTGTGAGATGAATTAACAGAACACAGAGCAGTTTCTCAGAAAGCTTCTTTCCAGTTTTGAGCGGAAGATATTTCCTTTTTCACCATAGCCCTCTATGGGCTTCCAAATATCCCTTTGCCAATTCCACAAGAACAGCCTTAGCGAAAGGCTTCTTGAAGGAAAGATGTAACTCTGTGAGATGAATTAACAGAACACAGAGCAGTTTCTCAGAAAGCTTCTTTCCAGTTTTGAGCGGAAGATATTTCCTTTTCACCATAGCCCTCTATGGGCTTCCAAATATCCTTTGCCAATTCCACAAGAACAGCCTTAGCGAAAGGCTTCTTGAAGGAAAGATGTAACTCTGTGAGATGAATTAACAGAACACAGAGCAGTTTCTCAGAAAGCTTCTTTCCAGTTTTGAGCGGAAGATATTTCCTTTTCACCATAGCCCTCTATGGGCTTCCAAATATCCTTTGCCAATTCCACAAGAACAGCCTTAGCGAAGGCTTCTTGAAGGGAAAGATGTAACTCTGTGAGATGAATTAACAGAACACAGAGCAGTTTCTCAGAAAGCTTCTTTCCAGTTTTGAACGGAAGATATTTCCTTTTCACCATAGCCCTCTATGGGCTTCCAAATATCCTTTGCCAATTCCACAAGAACAGCCTTAGCGAAGGCTTCTTGAAGGAAAGATGTAACTCTGTGAGATGAATTAACAGAACACAGAGCAGTTTCTCAAGCTTCTTTCCAGTTTTGAGCGGAAGATATTTCCTTTTCACCATAGCCCTCTATGGGCTTCCAAATATCCCTTTGCCAATTCCACAAGAACAGCCTTAGCGAAAGGCTTCTTGAAGGAAAGATGTAACTCTGTGAGATGAATTAACAGAACACAGAGCAGTTTCTCAAGCTTCTTTCCAGTTTTGAGCGGAAGATATTTCCTTTTTCACCATAGCCCTCTATGGGCTTCCAAATATCCTTTGCCAATTCCACAAGAACAGCCTTAGCGAAAGGCTTCTTGAAGGAAAGATGTAACTCTGTGAGATGAATTAACAGAACACAGAGCAGTTTCTCAAGCTTCTTTCCAGTTTTGAGCGGAAGATATTTCCTTTTCACCATAGCCCTCTATGGGCTTCCAAATATCCCTTTGCCAATTCCACAAGAACAGCCTTAGCGAAAGGCTTCTTGAAGGAAAGATGTAACTCTGTGAGATGAATTAACAGAACACAGAGCAGTTTCTCAGAAAGCTTCTTTCCAGTTTTGAGCGGAAGATATTTCCTTTTCACCATAGCCCTCTATGGGCTTCCAAATATCCTTTGCCAATTCCACAAGAACAGCCTTAGCGAAGGCTTCTTGAAGGAAAGATGTAACTCTGTGAGATGAATTAACAGAACACAGAGCAGTTTCTCAGAAAGCTTCTTTCCAGTTTTGAGCGGAAGATATTTCCTTTTTCACCATAGCCTCTATGGGCTTCCAAATATCCTTTGCCAATTCCACAAGAACAGCCTTAGCGAAGGCTTCTTGAAGGAAAGATGTAACTCTGTGAGATGAATTAACAGAACACAGAGCAGTTTCTCAAGCTTCTTTCCAGTTTTGAACGGAAGATATTTCCTTTTCACCATAGCCCTCTATGGGCTTCCAAATATCCCTTTGCCAATTCCACAAGAACAGCCTTAGCGAAAGGCTTCTTGAAGGAAAGATGTAACTCTGTGAGATGAATTAACAGAACACAGAGCAGTTTCTCAGAAAGCTTCTTTCCAGTTTTGAATGGAAGATATTTCCTTTTCACCATAGCCCTCTATGGGCTTCCAAATATCCTTTGCCAATTCCACAAGAACAGCCTTAGCGAAAGGCTTCTTGAAGGAAAGATGTAACTCTGTGAGATGAATTAACAGAACACAGAGCAGTTTCTCAGAAAGCTTCTTTCCAGTTTTGAATGGAAGATATTTCCTTTTCACCATAGCCCTCTATGGGCTTCCAAATATCCTTTGCCAATTCCACAAGAACAGCCTTAGCGAAAGGCTTCTTGAAGGAAAGATGTAACTCTGTGAGATGAATTAACAGAACACAGAGCAGTTTCTCAGAAAGCTTCTTTCCAGTTTTGAGCGGAAGATATTTCCTTTTTCACCATAGCCCTCTATGGGCTTCCAAATATCCTTTGCCAATTCCACAAGAACAGCCTTAGCGAAAGGCTTCTTGAAGGAAAGATGTAACTCTGTGAGATGAATTAACAGAACACAGAGCAGTTTCTCAGAAAGCTTCTTTCCAGTTTTGAGCGGAAGATATTTCCTTTTCACCATAGCCCTCTATGGGCTTCCAAATATCCTTTGCCAATTCCACAAGAACAGCCTTAGCGAAAGGCTTCTTGAAGGGAAAGATGTAACTCTGTGAGATGAATTAACAGAACACAGAGCAGTTTCTCAGAAAGCTTCTTTCCAGTTTTGAATGGAAGATATTTCCTTTTCACCATAGCCCTCTATGGGCTTCCAAATATCCTTTGCCAATTCCACAAGAACAGCCTTAGCGAAAGGCTTCTTGAAGGAAAGATGTAACTCTGTGAGATGAATTAACAGAACACAGAGCAGTTTCTCAAGCTTCTTTCCAGTTTTGAATGGAAGATATTTCCTTTTCACCATAGCCCTCTATGGGCTTCCAAATATCCTTTGCCAATTCCACAAGAACAGCCTTAGCGAAAGGCTTCTTGAAGGAAAGATGTAACTCTGTGAGATGAATTAACAGAACACAGAGCAGTTTCTCAAGCTTCTTTCCAGTTTTGAAGCGGAAGATATTTCCTTTTCACCATAGCCCTCTATGGGCTTCCAAATATCCTTTGCCAATTCCACAAGAACAGCCTTAGCGAAAGGCTTCTTGAAGGAAAGATGTAACTCTGTGAGATGAATTAACAGAACACAGAGCAGTTTCTCAAGCTTCTTTCCAGTTTTGAGCGGAAGATATTTCCTTTTTCACCATAGCCCTCTATGGGCTTCCAAATATCCTTTGCCAATTCCACAAGAACAGCCTTAGCGAAGGCTTCTTGAAGGAAAGATGTAACTCTGTGAGATGAATTAACAGAACACAGAGCAGTTTCTCAGAAAGCTTCTTTCCAGTTTTGAGCGGAAGATATTTCCTTTTTCACCATAGCCCTCTATGGGCTTCCAAATATCACTTTGCCAATTCCACAAGAACAGCCTTAGCGAAAGGCTTCTTTGAGCGAAAGATGTAACTCTGTGAGATGAATTAACAGAACACAGAGCAGTTTCTCAGAAAGCTTCTTTCCAGTTTTGAGCGGAAGATATTTCCTTTTCACCATAGCCCTCTATGGGCTTCCAAATATCCTTTGCCAATTCCACAAGAACAGCCTTAGCGAAGGCTTCTTGAAGGAAAAATGTAACTGTGAGATGAATTAACAGAACACAGAGCAGTTTCTCAGAAAGCTTCTTTCCAGTTTTGAGCGGAAGATATTTCCTTTTTCACCATAGCCCTCTATGGGCTTCCAAATATCCTTTGCCAATTCCACAAGAACAGCCTTAGCGAAAGGCTTCTTGAAGGAAGATGTAACTCTGTGAGATGAATTAACAGAACACAGAGCAGTTTCTCAAGCTTCTTTCCAGTTTTGAAGCGGAAGATATTTCCTTTTCACCATAGCCCTCTATGGGCTTCCAAATATCCTTTGCCAATTCCACAAGAACAGCCTTAGCGAAGGCTTCTTGAAGGAAAGATGTAACTCTGTGAGATGAATTAACAGAACACAGAGCAGTTTCTCAGAAAGCTTCTTTCCAGTTTTGAGCGGAAGATATTTCCTTTTCACCATAGCCCTCTATGGGCTTCCAAATATCCTTTGCCAATTCCACAAGAACAGCCTTAGCGAAGGCTTCTTGAAGGAAAGATGTAACTCTGTGAGATGAATTAACAGAACACAGAGCAGTTTCTCAAGCTTCTTTCCAGTTTTGAGCGGAAGATATTTCCTTTTCACCATAGCCCTCTATGGGCTTCCAAATATCCTTTGCCAATTCCACAAGAACAGCCTTAGCGAAGGCTTCTTGAAGGAAAGATGTAACTCTGTGAGATGAATTAACAGAACACAGAGCAGTTTCTCAAGCTTCTTTCCAGTTTTGCGGAAGATATTTCCTTTTCACCATAGCCCTCTATGGGCTTCCAAATATCACTTTGCCAATTCCACAAGAACAGCCTTAGCGAAGGCTTCTTGAAGGAAAGATGTAACTCTGTGAGATGAATTAACAGAACAGAGCAGTTTCTCAGCTTCTTTCCAGTTTTGAGCGGAAGATATTTCCTTTTCACCATAGCCCTCTATGGGCTTCCAAATATCCTTTGCCAATTCCACAAGAACAGCCTTAGCGAAAAGGCTTCTTGAAGGAAAGATGTAACTCTGTGAGATGAATTAACAGAACACAGAGCAGTTTCTCAAGCTTCTTTCCAGTTTTGAGCGGAAGATATTTCCTTTTTCACCATAGCCCTCTATGGGCTTCCAAATATCCTTTGCCAATTCCACAAGAACAGCCTTAGCGAAAGGCTTCTTGAAGGAAGATGTAACTCTGTGAGATGAATTAACAGAACACAGAGCAGTTTCTCAAGCTTCTTTCCAGTTTTGAGCGGAAGATATTTCCTTTTTCACCATAGCCCTCTATGGGCTTCCAAAATATCCTTTGCCAATTCCACAAGAACAGCCTTAGCGAAAGGCTTCTTGAAGGAAAGATGTAACTCTGTGAGATGAATTAACAGAACACAGAGCAGTTTCTCAAGCTTCTTTCCAGTTTTGAGCGGAAGATATTTCCTTTTTCACCATAGCCCTCTATGGGCTTCCAAATATCCTTTGCCAATTCCACAAGAACAGCCTTAGCGAAGGCTTCTTGAAGGAAAGATGTAACTCTGTGAGATGAATTAACAGAACACAGAGCAGTTTCTCAGAAAGCTTCTTTCCAGTTTTGAGCGGAAGATATTTCCTTTTCACCATAGCCCTCTATGGGCTTCCAAATATCCTTTGCCAATTCCACAAGAACAGCCTTAGCGAAAGGCTTCTTGAAGGGAAAGATGTAACTCTGTGAGATGAATTAACAGAACACAGAGCAGTTTCTCAGAAAGCTTCTTTCCAGTTTTGAGCGGAAGATATTTCCTTTTCACCATAGCCCTCTATGGGCTTCCAAATATCCTTTGCCAATTCCACAAGAACAGCCTTAGCGAAAGGCTTCTTGAAGGAAAGATGTAACTCTGTGAGATGAATTAACAGAACACAGAGCAGTTTCTCAAGCTTCTTTCCAGTTTTGAGCGGAAGATATTTCCTTTTCACCATAGCCCTCTATGGGCTTCCAAATATCCTTTGCCAATTCCACAAGAACAGCCTTAGCGAAGGCTTCTTGAAGGGAAAGATGTAACTCTGTGAGATGAATTAACAGAACACAGAGCAGTTTCTCAGAAAGCTTCTTTCCAGTTTTGAGCGGAAGATATTTCCTTTTCACCATAGCCCTCTATGGGCTTCCAAATATCCTTTGCCAATTCCACAAGAACAGCCTTAGCGAAAGGCTTCTTGAAGGGAAAGATGTAACTCTGTGAGATGAATTAACAGAACACAGAGCAGTTTCTCAGAAAGCTTCTTTCCAGTTTTGAGCGGAAGATATTTCCTTTTCACCATAGCCCTCTATGGGCTTCCAAATATCCTTTGCCAATTCCACAAGAACAGCCTTAGCGAAAGGCTTCTTGAAGGAAAGATGTAACTCTGTGAGATGAATTAACAGAACACAGAGCAGTTTCTCAAGCTTCTTTCCAGTTTTGAAGCGGAAGATATTTCCTTTTCACCATAGCCCTCTATGGGCTTCCAAATATCCTTTGCCAATTCCACAAGAACAGCCTTAGCGAAAGGCTTCTTGAAGGAAAGATGTAACTCTGTGAGATGAATTAACAGAACACAGAGCAGTTTCTCAGAAAGCTTCTTTCCAGTTTTGAGCGGAAGATATTTCCTTTTCACCATAGCCCTCTATGGGCTTCCAAATATCCTTTGCCAATTCCACAAGAACAGCCTTAGCGAAAGGCTTCTTGAAGGAAAGATGTAACTCTGTGAGATGAATTAACAGAACACAGAGCAGTTTCTCAAGCTTCTTTCCAGTTTTGAGCGGAAGATATTTCCTTTTCACCATAGCCCTCTATGGGCTTCCAAATATCCTTTGCCAATTCCACAAGAACAGCCTTAGCGAAAGGCTTCTTGAAGGGAAAGATGTAACTCTGTGAGATGAATTAACAGAACACAGAGCAGTTTCTCAGAAAGCTTCTTTCCAGTTTTGAGCGGAAGATATTTCCTTTTCACCATAGCCCTCTATGGGCTTCCAAATATCCTTTGCCAATTCCACAAGAACAGCCTTAGCGAAAGGCTTCTTGAAGGAAAGATGTAACTCTGTGAGATGAATTAACAGAACACAGAGCAGTTTCTCAGAAAGCTTCTTTCCAGTTTTGAATGGAAGATATTTCCTTTTCACCATAGCCCTCTATGGGCTTCCAAATATCCTTTGCCAATTCCACAAGAACAGCCTTAGCGAAAGGCTTCTTGAAGGAAAGATGTAACTCTGTGAGATGAATTAACAGAACACAGAGCAGTTTCTCAGAAAGCTTCTTTCCAGTTTTGAACGGAAGATATTTCCTTTTCACCATAGCCCTCTATGGGCTTCCAAATATCCTTTGCCAATTCCACAAGAACAGCCTTAGCGAAAGGCTTCTTGAAGGAAAGATGTAACTCTGTGAGATGAATTAACAGAACACAGAGCAGTTTCTCAGAAAGCTTCTTTCCAGTTTTGAGCGGAAGATATTTCCTTTTCACCATAGCCCTCTATGGGCTTCCAAATATCTTTGCCAATTCCACAAGAACAGCCTTAGCGAAAAGGCTTCTTGAAGGAAAGATGTAACTCTGTGAGATGAATTAACAGAACACAGAGCAGTTTCTCAAGCTTCTTTCCAGTTTTGAGCGGAAGATATTTCCTTTTCACCATAGCCCTCTATGGGCTTCCAAATATCCTTTGCCAATTCCACAAGAACAGCCTTAGCGAAAGGCTTCTTGAAGGAAAGATGTAACTCTGTGAGATGAATTAACAGAACACAGAGCAGTTTCTCAAGCTTCTTTCCAGTTTTGAGCGGAAGATATTTCCTTTTCACCATAGCCCTCTATGGGCTTCCAAATATCCTTTGCCAATTCCACAAGAACAGCCTTAGCGAAAGGCTTCTTGAAGGGAAAGATGTAACTCTGTGAGATGAATTAACAGAACACAGAGCAGTTTCTCAAGCTTCTTTCCAGTTTTGAGCGGAAGATATTCCTTTTCACCATAGCCCTCTATGGGCTTCAAATATCACTTTGCCAATTCCACAAGAACAGCCTTAGCGAAGGCTTCTTGAAGGAAAGATGTAACTCTGTGAGATGAATTAACAGAACACAGAGCAGTTTCTCAGAAAGCTTCTTTCCAGTTTTGAACGGAAGATATTTCCTTTTCACCATAGCCCTGTATGGGCTTCCAAATATCCTTTGCCAATTCCACAAGAACAGCCTTAGCGAAAGGCTTCTTGAAGGGAAAGATGTAACTCTGTGAGATGAATTAACAGAACACAGAGCAGTTTCTCAAGCTTCTTTCCAGTTTTGAGCGGAAGATATTTCCTTTTCATAGCCCTCTGTGGGCTTCCAAATATCCTTTGCCAATTCCACAAGAACAGCCTTAGCGAAAGGCTTCTTGAAGGGAAAGATGTAACTCTGTGAGATGAATTAACAGAACACAGAGCAGTTTCTCAGAAAGCTTCTTTCCAGTTTTGAGGGAAGATATTTCCTTTTTCATCATAGCCCTCTATGGGCTTCCAAATATCACTTTGCCAATTCCACAAGAACAGCCTTAGCGAAAGGCTTCTTGAAGGAAAGATGTAACTCTGTGAGATGAATTAACAGAACACAGAGCAGTTTCTCAAGCTTCTTTCCAGTTTTGAAGCGGAAGATATTTCCTTTTTCACCATAGCCCTCTATGGGCTTCCAAATATCCTTTGCCAATTCCACAAGAACAGCCTTAGCGAAAGGCTTCTTGAAGGAAAGATGTAACTCTGTGAGATGAATTAACAGAACACAGAGCAGTTTCTCAGAAAGCTTCTTTCCAGTTTTGAACGGAAGATATTTCCTTTTCACCATAGCCCTCTATGGGCTTCCAAATATCCTTTGCCAATTCCACAGAACAGCCTTAGCGAAGGCTTCTTGAAGGAAGATGTAACTCTGTGAGATGAATTAACAGAACACAGAGCAGTTTCTCAGAAACCTTCTTTCCAGTTTTGAGCGGAAGATATTTCCTTTTCACCATAGCCCTCTATGGGCTTCCAAATATCACTTTGCCAATTCCACAAGAACAGCCTTAGCGAAAAGGCTTCTTGAAGGAAAGATGTAACTCTGTGAGATGAATTAACAGAACACAGAGCAGTTTCTCAGAAAGCTTCTTTCCAGTTTTGAGCGGAAGATATTTCCTTTTCACCATAGCCCTCTATGGGCTTCCAAATATCCTTTGCCAATTCCACAAGAACAGCCTTAGCGAAAGGCTTCTTGAAGGAAAGATGTAACTCTGTGAGATGAATTAACAGAACACAGAGCAGTTTCTCAGAAAGCTTCTTTCCAGTTTTGAAGCGGAAGATATTTCCTTTTTCACCATAGCCCTCTATGGGCTTCCAAATATCCTTTGCCAATTCCACAAGAACAGCCTTAGCGAAAGGCTTCTTGAAGGAAAGATGTAACTCTGTGAGATGAATTAACAGAACACGGAGCAGTTTCTCAAGCTTCTTTCCAGTTTTGATGGAAGATATTTCCTTTTCACCATAGCCCTCTATGGCTTCCAAATATCACTTTGCCAATTCCAAAAGAACAGCCTTAGCGAAAGGCTTCTTGAAGGAAAGATGTAACTCTGTGAGATGAATTAACAGAACACAGAGCAGTTTCTCAGAAAGCTTCTTTCCAGTTTTGAGCGGAAGATATTTCCTTTTTCACCATAGCCCTCTATGGGCTTCCAAATATCCCTTTGCCAATTCCACAAGAACAGCCTTAGCGAAAGGCTTCTTGAAGGAAAGATGTAACTCTGTGAGATGAATTAACAGAACACAGAGCAGTTTCTCAGAAAGCTTCTTTCCAGTTTTGAACGGAAGATATTTCCTTTTCACCATAGCCCTCTATGGGCTTCCAAATATCCTTTGCCAATTCCACAAGAACAGCCTTAGCGAAAAGGCTTCTTGAAGGAAAGATGTAACTCTGTGAGATGAATTAACAGAACACAGAGCAGTTTCTCAGAAAGCTTCTTTCCAGTTTTGAAGCGGAAGATATTTCCTTTTCACCATAGCCCTCTATGGGCTTCCAAATATCCTTTGCCAATTCCACAAGAACAGCCTTAGCGAAGGCTTCTTGAAGGAAAGATGTAACTCTGTGAGATGAATTAACAGAACACAGAGCAGTTTCTCAAGCTTCTTTCCAGTTTTGAGCGGAAGATATTTCCTTTTTCACCATAGCCTCTATGGGCTTCCAAATATCCTTTGCCAATTCCACAAGAACAGCCTTAGCGAAAGGCTTCTTGAAGGAAAGATGTAACTCTGTGAGATGAATTAACAGAACACAGAGCAGTTTCTCAGAAAGCTTCTTTCCAGTTTTGAGCGGAAGATATTTCCTTTTCACCATAGCCCTCTATGGGCTTCCAAATATCCCTTTGCCAATTCCACAAGAACAGCCTTAGCGAAAGGCTTCTTGAAGGGAAAGATGTAACTCTGTGAGATGAATTAACAGAACACAGAGCAGTTTCTCAGAAAGCTTCTTTCCAGTTTTGAGCGGAAGATATTTCCTTTTCACCATAGCCCTCTATGGGCTTCCAAATATCCTTTGCCAATTCCACAAGAACAGCCTTAGCGAAAGGCTTCTTGAAGGGAAAGATGTAACTCTGTGAGATGAATTAACAGAACACAGAGCAGTTTCTCAAGCTTCTTTCCAGTTTTGAGCGGAAGATATTTCCTTTTCACCATAGCCCTCTATGGGCTTCCAAATATCCTTTGCCAATTCCACAAGAACAGCCTTAGCGAAAGGCTTCTTGAAGGAAAGATGTAACTCTGTGAGATGAATTAACAGAACACAGAGCAGTTTCTCAGAAAGCTTCTTTCCAGTTTTGAACGGAAGATATTTCCTTTTCACCATAGCCCTCTATGGGCTTCCAAATATCCTTTGCCAATTCCACAAGAACAGCCTTAGCGAAAGGCTTCTTGAAGGGAAAGATGTAACTCTGTGAGATGAATTAACAGAACACAGAGCAGTTTCTCAAGCTTCTTTCCAGTTTTGAGCGGAAGATATTTCCTTTTTCACCATAGCCCTCTATGGGCTTCCAAATATCCTTTGCCAATTCCACAAGAACAGCCTTAGCGAAAGGCTTCTTGAAGGAAAGATGTAACTCTGTGAGATGAATTAACAGAACACAGAGCAGTTTCTCAGAAAGCTTCTTTCCAGTTTTGAACGGAAGATATTTCCTTTTTCACCATAGCCCTCTATGGGCTTCCAAATATCACTTTGCCAATTCCACAAGAACAGCCTTAGCGAAAGGCTTCTTGAAGGGAAAGATGTAACTCTGTGAGATGAATTAACAGAACACAGAGCAGTTTCTCAGAAAGCTTCTTTCCAGTTTTGAGAAGATATTTCCTTTTCACCATAGCCCTCTATGGGCTTCAAAATATATCTTTGCCAATTCCACAACAACAGCCTTAGCGAAAGGCTTCTTGAAGGGAAAGATGTAACTCTGTGAGATGAATTAACAGAACACAGAGCAGTTTCTCAGAAAGCTTCTTTCCAGTTTTGAACGGAAGATATTTCCGTTTTCACCATAGCCCTCTATGGGCTTCCAAATATCCCTTTGCCAATTCCACAAGAACAGCCTTAGCGAAAGGCTTCTTGAAGGGAAAGATGTAACTCTGTGAGATGAATTAACAGAACACAGAGCAGTTTCTCAGAAAGCTTCTTTCCAGTTTTGAACGGAAGATATTTCCTTTTCACACCATAGCCCTCTATGGGCTTCCAAATATCCCTTTGCCAATTCCACAAGAACAGCCTTAGCGAAAGGCTTCTTGAAGGGAAAGATGTAACTCTGTGAGATGAATTAACAGAACACAGAGCAGTTTCTCAGAAAGCTTCTTTCCAGTTTTGAACGGAAGATATTTCCTTTTCACCATAGCCCTCTATGGGCTTCCAAATATCACTTTGCCAATTCCAAAAGAACAGCCTTAGCGAAAGGCTTCTTGAAGGAAAGATGTAACTCTGTGAGATGAATTAACAGAACACAGAGCAGTTTCTCAAGCTTCTTTCCAGTTTTGAGCGGAAGATATTTCCTTTTCACCATAGCCCTCTATGGGCTTCCAAATATCCTTTGCCAATTCCACAAGAACAGCCTTAGCGAAGGCTTCTTGAAGGAAAGATGTAACTCTGTGAGATGAATTAACAGAACACAGAGCAGTTTCTCAAGCTTCTTTCCAGTTTTGAGCGGAAGATATTTCCTTTTTCACCATAGCCCTCCATGGGCTTCCAAATATCCTTTGCCAATTCCACAAGAACAGCCTTAGCGAAAGGCTTCTTGAAGGAAAGATGTAACTCTGTGAGATGAATTAACAGAACACAGAGCAGTTTCTCAGAAAGCTTCTTTCCAGTTTTGAACGGAAGATATTTCCTTTTCACCATAGCCCTCTATGGGCTTCCAAATATCCCTTTGCCAATTCCACAAGAACAGCCTTAGCGAAAGGCTTCTTGAAGGGAAAGATGTAACTCTGTGAGATGAATTAACAGAACACAGAGCAGTTTCTCAAGCTTCTTTCCAGTTTTGACGGAAGATATTTCCTTTTCACCATAGCCCTCTATGGGCTTCCAAATATCCTTTGCCAATTCCACAAGAACAGCCTTAGCGAAAGGCTTCTTGAAGGAAAGATGTAACTCTGTGAGATGAATTAACAGAACACAGAGCAGTTTCTCAAGCTTCTTTCCAGTTTGAACGGAAGATATTTCCTTTTTCACCATAGCCCTCTATGGGCTTCCAAATATCCTTTGCCAATTCCACAAGAACAGCCTTAGCGAAAGGCTTTGAAGGAAAGATGTAACTCTGTGAGATGAATTAACAGAACACAGAGCAGTTTCTCAGAAAGCTTCTTTCCAGTTTTGAATGGAAGATATTTCCTTTTCACCATAGCCCTCTATGGGCTTCCAAATATCCCTTTGCCAATTCCACAAGAACAGCCTTAGCGAAAGGCTTCTTGAAGGAAAGATGTAACTCTGTGAGATGAATTAACAGAACACAGAGCAGTTTCTCAGAAAGCTTCTTTCCAGTTTTGAGCGGAAGATATTTCCTTTTCACCATAGCCCTCTATGGGCTTCCAAATATCCTTTGCCAATTCCACAAAACAGCCTTAGCGAAGGCTTCTTGAAGGAAAGATGTAACTCTGTGAGGTGAATTAACAGAACACAGATCAGTTTCTCAGAAAGCTTCTTTCCAGTTTTGAGCGGAAGATATTTCCTTTTCACCATAGCCCTGTGGGCTTCCAAATATCCTTTGCCGATTCCACAAGAACAGCCTTAGCGAAGGCTTCTTGAAGGGAAAGATGTAACTCTGTGAGATGAATTAACAGAACACAGAGCAGTTTCTCAGAAAGCTTCTTTCCAGTTTTGAGCGGAAGATATTTCCTTTTCACCATAGCCCTCTATGGGCTTCCAAATATCCTTTGCCGATTCCACAAGAACAGCCTTAGCGAAAGGCTTCTTGAAGGAAAGATGTAACTCTGTGAGATGAATTAACAGAACACAGAGCAGTTTCTCAGAAAGCTTCTTTCCAGTTTTGAGCGGAAGATATTTCCTTTTCACCATAGCCCTCTATGGGCTTCCAAATATCACTTTGCCAATTCCACAAGAACAGCCTTAGCGAAAGGCTTCTTGAAGGAAAGATGTAACTCTGTGAGATGAATTAACAGAACACAGAGCAGTTTCTCAGAAAGCTTCTTTCCAGTTTTGAACGGAAGATATTTCCTTTTCACCATAGCCCTCTATGGGCTTCCAAATATCCTTTGCCAATTCCACAAGAACAGCCTTAGCGAAAGGCTTCTTGAAGGAAAGATGTAACTCTGTGAGATGAATTAACAGAACACAGAGCAGTTTCTCAGAAAGCTTCTTTCCAGTTTTGAACGGAAGATATTTCCTTTTTCACCATAGCCCTCTATGGGCTTCCAAATATCCTTTGCCAATTCACAAGAACAGCCTTAGCGAAAGGCTTCTTGAAGGAAAGATGTAACTCTGTGAGATGAATTAACAGAACACAGAGCAGTTTCTCAGAAAGCTTCTTTCCAGTTTTGAATGGAAGATATTTCCTTTTCACCATAGCCCTCTATGGGCTTCCAAATATCCCTTTGCCAATTCCACAAGAACAGCCTTAGCGAAGGCTTCTTGAAGGAAAGATGTAACTCTGTGAGATGAATTAACAGAACACAGAGCAGTTTCTCAAGCTTCTTTCCAGTTTTGAATGGAAGATATTTCCTTTTCACCATAGCCCTCTATGGCTTCCAAATATCACTTTGCCAATTCCACAAGAACAGCCTTAGCGAAGGCTTCTTGAAGGAAAGATGTAACTCTGTGAGATGAATTAACAGAACACAGAGCAGTTTCTCAGAAAGCTTCTTTCCAGTTTTGAACGGAAGATATTTCCTTTTCACCATAGCCCTCTATGGGCTTCCAAATATCCTTTGCCAATTCCACAAGAACAGCCTTAGCGAAAGGCTTCTTGAAGGGAAAGATGTAACTCTGTGAGATGAATTAACAGAACACAGAGCAGTTTCTCAAGCTTCTTTCCAGTTTTGAAGCGGAAGATATTTCCTTTTTCACCATAGCCCTCTATGGGCTTCCAAATATCACTTTGCCAATTCCACAAGAACAGCCTTAGCGAAAGGCTTCTTGAAGGAAAGATGTAACTCTGTGAGATGAATTAACAGAACACAGAGCAGTTTCTCAGAAAGCTTCTTTCCAGTTTTGACGGAAGATATTTCCTTTTCACCATAGCCCTCTATGGGCTTCCAAATATCACTTTGCCAATTCCACAAGAACAGCCTTAGCGAAAGGCTTCTTGAAAGGAAAGATGTAACTCTGTGAGATGAATTAACAGAACACAGAGCAGTTTCTCAGAAAGCTTCTTTCCAGTTTTGAACGGAAGATATTTCCTTTTCACCATAGCCCTCTATGGGCTTCCAAATATCAATTTGCCAATTCCACAAGAACAGCCTTAGCGAAAGGCTTCTTGAAGGAAAGATGTAACTCTGTGAGATGAATTAACAGAACACAGAGCAGTTTCTCAGAAAGCTTCTTTCCAGTTTTGAGCGGAAGATATTTCCTTTTTCACCATAGCCCTCTATGGGCTTCCAAATATCCTTTGCCAATTCCACAAGAACAGCCTTAGCGAAGGCTTCTTGAAGGAAAGATGTAACTCTGTGAGATGAATTAACAGAACACAGAGCAGTTTCTCAGAAAGCTTCTTTCCAGTTTTGAACGGAAGATATTTCCTTTTCACCATAGCCCTCTATGGGCTTCCAAATATCCTTTGCCAATTCCACAAGAACAGCCTTAGCGAAAGGCTTCTTGAAGGAAAGATGTAACTCTGTGAGATGAATTAACAGAACACAGAGCAGTTTCTCAGAAAGCTTCTTTCCAGTTTTGAAGCGGAAGATATTTCCTTTTCACCATAGCCCTCTATGGGCTTCCAAATATCCTTTGCCGATTCCACAAGAACAGCCTTAGCGAAGGCTTCTTGAAGGGAAAGATGTAACTCTGTGAGATGAATTAACAGAACACAGAGCAGTTTCTCAGAAAGCTTCTTTCCAGTTTTCAATGGAAGATATTTCCTTTTTCACCATAGCCTCTATGGGCTTCCAAATATCCTTTGCCGATTCCACAAGAACAGCCTTAGCGAAAGGCTTCTTGAAGGGAAAGATGTAACTCTGTGAGATGAATTAACAGAACACAGAGCAGTTTCTCAGAAAGCTTCTTTCCAGTTTTGAGCGGAAGATATTTCCTTTTTCACCATAGCCCTCTATGGGCTTCCAAATATCCTTTGCCGATTCCACAAGAACAGCCTTAGCGAAGGCTTCTTGAAGGGAAGATGTAACTCTGTGAGATGAATTAACAGAACACAGAGCAGTTTTCAAGCTTCTTTCCAGTTTTGAACGGAAGATATTTCCTTTTTCACCATAGCCCTCTATGGGCTTCCAAATATCCTTTGCCAATTCCACAAGAACAGCCTTAGCGAAAGGCTTCTTGAAGGGAAAGATGTAACTCTGTGAGATGAATTAACAGAACACAGAGCAGTTCTCAGAAAGCTTCTTTCCGGTTTTGAGCGGAAGATATTTCCTTTTTCACCATAGCCCTCTATGGGCTTCCAATATCACTTTGCCAATTCCACAAGAACAGCCTTAGCGAAAGGCTTCTTGAAGGAAAGATGTAACTCTGTGAGATGAATTAACAGAACACTGAGCAGTTTCTCAGAAAGCTTCTTTCCAGTTTTGAATGGAAGATATTTCCTTTTTCACCATAGCCCTCTATGGGCTTCCAAATATCCTTTGCCAATTCCACAAGAACAGCCTTAGCGAAAGGCTTCTTGAAGGAAAGATGTAACTCTGTGAGATGAATTAACAGAACACAGAGCAGTTTCTCAGAAAGCTTCTTTCCAGTTTTGAACGGAAGATATTTCCTTTTTCACCATAGCCCTCTATGGGCTTCCAAATATCCTTGCCAATTCCACAAGAACAGCCTTATCGAAAGGCTTCTTGAAGGAAAGATGTAACTCTGTGAGATGAATTAACAGAACACAGAGCAGTTTCTCAGAAAGCTTCTTTCCAGTTTTGAACGGAAGATATTTCCTTTTTCACCATAGCCCTCTGTGGGCTTCCAAATATCCTTTGCCAATTCCACAAGAACAGCCTTAGCGAAAGGCTTCTTGAAGGAAAGATGTAACTCTGTGAGATGAATTAACAGAACACAGAGCAGTTCCTCAGAAAGCTTCTTTCCGGTTTTGAGCGGAAGATATTTCCTTTTCACCATAGCCCTCTATGGGCTTCCAAATATCACTTTGCCAATTCCACAAGAACAGCCTTAGCGAAAGGCTTCTTGAAGGAAAGATGTAACTCTGTGAGATGAATTAACAGAACACAGAGCAGTTCTCAGAAAGCTTCTTTCCAGTTTTGAACGGAAGATATTTCCTTTTCACCATAGCCCTCTATGGGCTTCCAAATATCCTTTGCCAATTCCACAAGAACAGCCTTAGCGAAAGGCTTCTTGAAGCGAAAGATGTAACTCTGTGAGATGAATTAACAGAACACAGAGCAGTTTCTCAGAAAGCTTCTTTCCAGTTTTGAACGGAAGATATTTCCTTTTTCACCATAGCCCTCTATGGGCTTCCAAATATCCTTTGCCAATTCCACAAGAACAGCCTTAGCGAAAGGCTTCTTGAAGGAAAGATGTAACTCTGTGAGATGAATTAACAGAACACAGAGCAGTTTCTCAGAAAGCTTCTTTCCAGTTTTGAACGGAAGATATTTCCTTTTCACCATAGCCCTCTATGGGCTTCCAAATATCCTTTGCCAATTCCACAAGAACAGCCTTATCGAAAGGCTTCTTGAAGGGAAAGATGTAACTCTGTGAGATGAATTAACAGAACACAGAGCAGTTTCTCAGAAAGCTTCTTTCCAGTTTTGAACGGAAGATATTTCCTTTTTCACCATAGCCCTCTATGGGCTTCCAAATATCCCTTTGCCGATTCCACAAGAACAGCCTTAGCGAAAGGCTTCTTGAAGGGAAAATGAAACAGTGTAAGATGAATTAACAGAACACAGAGCAGTTTCTCAGAAAGCTTCTTTCCAGTTTTGAACGGAAGATATTACCTTTTTCACCATAGCCCTCTATGTGATTCCAAATATCCCTTTGCCAATTCCAAAAGAACAGCCTTAGCGAAAGGCTTCTTGAAGGGAAAGATGTAACTCTGTGAGGTGAATAAACAGAACACAGAGCAGTTTCTCAGAAAGCTTCTTTCCAGTGTTGAACGGAAGATATTTCCTTTTTCACCGTAGCCCTCTATGGGCTTCCAAATATCCCTTTGCCAATTCCACAAGAACAGCCTTAGCGAAAGGATTCTTGAAGGGAAAGATGTAACTCTGTGAGATGAATTAACAGAACACAGAGCAGTTTCTCAGAAAGCTTCTTTCCAGTTTTGAACGTAAGATATTTCCTTTTTCACCATAGCTCTATGGGCTTCCAAATATCCCTTTGCCAATTCCACAAGAACAGCCTTAGCGAAAGTCTTCTTGAAGGGAAAGATGTAACTCTGTGAGATGAATTAACAGAACACAGAGCAGTATCTCAGAAAGCTTCTTTCCAGTTTTGAATGGAAGATATTTCCTTTTTCACCGTAGCCCTCTACGGACTTCCAGATATCACTTTGCCAATTCCACAAGAACAGCCTTAGCGAAAGGCTTCTTGAAGCGAAAGATGTAACTCTGTGAGATGAATTAACAGAACACAGAGCAGTATCTCAGAGAGCTTCTTTCCAGTTTTGAATGGAAGATATTTCCTTTTTCACCATAGCCCTCTACGGACTTCCAGATATCACCTTGCCAATTCCACAAGAACAGACTTAGCGAAAGGCTTCTTGAAGGGAAAGATGTAACTCTGTGAGATGAATTATCAGAACATGGAACAGTTTCTCAGAAAGATTCTTTCCAGTTTTGAACGGAAGATATTTCCTTTTTCACCATAGCCCTCTATGGGCTTCCAAATATCACTTTCCCAATTCCACAAAACAGCCTTAGCGAAAGGCTTCTTGGAGCGAAAGATTTAACTCTGTGAGGTGAATTAACAGAACACAGATCAGTTTCTCAGAAAGCTTCTTTCCAGTTTTGAACGGAAGATATTTCCTTTTCACCATAGCCCTGTATGGGCTTCCAAATATCCTTTTCCGATTCCACAAGAACAGCCTTAGCGAAAGGCTTCTTGAAGGAAAATGAAACTGTGTAAGATGAATTAACAGAACACAGAGCAGTTTCTCAGAAAGCTTCTTTCCAGTTTTGAATGGAAGATATTTCCTTTTTCACCATAGCCCTCTATGGCTTCCAAATATCCTTTGCCAATTCCACAAGAACAGCCTTAGCGAAAGGCTTCTTGAAGGAAAGATGTAACTCTGTGAGATGAATTAACAGAACACAGAGCAGTTTCTCAGAAAGCTTCTTTCCAGTTTTGAACGGAAGATATTTCCTTTTCACCATAGCCCTCTATGGGCTTCCAAATATCACTTTGCCAATTCCACAAGAACAGCCTTAGCGAAAGGCTTCTTGAAGGAAAGATGTAACTCTGTGAGATGAATTACAGAACACAGAGCAGTTTCTCAGAAAGCTTCTTTCCAGTTTTGAACGGAAGATATTTCCTTTTCACCATAGCTCTATGGGCTTCCAAATATCACTTTGCCAATTCCACAAGAACAGCCTTAGCGAAAGGCTTCTTGAAGGAAAGATGTAACTCTGTGAGATGAATTAACAGAACACAGAGCAGTTTCTCAGAAAGCTTCTTTCCAGTTTTGAACGGAAGATATTTCCTTTTCACCATAGCCCTCTATGGGCTTCCAAATATCACTTTGCCAATTCCACAAGAACAGCCTTAGCGAAAGGCTTCTTGAAGGAAAGATGTAACTCTGTGAGGTGAATTAACAGAACACAGAGCAGTTTCTCAGAAAGCTTCTTTCCAGTTTTGAACGGAAGATATTTCCTTTTTCACCAAAGCCCTCTATGGGCTTCCAAATATCCCTTTGCCGATTCCACAAGAACAGCCTTAGCGAAAGGCTTCTTGAAGGGAAAATGAAACAGTGTAAGATGAATTAACAGAACACAGAGCAGTTTCTCAGAAAGCTTCTTTCCAGTTTTGAATGGAAAATATTTCCTTTTTCACCAAAGCCCTCTATGGGCTTCCAAATATCACTTTGCCAATTCCACAAGAACAGACTTAGCGAAAGGCTTCTTGAAGGGAAAGGTGTAACTCTGTGAGATGAATTCACAGAACACAGAGCAGTTTCTCAGAAAGCTTCTTTCCAGTTTTGAACGGAAGATATTACCTTTTTCACCATTAGCCCTCTATGGGCTTCCAAATATCCCTTTGCCAATTCCACAAGAACAGCCTTAGCGAAAGGCTTCTTGCAGCGAAAGATGTAACTCTGTGAGATGAATTAACAGAACACAGAGCAGTTTCTCAGAAAGCTTCTTTCCAGTTTTGAACGGAAGATATTTCCTTTTTCTCCATAGCCCTCTATGGGCTTCCAAATATCACTTTGCCAATTCCACAAGAACAGCCTTATCAAAAGGCTTCTTGAAGGGAAAGATGTAACTCTGTGAGATGAATTAACAGAACACAGAGCAGTTTTTCAGAAAGCTTCTTTCCAGTTTTGAACGGAAGATATTTCCTTTTTCACCGTAGCCCTCTATGGGCTTCCAAATATCCCTTTGCCAGTTCCACAAGAACAGCCTTAGCGAAAGGCTTCTTGAAGGAAAATGTAACTCTGTGAGATGAATTAACAGAACACAGAGCAGTTTCTCAGAAAGCTTCTTTCCAGTTTTGAATGGAAGTTATTTCCTTTTTCACCATAGCTCTCTATGGGCTTCCAAATATCCCTTTGCCGATTCCACAAGAACAACCTTAGCGAAAGGCTTCTTGAAGGGAAAATGTAACTCTGTGAGATGAATTCACAGAACACAGAGCAGTTTCTCAGAAAGCTTCTTTCCAGTTTTGCACGGAAGATATTTCCTTTTTCACCGTACCCCTCTATGGGCTTCCAAATATCAATTTGCCAATTCCACAAGAACAGCCTTATCGAAAGGCTTCTTGAAGGGAAAGATGTAACTCTGTGAGATGAATTAACAGAACACAGAGGAGTTGCTCAGAAAGCTTCTTTCCAGTTTTGAACGGAAGATATTTCCTTTTTCACCATAGCCCTCTATGGGCTTCCAAATATCCCTTTGCCAGTTCCACAACAACAGCCTTAGCGAAAGGCTTCTTGAAGGGAAAGATGTAACTCTGTGAGATGAATTAACAGAACACAGAGCAGTTTCTCAGAAAGCTTCTTTCCAGTTTTGAACGGAAGATATTTTTTTCACCATAGCCTCTATGGGCTTCCAAATATCCCTTTGCCAATTCCACAAGAACAGCCTTATCGAAAGGCTTCTTGAAGGGAAAGATGTAACTCTGTGAGATGAATTAACAGAACACAGAGCAGTTTCTCTGAAAGCTACTTTCTACTTTTGAATGGAAGATATTTCCTTTTTCACCATAGCCCTCTATGGACTTCCAGATATCACTTTGCCAATTCCACAAGAACAGCGTTAGCGAAAGGCTTTGAAGGAAAGATGTAACTCTGTGAGATGAATTAACAGAACACAGAGCAGTTTCTCAGAAAGCTTCTTTCCAGTTTTGCACGGAAGATATTTCCTTTTCACCATAGCCTCTATGGGCTTCCAAATATCAATTTGCCAATTCCACAAGAACAGCCTTAGCGAAAGGCTTCTTGAAGGAAAGATGTAAATCTGTGAGATGAATTCACAGAACACAGATCAGTTTCTCAGAAAGCTTCTTTCCAGTTTTGAACGGAAGATATTTCCTTTTCACCATAGCCCTCTATGGGCTTCCAAATATCCTTTGCCAATTCCACAAGAACAGCCTTAGCGAAAGGCTTCTTGCAGCGAAAGATGTAACTCTGTGAGATGAATTAACAGAACACAGAGCAGTTTCTCAGAAAGCTTCTTTCCAGTTTTGAACGGAAGATATTTCCTTTTTCTCCATAGCCCTCTATGGGCTTCCAAATATCACTTTGCCAATTCCACAAGAACAGCCTTATCGAAAGGCTTCTTGAAGGGAAAGATGTAACTCTGTGAGATGAATTAACAGAACACAGAGCAGTTTCTCAGAAAGCTTCTTTCCAGTTTTGAACGGAAGATATTTCCTTTTTCACCGTAGCCCTCTATGGGCTTCCAAATATCCCTTTGCCAGTTCCACAAGAACAGCCTTAGCGAAAGGCTTCTTGAAGGGAAAATGAAACAGTGTAAGATGAATTAACAGAACACAGAGCAGTTTCTCAGAAAGCTTCTTTCCAGTTTTGAATGGAAGTTATTTCCTTTTTCACCATAGCTCTCTATGGGCTTCCAAATATCCCTTTGCCGATTCCACAAGAACAACCTTAGCGAAAGGCTTCTTGAAGGAAAATGTAACTCTGTGAGATGAATTAACAGAACACAGAGCAGTTTCTCAGAAAGCTTCTTTCCAGTTTTGAACGGAAGATATTTCCTTTTTCACCATAGCCCTCTATGGGCTTCCAAATATCCCTTTGCCAGTTCCACAACAACAGCCTTAGCGAAAGGCTTCTTGAAGGGAAAGATGTAACTCTGTGAGATGAATTAACAGAACACAGAGCAGTTTCTCTGAAACCTACTTTCTAGTTTTGAATGGAAGATATTTCCTTTTTCACCATAGCCCTCTATGGACTTCCAGATATCACTTTGCCAATTCCACAAGAACAGCGTTAGCGAAAGGCTTCTTGAAGGGAAAGATGTAACTCTGTGAGATGAATTCACAGAACACAGAGCAGTTTCTCAGAAGCTTCTTTCCAGTTTTGCACGGAAGATATTTCCTTTTTCACCATAGCCCTCTATGGGCTTCCAAATATCCCTTTGCCAGTTCCACAAGAACAGCCTTAGCGAAAGTCTTCTTGAAGGGAAAGATGTAACTCTGTGAGATGAATTAACAGAACACAGATCAGTTTCTCAGAAAGCTTCTTCCCAGTTTTGAACGGAAGATATTTCCTTTTTCACCATAGCCCTCTGTGGGCTTCCAAATATCCCTTTGCCAATTCCACAAGAACAGCCTTAGCCAAAGGCTTCTTGAAGGGAAAGATGTAACTCTGTGAGATGAATTAACAGAACACAGAGCAGTTTCTCAGAAAGCTTCTTTCCAGTTTTGAACGGAAGATATTTCCTTTTTTACCATAGCCCTCCATGGGTTTCCAAATATCCCTTTGCCAATTCCACAGGAACAGCCTTAGCGAAAGGCTTCTTGAAGGGAAGGATGTAACTCTGTGAGATGAATAAACAGAACACAGAGCAGTTTCTCAGAAAGCTTCTTTCCAGTTTTGAATGGAAGATATTTCCTTTTTCACCATAGCCCTCTACGGACTTCCAGATATCACTTTGCCAATTACACAAGAACAGCCTTAGCGAAAGGCTTCTTGAAGCGAAAGATGTAACTCTGTGAGATGAATTAACAGAAAACAGAGCAGTTTCTCAGAAAGCTTCTTTCCCGTTTTGACGGAAGATATTTCCCTTTTCACCATAGACCTCTAGGGGCTTCCAAATATCCCTTTGCCAATTCCACAAGAACAGCCTTAGCGAAAGGCTTCTTGAAGGGAAAGATGTAACTCTGTGAGATGAATTCACAGAACACAGAGCAGTTTCTCAGAAAGCTTCTTTCCAGTTTTGAACGGAAGATATTTCCTTTTTCAACGTAGCCCTCTATGGGCTTCCAAATATTCCTTTGCCAATTCCACAAGAACAGCCTTAGCGAAAGGCTTCTTGAAGGGAAAGATGTAACTCTGTGAGATGAATTAACAGAACACAGAGCAGTATCTCAAAAAGCTTCTTTCCAGTTTTGAATGGAAGATATTTCCTTTTTCACCATAGCCCTCTATGGACTTCCAGATATCACTTTGCCAATTCCAAAAGAACAGCCTTAGCGAAAGGCTTCTTGAAGGGAAAGATGTAACTCTGTGAGATGAATTAACAGAACACAGAGCAGTTTCTCAGAAAGCTTCTATCCAGTTTGAACGGAAGATATTTCCTTTTCACCATAGCCCTCTATGGGCTTCGAAATATCACTTTGCCAATTCCACAAGAACAGCCTTAGCGAAAGGCTTCTTGAAAGGAAAGATGTAACTTTGTGAGATGAATTCACAGAACACAGAGCAGTTTCTCAGAAAGCTTCTTTCCAGTTTTGCACGGAAGATATTTCCTTTTTCACCGTAGCCCTCTATAGGCTTCCAAATATCAATTTGCCAATTCCACAAGAACAGCCTTAGCGAAAGGCTTCTTGAACGGAAAGATGTAAATCGGTGAGATGAATTAAGAGAACACAGAGCAGTTTCTCAGAAAGTTTCTGTCCAGTTTTCAACGGAAGATATTTCCTTTTTCACCATAGCCCTCTATGGGCTTCCAAATATCCCTTTGCCAATTCCACAAGAACAGCCTTAGCGAAAGGCTTCTTCAAGGGAAAGATGTAACTCTGTGAGATGAATTAACAGAACACAGAGCAGTTTCTCAGAAAGCTTCTTTCCAGTTTTGAACATAAGATATTCCTTTTTCACCAAAGCCCTCTATGGGCTTCCAAATATCACTTTGCCAATTCCACAAAACAGCCTTAGCGAAAGGATTCTTGAAGCGAAATATGTAACTCTGTGAGGTGAATTAACAGAACACAGATCAGTTTCTCAGAAAGCTTCTTCCCAGTTTTGAACGGAAGATATTTCCTTTTTCACCATAGCCCTGTATGGGCTTCCAAATATCCCTTTGCCGATTCCACAAGAGCAGCCTTAGCGAAAGGCTTCTTGAAGGGAAAGATGTAACTCTGTGAGATGAATTAACAGAACACAGAGCAGTTTCTCAGAAAGCTTCTTTCCAGTTTTGAACGGAAGATATTTCCTTTTCACCATAGCCCTCTATGGGCTTCCAAATATCCTTTGCCGATTCCACAAGAACAGCCATAGCGAAGGCTTCTTGAAGGAAAGATGTAACTCTGTGAGATGAATTAACAGAACACAGAGCAGTTTCTCAGAAAGCTTCTTTCCAGTTTTCAATGGAAGTTATTTCCTTTTCACCATAGCCTCTATGGGCTTCCAAATATCCTTTGCCGATTCCACAAGAACAGCCATAGCGAAAGGCTTGTTGAAGGAAAGATGTAACTCTGTGAGATGAATTAACAGAACACAGAGCAGTTTCTCAGAAAGCTTCTTTCCAGTTTTCAATGGAAGTTATTTCCTTTTCACCATAGCTCTGTATGGGCTTGCAAATATCCTTTGCCGATTCCACAAGAACAGCCTTAGCGAAGGCTTCTTGAAGGAAAGATGTAACTCTGTGAGATGAATTAACAGAACACAGAGCAGTTTCTCAAGCTTCTTTCCAGTTTTCAACGGAAGATATTTCCTTTTTCACCATAGCCCTCTATGGGCTTCCAAATATCCCTTTGCCGATTCCACAAGAACAGCCATAGCGAAGGCTTCTTGAAGGAAAGATGTAACTCTGTGAGATGAATTAACAGAACACAGAGCAGTTTCTCAGAAAGCTTCTTTCCAGTTTTGAACGGAAGATATTTCCTTTTTCACCATAGCCCTCTATGGGCTTCCAAATATCCCTTTGCCGATTCCACAAGAACAGCCATAGCGAAAGGCTTGTTGAAGGGAAAATGAAACTGTGTAAGATGAATTAACAGAACACAGAGCAGTTTCTCAGAAAGCTTCTTTCCAGTTTTCAATGGAAGTTATTTCCTTTTTCACCATAGCTCTGTATGGGCTTGCAAATATCCCTTTGCCGATTCCACAAGAACAGCCTTAGCGAAAGGCTTCTTGAAGGGAAAGATGTAACTCTGTGAGATGAATTAACAGAACACAGAGCAGTTTCTCAGAAAGCTTCTTTCCAGTTTTCAACGGAAGATATTTCCTTTTTCACCATAGCCCTCGATGGGCTTCCAAATATCCCTTTGCCGATTCCACAAGAACAGCCATAGCGAAAGGCTTCTTGAAGGGAACGATGTAACTCTCGGAGATGAAGTAACAGAACACAGAGCAGTTTCTCAGAAAGCTTCTTTGCAGTTTTGAACGGAAGATATTTCCTTTTTCACCATAGCCCTCTGTGGGCTTCCAAATATCCTGTTGCCAATTCTAGAAGAACAGCCTTAGCGAAAGGATTCCTGAAGGGAAAGATGTAACTCTGTGAGATGAATTAACAGAACACAGAGCAGTTCCTCAGAAAGCTTCTTTCCGGTTTTGAACGGAAGATATTTCCTTTTTCACCATAGCCCTCTATGGGCTTCCAAGTATCACTTTGCCAATTCCAAAAGAACAGCCTTAGCGAAAGGCTTCTTGAAGGAAAGATGTAACTCTGTGAGATGAATTAACAGAACACAGAGCAGTTCCTCAGAAAGCTTCTTTCCGGTTTTGAACGGAAGATATTTCCTTTTTCACCATAGCCCTCTATGGGCTTCCAAGTATCACTTTGCCAATTCCAAAAGAACAGACTTAGCGAAAGGCTTCTTGAAGGGAAAGATGTAACTCTGTGAGATGAATTAAGAGAACACTGAGCAGTCTCTCAGAAAGCTTCTTTCCAGTTTTGAACGGAAGATATTTCCTTTTTCACCATAGCCCTCTATGGGCTTCCAAATATCCCTTTGCCAATTCCACAAGAACAGCCTTAGCGAAAGGCTTCTTGAAGCGAAAGATGTAACTCTGTGAGATGAATTAACAGAACACAGAGCAGTTTCTCAGAAAGCTTCTTTCCAGTTTTGAACGGAAGATATTTCCCTTTTCACCATACGCCTCTATGGGCTTCCAAATATCCCTTTGCCAATTCCACAAGAACAGCCTTAGCGAAAGGATTCTTGAAGGGAAAGATGTAACTCTGTGAGATGAATTAACAGAACACAGAGCAGTTCCTCAGAAAGTTTCTTTCCGGTTTTGAACGGAGATATTTCCTTTTTCACCATAGCCCTCTATGGGCTTCCAAGTATCACTTTGCCAATTCCAAAAGAACAGACTTAGCGAAAGGCTTCTTTAAGGAAAGATGTAACTCTGTGAGATGAATTAAGAGAACACAGAGCAGTATCTCAGAAAGTTTCTTTCCGGTTTTGAACGGAGATATTTCCTTTTTCACCATAGCCCTCTATGGGCTTCCAAGTATCACTTTGCCAATTCCAAAAGAACAGACTTAGCGAAAGGCTTCTTTAAGGGAAAGATGTAACTCTGTGAGATGAATTAAGAGAACACTGAGCAGTCTCTCAGAAAGCTTCTTTCCAGTTTTGAACGGAAGATATTTCCTTTTTCACCATAGCCCTCTATGGGCTTCCAAATATCCATTTGCCAATTCCACAAGAACAGCCTTAGCGAAAGGCTTCTTGAAGGGAAAGATGTAACTCTGTGAGATGAATTAACAGAACACAGTGCAGTTTCTCAGAAAGCTTCTTTCCAGTTTTGAACGGAAGATATTTCCTTTTTCACCATAGCCCTCTAGGGGTTTCCAAATATCACTTTGCCAATTCCACAAAACAGCCTTAGCGAAAGGCTTATTGAAGCGAAAGATGTAACTCTGTGATGTGAATTAACAGAACACAGATCAGTTTCTCAGAAAGCTTATTCCCAGTTTTGAACGGAAGATATTTCCTTTTTCACCATAGCCCTCTATGGGCTTCCAAATATCCTTTGCCAATTCCACAAGAACAGCCTTAGCGAAGGCTTCTTGAAGGAAAATGAAACAGTGTAATATGAATTAACAGAACACAGATCAGTTTCTCAGAAAGCTTATTCCCAGTTTTGAACGGAAGATATTTCCTTTTTCACCATAGCCCTCTATGGGCTTCCAAATATCCCTTTGCCGATTCCACAAGAACAGCCTTAGCGAAAGGCTTCTTGAAGGGAAAATGAAACAGTGTAATATGAATTAACAGAACACAGAGCAGTTTCTCAGAAAGCTTCTTTCCAGTTTTGAACGGAAGATATTTCCCTTTTCACCATAGCCCTCTATGGGCTTCCAAATATCCCTTTGCCAATTCCACAAGAACAGCCCTAGCGAAAGGCTTCTTGAAGGGAAAGATGTAACTCTGTGAGATGAATTAACAGAACACAGAGCAGTATCTCAGAAAGCTTCTTTCCAGTGTTGAACGGAAGATATTTCCTTTTTCACCATAGACCTCTATGGGGTTCCAAATATCCCTTTGCCAATTCCACAAGAACAGCCTTAGCGAAAGGCTTCTTGAAGGGAAAGATGTAACTCTGTGAGATGAATTAACAGAACACAGAGCAGTTTCTCAGAAAGCTTCTTTCCAGTTTTGAACGGAAGATATTTCCTTTTCACCATAGCCTCTATGGGCTTCCAAATATCACTTTGCCAATTCCACAAAACAGCCTTAGCGAAAGGCTTCTTGAAGCGAAAGATGTAACTCTGTGAGGTGAATTAACAGAACAGAGCAGTTTCTCAGAAAGCTTCTTTCCAGTTTTGAGCGGAAGATATTTCCTTCCTCACCGTAGCCCTCTATGGGCTTCCAAATATCCCTTGCCGATTCCACCAGAACAGCCTTAGCGAAAGGCTTCTTGAAGGGAAGGATGTAACTCTGTGAGATGAATTAACAGAACACAGAGCAGTTTCTCAGAAAGCTTCTTTCCAGTTTTGAACGGAAGATATTTCCTTTTCACCATAGCCCTCTATGGGCTTCCAAATATCCTTTGCCAATTCCACAAAACAGCCTTAGCGAAAGGCTTCTTGAAGGAAAGATGTAACTCTGTGAGATGAATTAACAGAACACAGATCAGTTTCTCAGAAAGCTTCTTTCCAGTTTTGAACGGAAGATATTCCTTTTCACCATAGCCCTCTATGGGCTTGTAAATATCACTTTCCCAATTCCACAAAACAGCCTTAGCGAAGGCTTCTTGAAGCGAAAGATGTAACTCTGTGAGGTGAATTAACAGAACATAGAGCAGTTTCTCAGAAAGCTTCTTCCAGTTTTGAACCGAAGATATTTCCTTTTCACCATAGCCCTGTATGGGCTTCCAAATATCCTTTGCCGATTCCACAAGAACAGCCTTAGCGAAAGGCTTCTTGAAGGAAAGATGTAACTCTGTGAGATGAATTAACAGAACACAGAGCAGTTTCTCAGAAAGCTTCTTTGCAGTTTTGAACGGAAGATATTTCCTTTTCACCATAGCCCTCTATGGGCTTCCAAATATCACTTTGCCAATTCCACAAAACAGCCTTAGCGAAAGGCTTCTTGAAGGAAAGATGTAACTCTGTGAGATGAATTAACAGAACACAGAGCAGTTTCTCAGAAAGCTTCTTTCCAGTTTTCAATGGAAGTTATTTCCTTTTCACCATAGCTCTCTATGGGCTTCCAAATATCCTTTGCCAATTCCACAAGAACAGCCTTAGCGAAAGGCTTCTTGAAGGAAAGATGTAACTCTGTGAGATGAATTAACAGAACACAGAGCAGTTCTCAGAAAGCTTCTTTCCGGTTTTGAACGGAAGATATTTCCTTTTCACCATAGCCTCTATGGGCTTCCAAATATCACTTTGCCAATTCCAAAAGAACAGACTTAGCGAAAGGCTTCTTGAAGGAAAGATGTAACTCTGTGAGATGAATTAAGAGAACACTGAGCAGTCTCTCAGAAAGCTTCTTTCCAGTTTTGAGCGGAAGATATTTCCTTTTCACCATAGCCCTCTATGGGCTTCCAAATATCCTTTGCCAATTCCACAAGAACAGCCTTAGCGAAAGGCTTCTTGAAGGAAAGATGTAACTCTGTGAGATGAATTAACAGAACACAGAGCAGTTTCTCAGAAAGCTTCTTTCCAGTTTTGAGCGGAAGATATTTCCTTTTCACCATAGCCTCTATGGGCTTCCAAATATCCTTTGCCAATTCCACAAGAACAGCCTTAGCGAAAGGATTCTTGAAGGAAAGATGTAACTCTGTGAGATGAATTAACAGAACACAGAGCAGTTTCTCAGAAAGCTTCTTTCCAGTTTTGAACGGAAGATATTTCCTTTTTCACCATAGCCCTCTATGGGCTTCCAAATATCACTTTGCCAATTCCACAAAACAGCCTTAGCGAAAGGCTTCTTGAAGCGAAAGATGTAACTCTGTGAGGTGAATTAACAGAACACAGAGCAGTTTCTCAGAAAGCTTCTTTCCAGTTTTGAACGGAAGATATTTCCTTTTTCACCATAGCCCTCTATGGGCTTCCAAATATCCCTTGCCGATTCCACCAGAACAGCCTTAGCGAAAGGCTTCTTGAAGGAAAGATGTAACTCTGTGAGGTGAATTAACAGAACATAGATCAGTTTCTCAGAAAGCCTCTTCCCAGTTTTGAACGGAAGATATTTCCTTTTCACCATAGCCCTGTATGGGCTTCCAAATATCCTTTGCCAATTCCACAAGAACAGCCTTAGCGAAGGCTTCTTGAAGGAAAGATGTAACTCTGTGAGATGAATTAACAGAACACAGATCAGTTTCTCAGAAAGCTTCTTCCAGTTTTGAGCGGAAGATATTTCCTTTTTCACCATAGCCCTGTATGGGCTTCCAAATATCCTTTGCCAATTCCACAAGAACAGCCTTAGCGAAGGCTTCTTGAAGGAAAGATGTAACTCTGTGAGATGAATTCACAGAACACAGAGCAGTTTCTCAGAAGCTTCTTTCCAGTTTTGAACGGAAGATATTTCCTTTTTCACCATAGCCCTCTACGGACTTCCAGATATCACTTTGCCAATTCCACAAGAACAGCCTTAGCGAAAGGCTTCTTGAAGGAAAGATGTAACTCTGTGAGATGAATTAACAGAACACAGATCAGTTTCTCAGAAAGCTTCTTCCAGTTTTGAACGGAAGATATTCCTTTTCACCATAGCCCTCTATGGGCTTCCAAATATCACTTTCCCAATTCCACAAAACAGCCTTAGCGAAGGCTTCTTGAAGGAAAGATGTAACTCTGTGAGGTGAATTAACAGAACATAGATCAGTTTCTCAGAAAGCTTCTTCCAGTTTTGAACCGAAGATATTTCCTTTTCACCATAGCCTCTATGGGCTTCCAAATATCCTTTGCCAATTCCACAAGAACAGCCTTAGCGAAAGGCTTCTTGAAGGAAAGATGTAACTCTGTGAGATGAATTAACAGAACACAGAGCACTTTCTCAGAAAGCTTCTTTGCAGTTTTGAACAGAAGATATTTCCTTTTTCACCATAGCCCTCTAAGGGCTTCCAAATATCACTTTGCCAATTCCACAAAACAGCCTTAGCGAAAGGCTTCTTGAAGGGAAAGATGTAACTCTGTGAGATGAATTAACAGAACACAGAGCAGTTTCTCAGAAAGCTTCTTTCCAGTTTTCAATGGAAGTTATTTCCTTTTTCACCATAGCTCTGTATGGGCTTGCAAATATCCCTTTGCCGATTCCACAAGAACAGCCTTAGCGAAAGGCTTCTTGAAGGGAAAGATGTAACTCTGTGAGATGAATTAACAGAACACAGAGCAGTTCCTCAGAAAGCTTCTTTCCGGTTTTGAACGGAAGATATTTCCTTTTTCACCATAGCCCTCTATGGGCTTCCAAGTATCACTTTGCCAATTCCAAAAGAACAGACTTAGCGAAAGGCTTCTTGAAGGGAAAGATGTAACTCTGTGAGATGAATTAAGAGAACACTGAGCAGTCTCTCAGAAAGCTTCTTTCCAGTTTTGAACGGAAGATATTTCCTTTTTCACCATAGCCCTCTATGGGCTTCCAAATATCCCTTTGCCAATTCCACAAGAACAGCCTTAGCGAAAGGCTTCTTGAAGCGAAAGATGTAACTCTGTGAGATGAATTAACAGAACACAGAGCAGTTTCTCAGAAAGCTTCTTTCCAGTTTTGAACGGAAGATATTTCCTTTTCACCATAGCCTCTATGGGCTTCCAAATATCCTTTGCCAATTCCACAAGAACAGCCTTAGCGAAAGGCTTCTTGAAGGAAAGATGTAACTCTGTGAGATGAATTAACAGAACACAGAGCAGTTTCTCAGAAAGCTTCTTTCCAGTTTTGAACGGAAGATATTTCCTTTTTCACCATAGCCCTCTATGGGCTTCCAAATATCACTTTGCCAATTCCACAAAACAGCCTTAGCGAAAGGCTTCTTGAAGCGAAAGATGTAACTCTGTGAGGTGAATTAACAGAACACGGAGCAGTTTCTCAGAAAGCTTCTTTCCAGTTTTGAACGGAAGATATTTCCTTCCTCACCGTAGCCCTCTATGGGCTTCCAAATATCCCTTGCCGATTCCACCAGAACAGCCTTAGCGAAAGGCTTCTTGAAGCGAAAGATGTAACTCTGTGAGGTGAATTAACAGGACATAGATCAGTTTCTCAGAAAGCCTCTTCCCAGTTTTGAACCGAAGATATTTCCTTTTCACCATAGCCCTGTATGGGCTTCCAAATATCCTTTGCCGATTCCACAAGAACAGCCTTAGCGAAGGCTTCTTGAAGGAAAGATGTAACTCTGTGAGGTGAATTAACAGAACACAGATCAGTTTCTCAGAAAGCTTCTTCCAGTTTTGAACGGAAGATATTTCCTTTTCACCATAGCCCTGTATGGGCTTCCAAATATCCTTTGCCAATTCCACAAGAACAGCCTTAGCGAAGGCTTCTTGAAGGAAAGATGTAACTCTGTGAGATGAATTCACAGAACACAGAGCAGTTTCTCAAGCTTCTTTGCAGTTTTGAACGGAAGATATTTCCTTTTCACCATAGCCCTCTATGGGCTTCCAAATATCACTTTGCCAATTCCACAAGAACAGCCTTAGCGAAAGGCTTCTTGAAGGGAAAGATGTAACTCTGTGAGATGAATTAACAGAACACAGATCAGTTTCTCAGAAAGCTTCTTTCCAGTTTTGAACGGAAGATATTCCTTTTCACCATAGCCCTCTATGGGCTTGTAAATATCACTTTCCAATTCCACAAAACAGCCTTAGCGAAAGGCTTCTTGAAGCGAAAGATGTAACTCTGTGAGGTGAATTAACAGAACATAGATCAGTTTCTCAGAAAGCCTCTTCCCAGTTTTGAACCGAAGATATTTCCTTTTTCACCATAGCCCTGTATGGGCTTCCAAATATCCTTTGCCAATTCCACAAGAACAGCCTTAGCGAAAGGCTTCTTGAAGGAAAGATGTAACTCTGTGAGATGAATTAACAGAACACAGAGCACTTTCTCAGAAAGCTTCTTTGCAGTTTTGAACAGAAGATATTTCCTTTTTCACCATAGCCCTCTAAGGGCTTCCAAATATCACTTTGCCAATTCCACAAAACAGCCTTAGCGAAAGGCTTCTTGAAGGGAAAGATGTAACTCTGTGAGATGAATTAACAGAACACAGAGCAGTTTCTCAGAAATCTTCTTTCCAGTTTTGAACGGAAGATATTTCCTTTTCACCATAGCCTCTATGGGCTTCCAAATATCACTTTGCCAATTCCAAAAGAACAGCCTTAGCGAAAGGCTTCTTGAAGGGAAAGATGTAACTCTGTGAGATGAATTCAAAGAACACAGAGCAGTTTCTCACAAAGCTTTTTTCCAGTTTTGCACGGAAGATATTTCCTTTTTCACCGTAGCCCTCTATGGGCTTCCAAATATCACTTTGCCAATTTCACAAAACAGCCTTAGCGAAAGGCTTCTTGAAGCGAAAGATGTAACTCTGTGAGGTGAATTAACAGAACACGGAGCAGTTTCTCAGAAAGCTTCTTTCCAGTTTTGAACGGAAGATATTTCCTTCCTCACCGTAGCCCTCTATGGGCTTCCAAATATCCCTTTGCCAATTCCACAAGAACAGCCTTAGCGAAAGGCTTCTTGAAGGGAAGGATGTAACTCTGTGAGATGAATTAACAGAACACAGAGCAGTTTCTCAGAAAGCTTCTTTCCAGTTTTGAACGGAAGATATTTCCTTTTCACCATAGCCCTATGGGCTTCCAAATATCACTTTGCCAATTCCACAAAACAGCCTTAGCGAAGGCTTCTTGAAGGAAAGATGTAACTCTGTGAGATGAATTAACAGAACACAGATCAGTTTCTCAGAAAGCTTCTTTCCAGTTTTGAGCGGAAGATATTTCCTTTTCACCATAGCCCTCTATGGGCTTGTAAATATCACTTTCCCAATTCCACAAAACAGCCTTAGCGAAGGCTTCTTGAAGCGAAGATGTAACTCTGTGAGATGAATTAACAGAACACAGAGCAGTTTCTCAGAAATCTTCTTTCCAGTTTTGAGCGGAAGATATTTCCTTTTCACCATAGCCTCTATGGGCTTCCAAATATCACTTTGCCAATTCCACAAGAACAGCCTTAGCGAAAGGCTTCTTGAAGGAAAGATGTAACTCTGTGAGATGAATTCAAAGAACACAGAGCAGTTTCTCACAAAGCTTTTTCCAGTTTTGAACGAAGATATTTCCTTTTCACCAAAGCCCTCTATGGGCTTCCAAATATCACTTTGCCAATTCCACAAAACAGCCTTAGCGAAAGGCTTCTTGAAGGAAAGATGTAACTCTGTGAGGTGAATTAACAGAACAGAGCAGTTTCTCAGAAAGCTTCTTTCCAGTTTTGAACGGAAGATATTTCCTTTTTCACCGTAGCCCTCTATGGGCTTCCAAATATCCTTTGCCGATTCCACAAGAACAGCCTTAGCGAAAGGCTTCTTGAAGGAAAGATGTAACTCTGTGAGATGAATTAACAGAACAGAGCAGTTTCTCAGAAAGCTTCTTTCCAGTTTTGAACGGAAGATATTTCCTTTTCACCATAGCCCTCTATGGGCTTCCAAATATCACTTTGCCAATTCCACAAAACAGCCTTAGCGAAAGGCTTCTTGAAGCGAAAGATGTAACTCTGTGAGGATGAATTAACAGAACATAGATCAGTTTCTCAGAAAGCTTCTTCCAGTTTTGAACGAAGATATTTCCTTTTCACCATAGCCCTGTATGGGCTTCCAAATATCCTTTGCCAATTCCACAAGAACAGCCTTAGCGAAAGGCTTTGAAGGAAAGATGTAACTCTGTGAGATGAATTAACAGAACACAGAGCAGTTTCTCAGAAAGCTTCTTTGCAGTTTTGAACAGAAGATATTTCCTTTTTCACCATAGCCCTGTATGGGCTTCCAAATATCCTTTGCCAATTCCACAAAACAGCCTTAGCGAAAGGCTTCTTGAAGGAAAGATGTAACTCTGTGAGATGAATTAACAGAACACAGAGCAGTTTCTCAGAAATCTTCTTTCCAGTTTTGAACGGAAGATATTTCCTTTTCACCATAGCCCTCTATGGGCTTCCAAATATCACTTTGCCAATTCCACAAGAACAGCCTTAGCGAAAGGCTTCTTGAAGGAAAGATGTAACTCTGTGAGATGAATTCACAGAACACAGAGCAGTTTCTCAGAAAGCTTCTTTCCAGTTTTGAACGAAGATATTTCCTTTTCACCATAGCCCTCTATGGGCTTCCAAATATCCTTGCCAATTCCACAAGAACAGCCTTAAAGGCTTCTTGAAGGAAAGATGTAACTCTGTGAGATGAATTAAGAGAACACAGAGCAGTTTCTCAGAAAGCTTCTTTCCAGTTTTGAACGGAAGATATTTCCTTTTCACCATAGCCTCTATGGGCTTCCAAATATCCTTTGCCGATTCCACAAGAACAGCCTTAGCGAAAGGCTTCTTGAAGGAAAGATGTAACTCTGTGAGATGAATTAACAGAACACAGAGCAGTTTCTCAGAAAGCTTCTTTCCAGTTTTGAACGGAAGATATTTCCTTTTTCACCATAGCCCTCTATGGGCTTCCAAATATCCTTTGCCAATTCCACAAAACAGCCTTAGCAAAAGGCTTCTTGAAGGAAAGATGTAACTCTGTGAGATGAATTAACAGAACACAGATCAGTTTCTCAGAAAGCTTCTTCCAGTTTTGAACGGAAGATATTTCCTTTTCACCATAGCCCTGTATGGGCTTCCAAATATCCTTTGCCAATTCCACAAGAACAGCCTTAGCGAAAGGCTTCTTGAAGGAAAGATGTAACTCTGTGAGATGAATTCACAGAACACAGAGCAGTTTCTCAAGCTTCTTTGCAGTTTTGAACGGAAGATATTTCCTTTTTCACCATAGCCCTCTATGGGCTTCCAAATATCCTTTGCCAATTCCACAAGAACAGCCTTAGCGAAAGGCTTCTTGAAGGAAAGATGTAACTCTGTGAGATGAATTAGAGAACACAGATCAGTTTCTCAGAAAACTTCTTTCCAGTTTTGAACGGAAGATATTTCCTTTTTCACCATAGCCTCTATGGGCTTCCAAATATCCCTTTGCTCAATTCCACAAGAACAGCCTTAGCGAAAGGCTTCTTGAAGGGAAAGATGTAACTCTGTGAGATGAATTAACAGAACACAGAGCAGTTTCTCAAGCTTCTTTCCAGTTTTGAACGGAAGATATTTCCTTTTCACCATAGCCCTCTATGGGCTTCCAAATATCACTTTGCCAATTCCACAAGAACAGCCTTAGCGAAGGCTTCTTGAAGGAAAGATGTAACTCTGTGAGATGAATTAACAGAACACAGAGCAGTTTCTCAGAAAGCTTCTTTCCAGTTTTGAACGGAAGATATTCCTTTTCACCATAGCCCTCTATGGGCTTCCAAATATCACTTTCCCAATTCCACAAAACAGCCTTAGCGAAAGGCTTCTTGAAGGAAAGATGTAACTCTGTGAGGTGAATTAACAGAACATAGATCAGTTTCTCAGAAAGCCTCTTCCAGTTTTGAACGAAGATATTTCCTTTTTCACCATAGCCCTCTGTGGGCTTCCAAATATCCTTTGCCATTCCACAAGAACAGCCTTAGCGAAAGGCTTCTTGAAGGAAAGATGTAACTCTGTGAGATGAATTAACAGAACACAGAGCAGTTTCTCAGAAAGCTTCTTTCCAGTTTTGAACGGAAGATATTTCCTTTTCACCATAGCCCTCTATGGGCTTCCAAATATCACTTTGCCAATTCCACAAGAACAGCCTTAGCGAAAGGCTTCTTGAAGGAAAGATGTAACTCTGTGAGATGAATTAACAGAACACAGATCAGTTTCTCAGAAAGCTTCTTTCCAGTTTTGAACGGAAGATATTTCCTTTTTCACCATAGCCCTCTATGGGCTTCCAAATATCCCTTTGCCAATTCCACAAGAACAGCCTTAGAAAGGCTTCTTGAAGGAAAGATGTAACTCTGTGAGATGAATTAACAGAACACAGAGCAGTTTCTCAGAAAGCTTCTTTCCAGTTTTGAACGGAAGATATTTCCTTTTTCACCATAGCCCTCTATGGGCTTCCAAATATCACTTTGCCAATTCCACAAGAACAGCCTTAGCGAAAGGCTTCTTGAAGGAAAGATGTAACTCTGTGAGATGAATTAACAGAACACAGAGCAGTTTCTCAGAAAGCTTCTTTCCAGTTTTGAACGGAAGATATTTCCTTTTCACCATAGCCTCTATGGGCTTCCAAATATCCCTTTGCCAATTCCACAAGAACAGCCTTAGCGAAGGCTTCTTGAAGGAAAGATGTAACTCTGTGAGATGAATTAACAGAACACAGAGCAGTTTCTCAAGCTTCTTTCCAGTTTTGAACGGAAGATATTTCCTTTTCACCATAGCCCTCTATGGGCTTCCAAATATCCTTTGCCAATTCCACAAGAACAGCCTTAGCGAAGGCTTCTTGAAGGAAAGATGTAACTCTGTGAGATGAATTAACAGAACACAGAGCAGTTTCTCAGAAAGCTTCTTTCCAGTTTTGAACGGAAGATATTTCCTTTTTCACCATAGCCCTCTATGGGCTTCCAAATATCCTTTGCCAATTCCACAAGAACAGCCTTAGCGAAGGCTTCTTGAAGGAAAGATGTAACTCTGTGAGATGAATTAACAGAACACAGAGCAGTTTCTCAGAAAGCTTCTTTCCAGTTTTGAACGGAAGATATTTCCTTTTTCACCATAGCCCTCTATGGGCTTCCAAATATCCTTTGCCAATTCCACAAGAACAGCCTTAGCGAAGGCTTCTTGAAGGAAAGATGTAACTCTGTGAGATGAATTAACAGAACACAGAGCAGTTTCTCAGAAAGCTTCTTTCCAGTTTTGAACGGAAGATATTTCCTTTTCACCATAGCCTCTATGGGCTTCCAAATATCCTTTGCCAATTCCACAAGAACAGCCTTAGCGAAAGGCTTCTTGAAGGAAAGATGTAACTCTGTGAGATGAATTAACAGAACACAGATCAGTTTCTCAGAAAGCTTATTCCAGTTTTGAACGGAAGATATTTCCTTTTTCACCATAGCCCTCTATGGGCTTCCAAATATCCTTTGCCAATTCCACAAGAACAGCCTTAGCGAAAGGCTTCTTGAAGGAAGATGTAACTCTGTGAGATGAATTAACAGAACACAGATCAGTTTCTCAGAAAGCTTCTTTCCAGTTTTGAACGGAAGATATTTCCTTTTCACCATAGCCCTCTATGGGCTTCCAAATATCCTTTGCCAATTCCACAAGAACAGCCTTAGCGAAAGGCTTCTTGAAGGAAAGATGTAACTCTGTGAGATGAATTAACAGAACACAGAGCAGTTTCTCAGAAAGCTTCTTTCCAGTTTTGAACGGAAGATATTTCCTTTTCACCATAGCCCTCTATGGGCTTCCAAATATCCTTTGCCAATTCCACAAGAACAGCCTTAGCGAAAGGCTTCTTGAAGGGAAAGATGTAACTCTGTGAGATGAATTAACAGAACACAGAGCAGTTTCTCAGAAAGCTTCTTTCCAGTTTTGAACGGAAGATATTTCCTTTTCACCATAGCCCTCTATGGGCTTCCAAATATCACTTTGCCAATTCCACAAGAACAGCCTTAGCGAAAGGCTTCTTGAAGGAAAGATGTAACTCTGTGAGATGAATTAACAGAACACAGAGCAGTTTCTCAGAAAGCTTCTTTCCAGTTTTGAACGGAAGATATTTCCTTTTCACCATAGCCCTCTATGGGCTTCCAAATATCACTTTGCCAATTCCACAAGAACAGCCTTAGCGAAGGCTTCTTGAAGGAAAGATGTAACTCTGTGAGATGAATTAACAGAACACAGAGCAGTTTCTCAGAAAGCTTCTTTCCAGTTTTGAACGGAAGATATTTCCTTTTTCACCATAGCCCTCTATGGGCTTCCAAATATCCTTTGCCAATTCCACAAGAACAGCCTTAGCGAAAGGCTTCTTGAAGGAAAGATGTAACTCTGTGAGATGAATTAACAGAACACAGATCAGTTTCTCAGAAAGCTTCTTTCCAGTTTTGAACGGAAGATATTTCCTTTTCACCATAGCCCTCTATGGGCTTCCAAATATCCTTTTGCCAATTCCACAAGAACAGCCTTAGCGAAAGGCTTCTTGAAGGAAAGATGTAACTCTGTGAGATGAATTAACAGAACACAGAGCAGTTTCTCAGAAAGCTTCTTTCCAGTTTTGAACGGAAGATATTTCCTTTTCACCATAGCCCTCTATGGGCTTCCAAATATCCTTTGCCAATTCCACAAGAACAGCCTTAGCGAAGGCTTCTTGAAGGGAAAGATGTAACTCTGTGAGATGAATTAACAGAACACAGAGCAGTTTCTCAGAAAGCTTCTTTCCAGTTTTGAACGGAAGATATTTCCTTTTTTCACCATAGCCCTCTATGGGCTTCCAAATATCCTTTGCCAATTCCACAAGAACAGCCTTAGCGAAAGGCTTCTTGAAGGAAAGATGTAACTCTGTGAGATGAATTAACAGAACACAGAGCAGTTTCTCAGAAAGCTTCTTTCCAGTTTTGAACGGAAGATATTTCCTTTTCACCATAGCCCTCTATGGGCTTCCAAATATCACTTTAATTCCACAAGAACAGCCTTAGCAAGGCTTCTTGAAGGAAAGATGTAACTCTGTGAGATGAATTAACAGAACACAGATCAGTTTCTCAGAAAGCTTCTTTCCAGTTTTGAACGGAAGATATTTCCTTTTCACCATAGCCCTCTATGGGCTTCCAAATATCCCTTTGCCAATTCCACAAGAACAGCCTTAGCGAAAGGCTTCTTGAAGGAAAGATGTAACTCTGTGAGATGAATTAACAGAACACAGAGCAGTTTCTCAGAAAGCTTCTTTCCAGTTTTGAACGGAAGATATTTCCTTTTCACCATAGCCCTCTATGGGCTTCCAAATATCACTTTGCCAATTCCACAAAACAGCCTTAGCGAAGGCTTCTTGAAGGAAAGATGTAACTCTGTGAGATGAATTAACAGAACACAGATCAGTTTCTCAGAAAGCTTCTTTCCAGTTTTGAACGGAAGATATTTCCTTTTTCACCATAGCCCTCTATGGGCTTCCAAATATCCTTTGCCAATTCCACAAGAACAGCCTTAGCGAAAGGCTTGAAGGGAAAGATGTAACTCTGTGAGATGAATTAACAGAACACAGAGCAGTTTCTCAGAAAGCTTCTTCCAGTTTTGAACGGAAGATATTTCCTTTTCACCATAGCCCTCTATGGGCTTCCAAATATCCCTTTGCCATTCCACAAGAACAGCCTTAGCGAAAGGCTTCTTGAAGGAAAGATGTAACTCTGTGAGATGAATTAACAGAACACAGAGCAGTTTCTCAGAAAGCTTCTTTCCAGTTTTGAACGGAAGATATTTCCTTTTCACCATAGCCCTCTATGGGCTTCCAAATATCCTTTGCCAATTCCACAAGAACAGCCTTAGCGAAGGCTTCTTGAAGGAAAGATGTAACTCTGTGAGATGAATTAACAGAACACAGAGCAGTTTCTCAGAAAGCTTCTTTCCAGTTTTGAACGGAAGATATTTCCTTTTCACCATAGCCCTCTATGGGCTTCCAAATATCCTTTGCCAATTCCACAAGAACAGCCTTAGCGAAAGGCTTCTTGAAGGAAAGATGTAACTCTGTGAGATGAATTAAGAGAACACAGAGCAGTTTCTCAGAAAGCTTCTTTCCAGTTTTGAACGGAAGATATTTCCTTTTCACCATAGCCCTCTATGGGCTTCCAAATATCCTTTGCCAATTCCACAAGAACAGCCTTAGCGAAAGGCTTCTTGAAGGAAAGATGTAACTCTGTGAGATGAATTAACAGAACACAGAGCAGTTTCTCAGAAAGCTTCTTTGTTTTGAACGGAAGATATTTCCTTTTCACCATAGCCCTGGGCTTCCAAATATCCTTTGCCAATTCCACAAGAACAGCCTTAGCGAAAGGCTTCTTGAAGGAAAGATGTAACTCTGTGAGATGAATTAACAGAACACAGATCAGTTTCTCAGAAAGCTTCTTTCCAGTTTTGAACGGAAGATATTTCCTTTTCACCATAGCCCTGTATGGGCTTCCAAATATCACTTTGCCAATTCCACAAAACAGCCTTAGGAAAGGCTTCTTGAAGGAAAGATGTAACTCTGTGAGGTGAATTAACAGAACATAGATCAGTTTCTCAGAAAGCTTCTTTCCAGTTTTGAACGAAGATATTTCCTTTTCACCATAGCCCTGTATGGGCTTCCAAATATCCTTTTTAATTCCACAAGAACAGCCTTAGCGAAAGGCTTCTTGAAGGAAAGATGTAACTCTGTGAGATGAATTAACAGAACACAGAGCAGTTTCTCAGAAAGCTTCTTTCCAGTTTTGAACGGAAGATATTTCCTTTTCACCATAGCCCTCTATGGGCTTCCAAATATCACTTTGCCAATTCCACAACAGCCTTAGCGAAAGGCTTCTTGAAGGAAAGATGTAACTCTGTGAGATGAATTAACAGAACACAGAGCAGTTTCTCAGAAATCTTCTTTCCAGTTTTGAACGGAAGATATTTCCTTTTCACCATAGCCCTCTATGGGCTTCCAAATATCACTTTGCCAATTCCACAAGAACAGCCTTAGCGAAAGGCTTCTTGAAGGGAAAGATGTAACTCTGTGAGATGAATTAACAGAACACAGAGCAGTTTCTCAGAAAGCTTTTTCCAGTTTTGAACGGAAGATATTTCCTTTTTCACCGTAGCCCTCTATGGGCTTCCAAATATCACTTTGCCAATTCCACAAAAACAGCCTTAGCGAAAGGCTTCTTGAAGAGAAAGATGTAACTCTGTGAGATGAATTAACAGAACAGAGCAGTTTCTCAGAAAGCTTCTTTCCAGTTTTGAGCGGAAGATATTTCCTTTCACCATAGCCCTCTATGGGCTTCCAAATATCCTTTGCCAATTCCACAGAACAGCCTTAGCGAAAGGCTTCTTGAAGGGTAAGATGTAACTCTGTGAGATGAATTAACAGAACACAGAGCAGTTTCTCAGAAAGCTTCTTTCCAGTTTTGAACGGAAGATATTTCCTTTTTCACCATAGCCCTCTATGGGCTTCCAAATATCCCTTTGCCAATTCCACAAGAACAGCCTTAGCGAAAGGCTTCTTGAAGGAAAGATGTAACTCTGTGAGATGAATTAACAGAACACAGATCAGTTTCTCAGAAAGCTTCTTTCCAGTTTTGAACGGAAGATATTTCCTTTTTCACCATAGCCCTCTATGGGCTTCCAAATATCACTTTCCCAATTCCACAAGAACAGCCTTAGCGAAAGGCTTCTTGAAGGAAAGATGTAACTCTGTGAGGTGAATTAACAGAACACAGATCAGTTTCTCAGAAAGCTTCTTTCCAGTTTTGAACGGAAGATATTTCCTTTTCACCATAGCCCTCTATGGGCTTCCAAATATCACTTTGCCAATTCCACAAGAACAGCCTTAGCGAAAGGCTTCTTGAAGGGAAAGATGTAACTCTGTGAGATGAATTAACAGAACACAGAGCAGTTTCTCAGAAAGCTTCTTTCCAGTTTTGAACGGAAGATATTTCCTTTTTCACCATAGCCCTCTATGGGCTTCCAAATATCCCTTTGCCAATTCCACAAGAACAGCCTTAGCGAAAGGCTTCTTGAAGGAAAGATGTAACTCTGTGAGATGAATTAACAGAACACAGAGCAGTTTCTCAGAAAGCTTCTTTCCAGTTTTGAACGGAAGATATTTCCTTTTCACCATAGCCCTCTATGGGCTTCCAAATATCACTTTGCCAATTCCACAAGAACAGCCTTAGCGAAGGCTTGAAGGAAAGATGTAACTCTGTGAGATGAATTAACAGAACACAGAGCAGTTTCTCAGAAAGCTTCTTTCCAGTTTTGAACGGAAGATATTTCCTTTTCACCATAGCCCTCTATGGGCTTCCAAATATCACTTTGCCAATTCCACAAGAACAGCCTTAGCGAAGGCTTCTTGAAGGAAAGATGTAACTCTGTGAGATGAATTAACAGAACACAGAGCAGTTTCTCAGAAAGCTTCTTTCCAGTTTTGAACGGAAGATATTTCCTTTTCACCATAGCCCTCTATGGGCTTCCAAATATCCTTTGCCAATTCCACAAGAACAGCCTTAGCGAAGGCTTCTTGAAGGGAAAGATGTAACTCTGTGAGATGAATTAACAGAACACAGATCAGTTTCTCAGAAAGCTTCTTTCCAGTTTTGAACGGAAGATATTTCCTTTTTCACCATAGCCCTCTATGGGCTTCCAAATATCACTTTGCCAATTCCACAAGAACAGCCTTAGCGAAAGGCTTCTTGAAGGGAAAGATGTAACTCTGTGAGATGAATTAACAGAACACAGATCAGTTTCTCAGAAAGCTTCTTTCCAGTTTTGAACGGAAGATATTTCCTTTTTCACCATAGCCCTCTATGGGCTTCCAAATATCACTTTGCCAATTCCACAAAACAGCCTTAGCGAAAGGCTTCTTGAAGCGAAAGATGTAACTCTGTGAGATGAATTAACAGAACACAGATCAGTTTCTCAGAAAGCTTCTTTCCAGTTTTGAACGAAGATATTTCCTTTTCACCATACCCCTCTATGGGCTTCCAAATATCCCTTTGTCAATTCCACAAGAACAGCCTTAGCGAAGGCTTCTTGAAGGGAAAGATGTAACTCTGTGAGATGAATTAACAGGACACACAACAGTTTCTCAGAAAGCGTCTTTCCAGTTTTGAACGGAAGATATTTCCTTTTTCACCATAGCCCTCTATGGGCTTCCAAATATCCTTTGCCAATTCCACAAGAACAGCCTTAGCGAAAGGCTTCTTGAAGGAAAGATGTAACTCTGTGAGATGAATTAACAGAACACAGAGCAGTTTCTCAGAAAGCTTCTTTCCAGTTTTGAACGGAAGATATTTCCTTTTTCACCATAGCCCTCTATGGGCTTCCAAATATCACTTTGCCAATTCCACAAAACAACAGCCTTAGCGAAAGGCTTGAAGGAAAGATGTAACTCTGTGATGAATTAACAGAACACAGAGCAGTTTCTCAGAAAGCTTCTTTCCAGTTTTGAACGGAAGATATTTCCTTTTCACCATAGCCCTCTATGGGCTTCCAAATATCACTTTGCCAATTCCACAAAACAGCCTTAGCGAAAAGGCTTCTTGAAGGAAAGATGTAACTCTGTGAGATGAATTAACAGAACACAGAGCAGTTTCTCAGAAAGCTTCTTTCCAGTTTTGAACGGAAGATATTTCCTTTTTCACCATAGCCCTCTATGGGCTTCCAAATATCCCTTTGCCAATTCCACAAAACAGCCTTAGCGAAAGGCTTCTTGAAGGGAAAGATGTAACTCTGTGAGATGAATTAACAGAACACAGAGCAGTTTCTCAGAAAGCTTCTTTCCAGTTTTGAACGGAAGATATTTCCTTTTCACCATAGCCTCTATGGGCTTCCAAATATCACTTTGCCAATTCCACAAAACAGCCTTAGCGAAAGGCTTCTTGAAGGAAAGATGTAACTCTGTGAGATGAATTAACAGAACACAGATCAGTTTCTCAGAAAGCTTCTTTCCAGTTTTGAACGGAAGATATTTCCTTTTCACCATAGCCCTCTATGGGCTTCCAAATATCCTTTGCCAATTCCACAAGAACAGCCTTAGCGAAGGCTTCTTGAAGGAAAGATGTAACTCTGTGAGATGAATTAACAGAACACAGATCAGTTTCTCAGAAAGCTTCTTCCAGTTTTGAACGGAAGATATTTCCTTTTTCACCATAGCCCTCTATGGGCTTCCAAATATCACTTTGCCAATTCCACAAGAACAGCCTTAGCGAAAGGCTTCTTGAAGGAAAGATGTAACTCTGTGAGATGAATTAACAGAACACAGATCAGTTTCTCAGAAAGCTTCTTTCCAGTTTTGAACGGAAGATATTTCCTTTTCACCATAGCCCTCTATGGGCTTCCAAATATCACTTTGCCAATTCCACAAGAACAGCCTTAGCGAAAGGCTTCTTGAAGGGAAAGATGTAACTCTGTGAGATGAATTAACAGAACACAGAGCAGTTTCTCAGAAAGCTTCTTTCCAGTTTTGAACGGAAGATATTTCCTTTTTCACCATAGCCCTCTATGGGCTTCCAAATATCCCTTTGCCAATTCCACAAGAACAGCCTTAGCGAAAGGCTTCTTGAAGGGAAAGATGTAACTCTGTGAGATGAATTAACAGAACACAGATCAGTTTCTCAGAAAGCTTCTTTCCAGTTTTGAACGGAAGATATTTCCTTTTCACCATAGCCCTCTATGGGCTTCCAAATATCACTTTGCCAATTCCACAAGAACAGCCTTAGCGAAGGCTTCTTGAAGGAAAGATGTAACTCTGTGAGATGAATTAACAGAACACAGAGCAGTTTCTCAGAAAGCTTCTTTCCAGTTTTGAACGGAAGATATTTCCTTTTCACCATAGCCCTCTATGGGCTTCCAAATATCCTTTGCCAATTCCACAAGAACAGCCTTAGCGAAGGCTTCTTGAAGGGAAAGATGTAACTCTGTGAGATGAATTAACAGAACACAGAGCAGTTTCTCAGAAAGCTTCTTTCCAGTTTTGAACGGAAGATATTTCCTTTTTCACCATAGCCCTCTATGGGCTTCCAAATATCCCTTTGCCAATTGCGAAGGCTTCTTGAAGGAAAGATGTAACTCTGTGAGATGAATTAACAGAACACAGAGCAGTTTCTCAGAAAGCTTCTTTCCAGTTTTGAACGGAAGATATTTCCTTTTTCACCATAGCCCTCTATGGGCTTCCAAATATCACTTTGCCAATTCCACAAGAACAGCCTTAGCGAAAGGCTTCTTGAAGGGAAAGATGTAACTCTGTGAGATGAATTAACAGAACACAGAGCAGTTTCTCAGAAAGCTTCTTTCCAGTTTTGAACGGAAGATATTTCCTTTTCACCATAGCCCTCTATGGGCTTCCAAATATCACTTTGCCAATTCCACAAAACAGCCTTAGCGAAAGGCTTGAAGGGAAAGATGTAACTCTGTGAGATGAATTAACAGAACACAGATCAGTTTCTCAGAAAGCTTCTTTCCAGTTTTGAACGGAAGATATTTTTTTCACCATAGCCTCTATGGGCTTCCAAATATCACTTTAATTCCACAAAACAGCCTTAGCGAAAGGCTTCTTGAAGGAAAGATGTAACTCTGTGAGGATGAATTAACAGAACACAGATCAGTTTCTCAGAAAGCTTCTTTCCCAGTTTTGAACCGAAGATATTTCCTTTTTCACCATAGCCCTCTATGGGCTTCCAAATATCCTTTTAATTCCACAAGAACAGCCTTAGCGAAAGGCTTTTTGAAGGAAAGATGTAACTCTGTGAGATGAATTAACAGAACACAGAGCAGTTTCTCAGAAAGCTTCTTTCAGTTTTGAACAGAAGATATTTCCTTTTCACCATAGCCCTCTAAGGGCTTCCAAATATCACTTTGCCAATTCCACAAGAACAGCCTTAGCGAAAGGCTTCTTGAAGGAAAGATGTAACTCTGTGAGATGAATTAACAGAACACAGAGCAGTTTCTCAGAAAGCTTCTTTCCAGTTTTGAACGGAAGATATTTCCTTTTCACCATAGCCCTCTATGGGCTTCCAAATATCACTTTGCTAATTCCACAAGAACAGCCTTAGCGAAAGGCTTCTTGAAGGAAAGATGTAACTCTGTGAGATGAATTCAAAGAACACAGAGCAGTTTCTCAGAAAGCTTCTTTCCAGTTTTGAACGGAAGATATTTCCTTTTTCACCATAGCCTCTATGGGCTTCCAAATATCACTTTGCCAATTCCACACAGCCTTAGCGAAGGCTTCTTGAAGGAAAGATGTAACTCTGTGAGGTGAATTAACAGAACACAGAGCAGTTTCTCGAAAGCTTCTTTCCAGTTTTGAACGGAAGATATTTCCTTTCACCGTAGCCCTCTATGGGCTTCCAAATATCCTTTGCCAATTCCACAAGAACAGCCTTAGCGAAAGGCTTCTTGAAGGGAAGATGTAACTCTGTGAGATGAATTAACAGAACACAGAGCAGTTTCTCAGAAAGCTTCTTTCCAGTTTTGAACGGAAGATATTTCCTTTTTCACCATAGCCCTCTATGGGCTTCCAAATATCACTTTGCCAGTTCCACAAAACAGCCTTAGCGAAAGGCTTCTTGAAGGGAAGATGTAACTCTGTGAGGTGAATTAACAGAACATAGATCAGTTTCTCAGAAAGCTCTTCCCAGTTTTGAACCGAAGATATTTCCTTTTCACCATAGCCCTGTATGGGCTTCCAAATATCCTTTGATTCCACAAGAACAGCCTTAGCGAAGGCTTTGAAGGAAAGATGTAACTCTGTGAGATGAATTAACAGAACACAGAGCACTTTCTCAGAAAGCTTCTTTGCAGTTTTGAACAGAAGATATTTCCTTTTTCACCATAGCCCTCTATGGCTTCCAAATATCACTCTGCCAATTCCACAAAACAGCCTTAGCGAAAGGCTTCTTGAAGGGAAAGATGTAACTCTGTGAGATGAATTAACAGAACACAGAGCAGTTTCTCAGAAATCTTCTTTCCAGTTTTGAACGGAAGATATTTCCTTTTTCACCATAGCCCTCTATGGGCTTCCAAATATCACTTTGCCAATTCCAAAAGAACAGCCTTAGCGAAAGGCTTCTTGAAGGGAAAGATGTAACTCTGTGAGATGAATTAACAGAACACAGAGCAGTTTCTCAGAAAGCTTTTTTCCAGTTTTGAACGGAAGATATTTCCTTTTTCACCATAGCCCTCTATGGGCTTCCAAATATCCCAGGCTAATTCCACAAGAACAGCCTTGAAGCGAAAGGCGGAAAGATGTAACTCTGTGAGATGAATTAAGAGAACACAGATCAGTTTCTCAGAAAGCTTCTTTCCAGTTTTGAACGGAAGGTATTTCCTTTTCACCATAGCCCTCTATGGGCTTCCAAATACTTTGCCGATTCCACAAGAACAGCCTTAGCGAAAAGGCTCTTGAAGGAAAGATGTAACTCTGTGAGATGAATTAACAGAACACAGAGCAGTTTCTCAGAAAGCTTCTTTCCAGTTTTGAACGGAAGATATTTCCTTTTCACCATAGCCCTCTATGGGCTTCCAAATATCACTTTGCAATTCCACAAAACAGCCTTAGCGAAAGGCTTCTTGAAGGAAAGATGTAACTCTGTGAGATGAATTCACAGAACACAGAGCAGTTTCTCAGAAAGCTTCTTTCCAGTTTTGAACGGAAGATATTTCCTTTTCACCATAGCCCTCTATGGGCTTCCAAATATCCCTTGCCAATTCCACAAGAACAGCCTTGAAGCGAAAGGCTTCTTGAAGGAAGATGTAACTCTGTGAGATGAATTAAGAGAACACAGAGCAGTTTCTCAGAAAGCTTCTTTCCAGTTTTGAACGGAAGATATTTCCTTTTCACCATAGCCCTCTATATGGGCTTCCAAATATCCTTTGCCAATTCCACAAGAACAGCCTTAGCGAAAGGCTTCTTGAAGGAAAGATGTAACTCTGTGAGATGAATTAACAGAACACAGAGCAGTTTCTCAGAAAGATTCTTTCCAGTTTTGAACGGAAGATATTTCCTTTTCACCATAGCCTCTATGGGCTTCCAAATATCACTTTGCCGATTCCACAGAACAGACTTAGCGAAAGGCTTCTTGAAGGGAAAGATGTAACTCTGTGAGATGAATTAACATAACACAGAGCAGTTTCTCAGAAAGCTTCTTTCCAGTTTTGAACGGAAGATATTCCTTTTTCACCATAGCCCTCTATGGGCTTGCAAATATCACTTTCCCAATTCCACAAAACAGCCTTAGCGAAAAGGCTTCTTGAAGCGAAAGATGTAACTCTGTGAGGTGAATTAACAGAACATAGATCAGTTTCTCAGAAAGCCTCTTCCCATTTTTGAACCGAAGATATTTCCTTTTTCACCATATTTCTGTATGGGCTTCCAAATATCCTTCTGCCGATTACACAAGAACAGCTTTAGCGAAAGGCTTCTTGAAGGGAAAGATGTAACTCTGTGAGATGAATTAACGGAACATAGAGCAGTTTCTCAGAAAGCTTCTTTCCAGTTTTGAACGGAAGATATTTCCTTTTTCACCATAGCCCTCTGTGGGCTTCCAAATATCCCTTTGCCAATTCCACAAGAACAGCCTTAGCGAAAGGCTTCTTGAAGGGAAAGATGTAACACTGTGAGATGAATTAACAGAACAAAGAGGAGTTCCTCAGAAAGCTTCTTTCTGGTTTTGAACGGAAGATATTTCCTTTTTCATCATAGCCCTCTATGGGTTTCCAAGTATCACTTTGCCAATTCCAAAAGAACAGCCTTAGCAAAAGGCTTCTTGAAGGGAAAGATGTAACTCTGTGAGATGAATTCACAGAACACAGAGCAGTTTCTCAGAAAGCCTCTTTCCAGTTTTGAATGGAAGATATTTCCTTTTTCACCGTAGCCCTCTATGGACTTCCAGATATCACTTTGCCAATTCCAAAAGAACAGCGTTAGCGAAAGGCTTCTTGAAGGGAAAGATGTAACTCCGTGAGATGAATTAACAGAACACAGAGAAGTTTCTCAGAAAGCTTCTTTCCAGTTGTGAACGGAAGATATTTCCTTTTTCACCATAGCCCTCTATGGGCTTCCAAATATCACTTTCCCAATTCCACAAGAACAGCCTTAGCGAAAGGCTTCTTGAAGGGAAAATGAAACAGTGTAATATGAATTAACAGAACACAGAGCAGTTTCTCAGAAAGCTTCTTTCCAGTTTTGAACGGAAGATATTTCCCTTTTCACCATAGCCCTCTATGGGCTTCCAAATATCCCTTTGCCAATTCCACAAGAACAGCCTTAGCGAAAGGCTTCTTGAAGGGAAAGATGTAACTCTGTGAGATGAATTAACAGAACACAGAGCAGTATCTCAGAAAGCTTCTTTCCAGTTTTGAACGGAAGATATTTCCTTTTTCACCATAGCCCTCTATGGGGTTCCAAATATCCCTTTGCCAATTCCACAAGAACAGCCTTAGCGAAAGGCTTCTTGAAGGGAAAGATGTAACTCTGTGAGATGAATTAACAGAACACAGAGCAGTTTCTCAGAAAGCTTCTTTCCAGTTTTGAACGGAAGATATTTCCTTTTTCACCGTAGCCCTCTATGGGCTTCCAAATATCACTTTGCCAATTCCACAAAACAGCCTTAGCGAAAGGCTTCTTGAAGTGAAAGATGTAACTCTGTGAGGTGAATTAACAGAACACGGAGCAGTTTCTCAGAAAGCTTCTTTCCAGTTTTGAACGGAAGATATTTCCTTCCTCACCGTAGCCCTCTATGGGCTTCCAAATATCCCTTTGCCGATTCCACCAGAACAGCCTTAGCGAAAGGCTTCTTGAAGGGAAGGATGTAACTCTGTGAGATGAATTAACAGAACACAGAGCAGTTTCTCAGAAAGCTTCTTTCCAGTTTTGAACGGAAGATATTTCCTTTTTCACCATAGCCCTCTATGGGCTTCCAAATATCACTTTGCCAATTCCACAAAACAGCCTTAGCGAAAGGCTTCTTGAAGGGAAAGATGTAACTCTGTGAGATGAATTAACAGAACACAGATCAGTTTCTCAGAAAGCTTCTTTCCAGTTTTGAACGGAAGTTATTCCTTTTTCACCATAGCCCTCTAAGGGCTTGTAAATATCACTTTCCCAATTCCACAAAACAGCCTTAGCGAAAGGCTTCTTGAAGCGAAAGATGTAACTCTGTGAGGTGAATTAACAGAACATAGATCAGTTTCTCAGAAAGCCTCTTCCCAGTTTTGAACCGAAGATATTTCCTTTTTCACCATAGCCCTGTATGGGCTTCCAAATATCCCTTTGCGGATTCCACAAGAACAGCCTTAGCGAAAGGCTTCTTGAAGGGAAAGATGTAACTCTGTGAAATGAATTAACAGAACACAGAGCAGTTTCTCAGAAATCTTCTTTCCAGTTTTGAACGGAAGATATTTCCTTTTTCACCATAGCCCTCTATGGGCTTCCAAATATCACTTTGCCAATTCCAAAAGAACAGCCTTAGCGAAAGGCTTCTTGAAGGGAAAGATGTAACTCTGTGAGATGAATTCAAAGAACACAGAGCAGTTTCTCACAAAGCTTTTTTCCAGTTTTGCACGGAAGATATTTCCTTTTTCACCGTAGCCTCTATGGGCTTCCAAATATCCCAAGGCTAATTCCACAAGAACAGCCTTAGCGAAAGGCTTCTTGAAGGGAAAGATGTAACTCTGTGAGATGAATTAAGAGAACACAGATCAGTTTCTCAGAAAGCTTCTTCCAGTTTTGAACGGAAGGTATTTCCTTTTTCACCATAGCCCTCTATGGGCTTCCAAATATCCCTTTGCCGATTCCACAAGAACAGCCTTAGCGAAAGGCTTCTTGAAGGGAAAGATGTAACTCTGTGAGATAAATTAACAGAACACAGAGCAGTTTCTCAGAAAGCTTCTTTCCAGTTTTGAACGGAAGATATTTCCTTTTTCACCATAGCCCTCTATGGGCTTCCAAATATCACTTTGCCAATTCCACAAAACAGCCTTAGCAAAAGGCTTCTTGAAGCGAAAGATGTAACTCTGTGAGGTGAATTAACAGAACACAGATCAGTTTCTCAGAAAGCTTCTTCCCACTTTTGAACGGAAGATATTTCCTTTTTCACCATAGCCCTGTATGGGCTTCCAAATATCCTTTGCCAATTCCACAAGAAGAGCCTTAGCGAAAGGCTTCTTGAAGGGAAAGATGTAACTCTGTGAGATGAATTCACAGAACACAGAGCAGTTTCTCAGAAAGCTTCTTTGCAATTTTGAACGGAAGATATTTCCTTTTTCACCATAGCCCTCTACGGGCTTCCAAATATCCCTTTGCCAATTCCACAAGAACAGCCTTAGCGAAAGGCTTCTTGAAGGGAAAGATGTAACTCTGTGAGATGAATTAACAGAACACAGATCAGTTTCTCAGAAAGCTTCTTTCCAGTTTTGAACGGAAGTTATTCCTTTTTAACCATAGTCCTCTATTGGCTTGTAAATATCACTTTCCCAATTCCACAAAACAGCCTTAGCGAAAGGCTTCTTGAAGCGAAAGATGTAACTCTGTGAGGTGAATTAACAGAACATAGATCAGTTTCTCAGAAAGCCTCTTCCCAGTTTTGAACCGAAGATATTTCCTTTTTCACCATAGCCCTGTATGGGCTTCCAAATATCCCTTTGCGGATTCCACAAGAACAGCCTTAGTGAAAGGCTTCTTGAAGGGAAAGATGTAACTCTGTGAGATGAATTAACAGAACACAGAGCACTTTCTCAGAAAGCTTCTTTGCAGTTTTGAACAGAAGATATTTCCTTTTTCACCATAGCCTTCTAAGGGCTTCCAAATATCACTTGCTAATTCCACAAAACAGCCTTAGCGAAGGCTTCTTGAAGGAAAGATGTAACTCTGTGAGATGAATTAACAGAACACAGAGCAGTTTCTCAGAAATCTTCTTTCCAGTTTTGAACGGAAGATATTTCCTTTTTCACCATAGCCCTCTATGGGCTTCCAAATATCACTTTGCCAATTCCACAAGAACAGCCTTAGCGAAAGGCTTCTTGAAGGGAAAGATGTAACTCTGTGAGATGAATTCAAAGAACACAGAGCAGTTTCTCACAAAGCTTTTTTCCAGTTTTGCACGGAAGATATTTCCTTTTTCACCGTAGCCCTCTATGGGCTTCCAAATATCACTTTGCCAATTTCACAAAACAGCCTTAGCGAAAGGCTTCTTGAAGCGAAAGATGTAACTCTGTGAGGTGAATTAACAGAACACGGAGCAGTTTCTCAGAAAGCTTCTTTCCAGTTTTGAACGGAAGATATTTCCTTCCTCACCGTAGCCCTCTATGGGCTTCCAAATATCCCTTTGCCGATTCCACAAGAACAGCCTTAGCGAAAGGCTTTTGAAGGAAGGATGTAACTCTGTGAGATGAATTAACAGAACACAGAGCAGTTTCTCAGAAAGCTTCTTTCCAGTTTTGAACGGAAGATATTTCCTTTTTCACCATAGCCCTCTATGGGCTTCCAAATATCACTTTGCCAATTCCACAAAACAGCCTTAGCGAAAGGCTTCTTGAAGGGAAAGATGTAACTCTGTGAGATGAATTAACAGAACACAAATCAGTTTCTCAGAAAGCTTCTTTCCAGTTTTGAACGGAAGTTATTCCTTTTCACCATAGCCTCTATGGGCTTGTAAATATCACTTTCCCAATTCCACAAAACAGCCTTAGCGAAGGCTTTTGAAGGAAAGATGTAACTCTGTGAGGTGAATTAACAGAACATAGATCAGTTTCTCAGAAAGCCTCTTCCCAGTTTTGAACCGAAGATATTTTTTCACCATAGCCCTGTATGGGCTTCCAAATATCCCTTTATGGATTCCACAAGAACAGCCTTAGCGAAAGGCTTCTTGAAGGAAAGATGTAACTCTTTGAGATGAATTAACAGAACACAGAGCACTTTCTCAGAAAGCTTTTTCCAGTTTTGAACAGAAGATATTTCCTTTTTCACCATAGCCCTCTATGGCTTCCAAATATCACTCTGCCAATTCCACAAAACAGCCTTTGCGAAAGGCTTCTTGAAGGGAAAGATGTAACTCTGTGAGATGAATTAACAGAACACATAGCAGTTTCTCAGAAATCTTCTTTCCAGTTTTGAACGGAAGATATTTCCTTCACCATAGCCTCTATGGGCTTCCAAATATCCTTTGCTAATTCCACAAGAACAGCCTTAGCGAAGGCTTCTTGAAGGGAAAGATGTAACTCTGTGAGATGAATTAACAGAACACAGATCAGTTTCTCAGAAAGCTTCTCTCCAGTTTTGAACGGAAGGTATTTCCTTTTTCACCATAGCCCTCTATGGGCTTCCAAATATCCCTTTGCCGATTCCACAAGAACAGCCTTAGCGAAAGGCTTCTTGAAGGAAAGATGTAACTCTGTGAGATGAATTAACAGAACACAGAGCAGTTTCTCAGAAAGCTTCTTTCCAGTTTTGAACGGAAGATATTTCCTTTTTCACCATAGCCCTCTATGGGCTTCCAAATATCACTTTGCCAATTCCACAAAACAGCCTTAGCAAAAGGCTTCTTGAAGCGAAAGATGTAACTCTGTGAGGTGAATTAACAGAACACAGATCAGTTTCTCAGAAAGCTTCTTCCAGTTTTGAACGGAAGATATTTTTCACCATAGCCCTGTATGGGCTTCCAAATATCCTTTGCCAATTCCACAAGAAGAGCCTTAGCGAAAGGCTTCTTGAAGGGAAAGATGTAACTCTGTGAGATGAATTCTCAGAACACAGAGCAGTTTCTCAGAAAGCTTCTTTGCAGTTTTGAACGGAAGATATTTCCTTTTCACCATAGCCCCTCACGGGCTTCCAAATATCTCTTTGCCAATTCCACAAGAACAGCCTTAGAAAGGCTTTGAAGGGAAAGATGTAAATCTGTGAGATGAATTAAGAGAACACAGATCAGTTTCTCAGAAAGCTTTTTCCAGTTTTGAACGGAAGATATTTCTTTTTCACCATAGCCCTCTATGGGCTTCCAAATATCCTTTGCTAATTCCACAAGAACAGCCTTAGCGAAAGGCTTCTTGAAGGAAAGATGTAACTCTGTGAGATGAATTAACAGAACACAGAGCAGTATCTCAGAAAGCTTCTTTCCAGTTTTGAACGGAAGATATTTCCTTTTCACCATAGCCCTCTATGGGGTTCCAAATATCCTTTGCCAATTCCACAAGAACAGCCTTAGCGAAAGGCTTCTTGAAGGGAAAGATGTAACTCTGTGAGATGAATTAACAGAACACAGAGCAGTTTCTCAGAAAGCTTTTTCCAGTTTTGAACGGAAGATATTTCCTTTTCACCATAGCCCTCTATGGGCTTCCAAATATCACTTTGCCAATTCCAAAAGAACAGCCTTAGCGAAAGGCTTCTTGAAGCGAAAGATGTAACTCTGTGAGGTGAATTAACAGAACACGGAGCAGTTTCTCAGAAAGCTTTTTCCAGTTTTGAACGGAAGATATTTCCTTCACCATAGCCTCTATGGGCTTCCAAATATCCCTTGCCGATTCCACCAGAACAGCCTTAGCGAAAGGCTTCTTGAAGGAAAGATGTAACTCTGTGAGATGAATTAGCAGAACACAGATCAGTTTCTCAGAAAGCTTCTTCCAGTTTTGAACGGAAGATATTTCCTTTTCACCATAGCCTCTATGGCCTTCCAAATATCCCTTTGCTAATTCCACAAAACAGCCTTAGCGAAAGGCTTTGAAGGGAAAGATGTAACTCTGTGAGATGAATTAACAGAACACAGATCAGTTTCTCAGAAAGCTTCTTTCCAGTTTTGAACGGAAGTTATTCCTTTTTCACCATAGCCCTCTATGGGCTTGTAAATATCACTTTCCCAATTCCACAAAACAGCCTTAGCGAAAGGCTTCTTGAAGCGAAAGATGTAACTCTGTGAGGTGAATTAACAGAACATAGATCAGTTTCTCAGAAAGCCTCTTCCAGTTTTGAACCAAGATATTTCCTTTTTCACCATAGCCCTGTATGGGCTTCCAAATATCCCTTTGCGGATTCCACAAGAACAGCCTTAGCGAAAGGCTTCTTGAAGGGAAAGATGTAACTCTGTGAGATGAATTAACAGAACACAGAGCACTTTCTCAGAAAGCTTCTTTGCAGTTTTGAACAGAAGATATTTCCTTTTTCACCATAGCCCTCTAAGGGCTTCCAAATATCACTTTGCCAATTCCACAAAACAGCCTTAGCGAAAGGCTTCTTGAAGGGAAAGATGTAACTCTGTGAGACGAATTAACAGAACACAGAGCAGTTTCTCAGAAATCTTCTTTCCAGTTTTGAACGGAAGATATTTCCTTTTTCACCATAGCCCTCTATGGGCTTCCAAATATCACTTTGCCAATTCCAAAAGAACAGCCTTAGCGAAAGGCTTCTTGAAGGGAAAGATGTAACTCTGTGAGATGAATTCAAAGAACACAGAGCAGTTTCTCACAAAGCTTTTTTCCAGTTTTGCACGGAAGATATTTCCTTTTTCACCGTAGCTCTCTATGGGCTTCCAAATATCCCAAGGCTAATTCCACAAGAACAGCCTTAGCGAAAGGCTTCTTGAAGGGAAAGATGTAACTCTGTGAGATGAATTAAGAGAACACAGATCAGTTTCTCAGAAAGCTTCTTCCAGTTTTGAACGGAAGGTATTTCCTTTTTCACCATAGCCCTCTATGGGCTTCCAAATATCCCTTTGCCGATTCCACAAGAACAGCCTTAGCGAAAGGCTTCTTGAAGGGAAAGATGTAACTCTGTGAGATAAATTAACAGAACACAGAGCAGTTTCTCAGAAAGCTTCTTTCCAGTTTTGAACGGAAGATATTTCCTTTTCACCATAGCCTCTATGGGCTTCCAAATATCACTTTGCCAATTCCACAAAACAGCCTTAGCAAAAGGCTTCTTGAAGCGAAAGATGTAACTCTGTGAGGTGAATTAACAGAACACAGATCAGTTTCTCAGAAAGCTTCTTCCCACTTTTGAACGGAAGATATTTCCTTTTTCACCATAGCCCTGTATGGGCTTCCAAATATCCGTTGCTAATTCCACAAGAAGAGCCTTAGCGAAAGGCTTGAAGGAAAGATGTAACTCTGTGAGATGAATTACAGAACACAGAGCAGTTTCTCAGAAAGCTTCTTTGCAGTTTTGAACGGAAGATATTTTTCACCATAGCCCTCTACGGGCTTCCAAATATCCCTTTGCCAATTCCACAAGAACAGCCTTAGCGAAAGGCTTCTTGAAGGGAAAGATGTAACTCTGTGAGATGAATTAACAGAACACAGATCAGTTTCTCAGAAAGCTTCTTTCCAGTTTTGAACGGAAGTTATTCCTTTTTCACCATAGTCCTCTATGGGCTTGTAAATATCACTTTCCCAATTCCACAAAACAGCCTTAGCGAAAGGCTTCTTGAAGCGAAAGATGTAACTCTGTGAGGTGAATTAACAGAACATAGATCAGTTTCTCAGAAAGCCTCTTCCCAGTTTTGAACCGAAGATATTTCCTTTTCACCATAGCCCTGTATGGGCTTCCAAATATCCTTTATGGATTCCACAAGAACAGCCTTAGCGAAAGGCTTCTTGAAGGAAAGATGTAACTCTTTGAGATGAATTAACAGAACACAGAGCACTTTCTCAGAAAGCTTCTTTGCAGTTTTGAACAGAAGATATTTCCTTTTCACCATAGCCCTCTATGGCTTCCAAATATCACTTTGCCAATTCCACAAAACAGCCTTAGCGAAAGGCTTGAAGGAAAGATGTAACTCTGTGAGATGAATTAACAGAACACAGATCAGTTTCTCAGAAAGCTTTTTCCAGTTTTGAACGGAAGGTATTTCCTTTTCACCATAGCCTCTATGGGCTTCCAAATATCCCTTGCGATTCCACAAGAACAGCCTTAGCGAAAGGCTTCTTGAAGGGAAAGATGTAACTCTGTGAGATGAATTAACAGAACACAGAGCAGTTTCTCAGAAAGCTTTTTCCAGTTTTGAACGGAAGATATTTTTTTTTTCACCATAGCCCTCTATGGGCTTCCAAATATCACTTTGCCAATTCCACAAAACAGCCTTAGCAAAAGGCTTCTTGAAGCGAAAGATGTAACTCTGTGAGGTGAATTAACAGAACACAGATCAGTTTCTCAGAAAGCTTCTTCCCACTTTTGAACGGAAGATATTTCCTTTTTCACCATAGCCCTGTATGGGCTTCCAAATATCCCTTTGCCAATTCCACAAGAAGAGCCTTAGCGAAAGGCTTCTTGAAGGGAAAGATGTAACTCTGTGAGATGAATTCACAGAACACAGAGCAGTTTCTCAGAAAGCTTCTTTGCAGTTTTGAACGGAAGATATTTCCTTTTTCACCATAGCCCTCTACGGGCTTCCAAATATCCCTTTGCCAATTCCACAAGAACAGCCTTAGCGAAAGGCTTCTTGAAGGGAAAGATGTAAATCTGTGAGATGAATTAAGAGAACACAGATCAGTTTCTCAGAAAGCTTCTTTCCAGTTTTGAACGGAAGATATTTCCTTTTTCACCATAGCCCTCTATGGGCTTCCAAATATCCCTTTGCCAATTCCACAAGAACAGCCTTAGCGAAAGGCTTTGAAGGAAAGATGTAACTCTGTGAGATGAATTAACAGAACACAGAGCAGTATCTCAGAAAGCTTCTTCCAGTTTTGAACGGAAGGTATTTCCTTTTTCACCATAGCCCTCTATGGGGTTCCAAATATCCTTTGCCTATTCCACAAGAACAGCCTTAGCGAAAGGCTTGAAGGAAAGATGTAACTCTGTGAGATGAATTAACAGAACACAGAGCACTTTCTCAGAAAGCTTTTTCCAGTTTTGAACGGAAGATATTTTTTCACCATAGCCTCTATGGGCTTCCAAATATCACTTTGCCAATTCCGCAAAACAGCCTTAGCGAAAGGCTTCTTGAAGCGAAAGATGTAACTCTGTGAGGTGAATTAACAGAACACGGAGCAGTTTCTCAGAAAGCTTCTTTCCAGTTTTGAACGGAAGATATTTCCTTCCTCACCGTAGCCCTCTATGGGCTTCCAAATATCCCTTGCCGATTCCACCAGAACAGCCTTAGCGAAAGGCTTCTTGAAGGGAAGGATGTAACTCTGTGAGATGAATTAGCAGAACACAGATCAGTTTCTCAGAAAGCTTCTTTCCAGTTTTGAACGGAAGATATTTCCTTTTTCACCATAGCCCTCTATGGCCTTCCAAATATCCCTTTGCCAATTCCACAAAACAGCCTTAGCGAAAGGCTTCTTGAAGGGAAAGATGTAACTCTGTGAGATGAATTAACAGAACACAGATCAGTTTCTCAGAAAGCTTTTTTCCAGTTTTGAACGAAGATATTTCCTTTTTCACCATAGCCCTATGGGCTTCCAAATATCACTTTCCCAATTCCACAAAACAGCCTTAGCGAAAGGCTTTGAAGGAAAGATGTAACTCTGTGAGGTGAATTAACAGAACATAGATCAGTTTCAGAAAGCTTCTTCCAGTTTTGAACCGAAGATATTTTTTTCACCATAGCCCTGTATGGGCTTCCAAATATCCCTTTGCCGATTCCACAAGAACAGCCTTAGCGAAGGCTTCTTGAAGGAAAGATGTAACTCTGTGAGATGAATTAACAGAACACAGAGCACTTTCTCAGAAAGCTTCTTCCAGTTTTGAACAGAAGATATTTTTTTCACCATAGCCCTCTAAGGGCTTCCAAATATCACTTTGCCAATTCCACAAAACAGCCTTAGCGAAAGGCTTCTTGAAGGAAAGATGTAACTCTGTGAGACGAATTAACAGAACACAGAGCAGTTTCTCAGAAATCTTCTTTCCAGTTTTGAACGAAGATATTTCCTTTTTCACCATAGCCCTGTATGGGCTTCCAAATATCCCTTTGCGAATTCCACAAGAACAGCCTTAGCGAAAGGCTTCTTGAAGGGAAAGATGTAACTCTGTGAGATGAATTAACAGAACACAGAGCACTTTCTCAGAAAGCTTCTTTGCAGTTTTGAACAGAAGATATTTCCTTTTTCACCATAGCCCTCTAAGGGCTTCCAAATATCACTTTGCCAATTCCACAAAACAGCCTTAGCGAAAGGCTTCTTGAAGGGAAAGATGTAACTCTGTGAGACGAATTAACAGAACACAGAGCAGTTTCTCAGAAATCTTCTTTCCAGTTTTGAACGGAAGATATTTCCTTTTTCACCATAGCCCTCTATGGGCTTCCAAATATCACTTTGCCAATTCCAAAGAACAGCCTTAGCGAAGGCTTCTTGAAGGAAAGATGTAACTCTGTGAGATGAATTCAAAGAACACAGAGCAGTTTCTCAAAGCTTCTTTCCAGTTTTGCACGGAAGATATTTCCTTTTTCACCATAGCCCTATGGGCTTCCAAATATCCTTTGCTAATTCCAAAGAACAGCCTTAGAAAGGCTTTTGAAGGAAAGATGTAACTCTGTGAGATGAATTAAGAGAACACAGATCAGTTTCTCAGAAAGCTTCTTCCAGTTTTGAACGGAAGGTATTTCCTTTTCACCATAGCCTCTATGGGCTTCCAAATATCCTTTGCCGATTCCACAAGAACAGCCTTAGCGAAAGGCTTTGAAGGAAAGATGTAACTCTGTGAGATAAATTAACAGAACACAGAGCAGTTTCTCAGAAAGCTTCTTTCCAGTTTTGAACGGAAGATATTTCCTTTTTTTCACCATAGCCTCTATGGGCTTCCAAATATCACTTTGCCAATTCCACAAAACAGCCTTAGCAAAAGGCTTCTTGAAGCGAAAGATGTAACTCTGTGAGGTGAATTAACAGAACACAGATCAGTTTCTCAGAAAGCTTCTTCCCACTTTTGAACGGAAGATATTTCTTTTTCACCATAGCCCTGTATGGGCTTCCAAATATCCGCTTACATTCCACAAGAAGAGCCTTAGCGAAAGGCTTCTTGAAGGAAAGATGTAACTCTGTGAGATGAATTCAAAGAACACAGAGCAGTTTCTCAGAAAGCTTTCCAGTTTTGAACGGAAGATATTTTTTCACCATAGCCTCTCACGGGCTTCCAAATATCCTTTGCTAATTCCACAAGAACAGCCTTAGCGAAAGGCTTCTTGAAGGAAAGATGTAACTCTGTGAGATGAATTAACAGAACACAGATCAGTTTCTCAGAAAGCTTTCCAGTTTTGAACGGAAGTTATTCCTTTTCACCATAGTCCTCTATGGGCTTGTAAATATCACTTTCCCAATTCCACAAAACAGCCTTAGCGAAAGGCTTCTTGAAGGAAAGATGTAACTCTGTGAGGTGAATTAACATAGATCAGTTTCTCAGAAAGCCTCTTCCAGTTTTGAACCCAAGATATTTCCTTTTCACCATAGCCCTGTATGGGCTTCCAAATATCCTTTATGGATTCCACAAGAACAGCCTTAGCGAAAGGCTTTTGAAGGGAAAGATGTAACTCTTTGAGATGAATTAAGAGAACACAGAGCACTTTCTCAGAAAGCTTCTTTGCAGTTTTGAACAGAAGATATTTCCTTTTCACCATAGCCCCTATGGCTTCCAAATATCACTCTGCCAATTCCACAAAACAGCCTTAGCGAAAGGCTTTGAAGGGAAAGATGTAACTCTGTGAGATGAATTAACAGAACACATAGCAGTTTCTCAGAAATCTTCTTTCAGTTTTGAACGGAAGATATTTTTTCACCATAGCCCTATGGGCTTCCAAATATCCTGCCAATTCCACAAGAACAGCCTTAGCGAAAGGCTTTGAAGGGAAAGATGTAACTCTGTGAGATGAATTAACAGAACACAGATCAGTTTCTCAGAAAGCTTCTTCCAGTTTTGAACGGAAGGTATTTCCTTTTCACCATAGCCCTCTATGGGCTTCCAAATATCCCTTTGGATTCCACAAGAACAGCCTTAGCGAAAGGCTTTTGAAGGAAAGATGTAACTCTGTGAGATGAATTAACAGAACACAGAGCAGTTTCTCAGAAAGCTTTTTCCAGTTTTGAACGGAAGATATTTTTTCACCATAGCCCTCTATGGGCTTCCAAATATCACTTTGCCAATTCCACAAAACAGCCTTAGCAAAGGCTTCTTGAAGGAAAGATGTAACTCTGTGAGGTGAATTAACAGAACACAGATCAGTTTCTCAGAAAGCTTCTTCCACTTTTGAACGGAAGATATTTCCTTCACCATAGCCCTGTATGGGCTTCCAAATATCCCTTTGCTAATTCCACAAGAAGAGCCTTAGCGAAAGGCTTCTTGAAGGAAAGATGTAACCTGTGAGATGAATTACAGAACACAGAGCAGTTTCTCAGAAAGCTTTTTCCAGTTTTGAACGGAAGATATTTTTTCACCATAGCCCTCTACGGGCTTCCAAATATCCCTTTGCCAATTCCACAAGAACAGCCTTAGCGAAAGGCTTCTTGAAGGGAAAGATGTAAATCTGTGAGATGAATTAAGAGAACACAGATCAGTTTCTCAGAAAGCTTCTTTCCAGTTTTGAACGGAAGATATTTCCTTTTTCACCATAGCCCTCTATGGGCTTCCAAATATCCCTTTGCCAATTCCACAAGAACAGCCTTAGCGAAAGGCTTCTTGAAGGGAAAGATGTAACTCTGTGAGATGAATTAACAGAACACAGAGCAGTATCTCAGAAAGCTTCTTTCCAGTTTTGAACGGAAGATATTTCCTTTTTCACCATAGCCCTCTATGGGGTTCCAAATATCCCTTTGCTAATTCCACAAGAACAGCCTTAGCGAAAGGCTTCTTGAAGGGAAAGATGTAACTCTGTGAGATGAATTAACAGAACACAGAGCAGTTTCTCAGAAAGCTTCTTTCCAGTTTTGAACGGAAGATATTTCACCATAGCCCTCTATGGGCTTCCAAATATCACTTTGCCAATTCCACAAAACAGCCTTAGCGAAAGGCTTCTTGAAGCGAAAGATGTAACTCTGTGAGGTGAATTAACAGAACACGGAGCAGTTTCTCAGAAAGCTTCTTTCCAGTTTTGAACGGAAGATATTTCCTTTTCACCATAGCCTCTATGGGCTTCCAAATATCCCTTGCCGATTCCACCAGAACAGCCTTAGCGAAAGGCTTCTTGAAGGGAAGGATGTAACTCTGTGAGATGAATTAGCAGAACACAGATCAGTTTCTCAGAAAGCTTCTTTCCAGTTTTGAACGGAAGATATTTCCTTTTTCACCATAGCCCTCTATGGCCTTCCAAATATCCCTTTGCCAATTCCACAAAACAGCCTTAGCGAAAGGCTTCTTGAAGGGAAAGATGTAACTCTGTGAGATGAATTAACAGAACACAGATCAGTTTCTCAGAAAGCTTCTTTCCAGTTTTGAACGGAAGTTATTCGTTTTTCACCATAGCCCTCTATGGGCTTGTAAATATCACTTTCCCAATTCCACAAAACAGCCTTAGCGAAAGGCTTCTTGAAGCGAAAGATGTAACTCTGTGAGGTGAATTAACAGAACATAGATCAGTTTCTCAGAAAGCCTCTTCCCAGTTTTGAACGAAGATATTTCCTTTTCACCATAGCCTGTATGGGCTTCCAAATATCCTTTATGATTCCACAAGAACAGCCTTAGCGAAAGGCTTTTGAAGGAAAGATGTAACTCTGTGAGATGAATTAAAGAACACAGAGCACTTTCTCAGAAAGCTTCTTGCAGTTTTGAACAGAAGATATTTCCTTTTTCACCATAGCCCTCTAAGGGCTTCCAAATATCACTTTGCCAATTCCACAAAACAGCCTTAGAAAGGCTTCTTGAAGGGAAAGATGTAACTCTGTGAGACGAATTAACAGAACACAGAGCAGTTTCTCAGAAATCTTCTTTCCAGTTTTGAACGGAAGATATTTCCTTTTTCACCATAGCCCTATGGGCTTCCAAATATCACTTTGCTAATTCCAAAAGAACAGCCTTAGCGAAAGGCTTTTGAAGGAAAGATGTAACTCTGTGAGATGAATTAAAGAACACAGAGCAGTTTCTCACAAAGCTTTTTCCAGTTTTGCACGGAAGATATTTCCTTTTTCACCGTAGCTCTCTATGGGCTTCCAAATATCCCAAGGCTAATTCCACAAGAACAGCCTTAGCGAAAGGCTTCTTGAAGGAAAGATGTAACCTGTGAGATGAATTAAGAGAACACAGATCAGTTTCTCAGAAAGCTTCTTCCAGTTTTGAACGGAAGGTATTTCCTTTTTCACCATAGCCCTCTATGGGCTTCCAAATATCCCTTTGCCGATTCCACAAGAACAGCCTTAGCGAAAGGCTTCTTGAAGGGAAAGATGTAACTCTGTGAGATAAATTAACAGAACACAGAGCAGTTTCTCAGAAAGTTTCTTCCAGTTTTGAACGGAAGATATTTCCTTTTCACCATAGCCCTATGGGCTTCAAATATCACTTTGCTAATTCCACAAAACAGCCTTAGCAAAAGGCTTCTTGAAGGAAAGATGTAACTCTGTGAGGTGAATTAACAGAACACAGATCAGTTTCTCAGAAAGCTTCTTCCCACTTTTGAACGGAAGATATTTCCTTTTTCACCATAGCCCTGTATGGGCTTCCAAATATCCCTTTGCCAATTCCACAAGAAGAGCCTTAGCGAAAGGCTTCTTGAAGGGAAAGATGTAACTCTGTGAGATGAATTCACAGAACACAGAGCAGTTTCTCAGAAAGCTTTTTCCAGTTTTGAACGGAAGATATTTCTTTCACCATAGCCCTCATGGGCTTCCAAATATCCCTTTGCCATTCCACAAGAACAGCCTTAGCGAAAGGCTTTGAAGGGAAAGATGTAACTCTGTGAGATGAATTAACAGAACACAGATCAGTTTCTCAGAAAGCTTCTTTCCAGTTTTGAACGGAAGTTATTCCTTTTTCACCATAGTCCTCTATGGGCTTGTAAATATCACTTTCCCAATTCCACAAAACAGCCTTAGCGAAAGGCTTCTTGAAGCGAAAGATGTAACTCTGTGAGGTGAATTAACAGAACATAGATCAGTTTCTCAGAAAGCCTCTTCCCAGTTTTGAACCGAAGATATTTCCTTTTTCACCATAGCCCTGTATGGGCTTCCAAATATCCCTTTGCGGATTCCACAAGAACAGCCTTAGCGAAAGGCTTCTTGAAGGGAAAGATGTAACTCTGTGAGATGAATTAACAGAACACAGAGCACTTTCTCAGAAAGCTTCTTTGCAGTTTTGAACAGAAGATATTTCCTTTTTCACCATAGCCCTCTATGGGCTTCCAAATATCACTTTGCCAATTCCACAAAACAGCCTTAGCGAAAGGCTTCTTGAAGGGAAAGATGTAACTCTGTGAGATGAATTAACAGAACACAGAGCAGTTTCTCAGAAATCTTCTTTCCAGTTTTGAACGGAAGATATTTCCTTTTTCACCATAGCCCTCTATGGGCTTCCAAATATCACTTTGCCAATTCCAAAAGAACAGCCTTAGCGAAAGGCTTCTTGAAGGGAAAGATGTAACTCTGTGAGATGAATTCAAAGAACACAGAGCAGTTTCTCACAAAGCTTTTTTCCAGTTTTGCACGGAAGATATTTCCTTTTTCACCGTAGCCCTCTATGGGCTTCCAAATATCACTTTGCCAATTTCACAAAACAGCCTTAGCGAAAGGCTTCTTGAAGCGAAAGATGTAACTCTGTGAGGTGAATTAACAGAACACGGAGCAGTTTCTCAGAAAGCTTCTTTCCAGTTTTGAACGGAAGATATTTCCTTCCTCACCGTAGCCCTCTATGGGCTTCCAAATATCCCTTTGCCGATTCCACCAGAACAGCCTTAGCGAAAGGCTTCTTGAAGGGAAGGATGTAACTCTGTGAGATGAATTAACAGAACACAGAGCAGTTTCTCAGAAAGCTTCTTTCCAGTTTTGAACGGAAGATATTTCCTTTTCACCATAGCCTCTATGGGCTTCCAAATATCACTTTGCCAATTCCACAAAACAGCCTTAGCGAAGGCTTCTTGAAGGAAAGATGTAACTCTGTGAGATGAATTAACAGAACACAGATCAGTTTCTCAGAAAGCTTCTTTCCAGTTTTGAACGGAAGTTATTCCTTTTCACCATAGCCTCTATGGGCTTGTAAATATCACTTTCCCAATTCCACAAAACAGCCTTAGCGAAAGGCTTCTTGAAGCGAAAGATGTAACTCTGTGAGGTGAATTAACAGAACATAGATCAGTTTCTCAGAAAGCCTCTTCCCAGTTTTGAACCGAAGATATTTCCTTTTTCACCATAGCCCTGTATGGGCTTCCAAATATCCCTTTGCGGATTCCACAAGAACAGCCTTAGCGAAAGGCTTCTTGAAGGGAAAGATGTAACTCTGTGAGATGAATTAACAGAACACAGAGCACTTTCTCAGAAAGCTTCTTTGCAGTTTTGAACAGAAGATATTTCCTTTTTCACCATAGCCCTCTATGGCTTCCAAATATCACTCTGCCAATTCCACAAAACAGCCTTAGCGAAAGGCTTCTTGAAGGGAAAGATGTAACTCTGTGAGATGAATTAACAGAACACAGAGCAGTTTCTCAGAAATCTTCTTTCCAGTTTTGAACGGAAGATATTTCCTTTTTCACCATAGCCCTCTATGGGCTTCCAAATATCCCAAGGCTAATTCCACAAGAACAGCCTTAGCGAAAGGCTTCTTGAAGGGAAAGATGTAACTCTGTGAGATGAATTAACAGAACACAGATCAGTTTCTCAGAAAGCTTCTCTCCAGTTTTGAACGGAAGATATTTCCTTTTTCACCATAGCCTCTATGGGCTTCCAAATATCCTTTGCCGATTCCACAAGAACAGCCTTAGCGAAGGCTTCTTGAAGGGAAAGATGTAACTCTGTGAGATGAATTAACAGAACACAGAGCAGTTTCTCAGAAAGCTTCTTTCCAGTTTTGAACGGAAGATATTTCCTTTTTCACCATAGCCCTCTATGGGCTTCCAAATATCACTTTGCCAATTCCACAAAACAGCCTTAGCGAAAGGCTTCTTGAAGCGAAAGATGTAACTCTGTGAGGTGAATTAACAGAACACAGATCAGTTTCTCAGAAAGCTTCTTCCCACTTTTGAACGGAAGATATTTCCTTTTTCACCATAGCCCTGTATGGGCTTCCAAATATCCTTTGCCAATTCCACAAGAAGAGCCTTAGCGAAAAGGCTTGAAGGAAAGATGTAACTCTGTGAGATGAATTCTCAGAACACAGAGCAGTTTCTCAGAAAGCTTCTTTGCAGTTTTGAACGGAAGATATTTCCTTTTCACCATAGCCCTCTACGGGCTTAAATATCTCTTTGCCAATTCCACAAGAACAGCCTTAGCGAAAGGCTTTTGAAGGAAAGATGTAAATCTGTGAGATGAATTAAGAGAACACAGATCAGTTTCTCAGAAAGCTTCTTTCCAGTTTTGAACGGAAGATATTTCCTTTTTCACCACATAGCCTCTATGGGCTTCCAAATATCCTTTGCCAATTCCACAAGAACAGCCTTAGCGAAGGCTTCTTGAAGGAAAGATGTAACTCTGTGAGATGAATTAACAGAACACAGAGCAGTATCTCAGAAAGCTTCTTTCCAGTTTTGAACGGAAGATATTTCCTTTTCACCATAGCCCTCTATAGGTTCCAAATATCCCTTTGCTAATTCCACAAGAACAGCCTTAGCGAAGGCTTTGAAGGGAAAGATGTAACTCTGTGAGATGAATTAACAGAACACAGAGCAGTTTCTCAGAAAGCTTCTTTCCAGTTTTGAACGGAAGATATTTCCTTTTTCACCATAGCCTCTATGGGCTTCCAAATATCACTTTGCCAATTCCAAAAAACAGCCTTAGCGAAAGGCTTGAAGCGAAGATGTAACTCTGTGAGGTGAATTAACAGAACACGGAGCAGTTTCTCAGAAAGCTTCTTTCCAGTTTTGAACGGAAGATATTTCTTCTCACCGTAGCCCCTCTGGGCTTCCAAATATCCCTTGCGATTCCACAGAACAGCCTTAGCGAAGGCTTCTTGAAGGAAGGATGTAACTCTGTGAGATGAATTAGCAGAACACAGATCAGTTTCTCAGAAAGCTTCTTTCCAGTTTTGAACGGAAGATATTTCCTTTTCACCATAGCCCTCTATGGCCTTCCAAATATCCTTTGCCAATTCCACAAAACAGCCTTAGCGAAAGGCCTTGAAGGAAAGATGTAACTCTGTGAGATGAATTAACAGAACACAGATCAGTTTCTCAAGCTTCTTTCCAGTTTTGAACGGAAGTTATTCGTTTTCACCATAGCCTCTATGGGCTTGTAAATATCACTTTCCCAATTCCACAAAACAGCCTTAGCGAAAGGCTTCTTGAAGCGAAAGATGTAACTCTGTGAGGTGAATTAACAGAACATAGATCAGTTTCTCAGAAAGCCTCTTCCCAGTTTTGAACCGAAGATATTTCCTTTTTCACCATAGCCCTGTATGGGCTTCCAAATATCCCTTTGCGGATTCCACAAGAACAGCCTTAGCGAAAGGCTTCTTGAAGGGAAAGATGTAACTCTGTGAGATGAATTAACAGAACACAGAGCACTTTCTCAGAAAGCTTCTTTGCAGTTTTGAACAGAAGATATTTCCTTTTTCACCATAGCCCTCTAAGGGCTTCCAAATATCACTTTGCCAATTCCACAAAACAGCCTTAGCGAAAGGCTTCTTGAAGGGAAAGATGTAACTCTGTGAGATGAATTAACAGAACACAGAGCAGTTTCTCAGAAATCTTCTTTCCAGTTTTGAACGGAAGATATTTCCTTTTCACCATAGCCCTCTATGGGCTTCCAAATATCACTTTGCCAATTCCACAAGAACAGCCTTAGCGAAAGGCTTCTTGAAGGGAAAGATGTAGGCTCAAGCCTGTAATCCCAGCACTTTGGGAGGCCGAGACGGGCGGATCACGAGGGCAGGAGATCAAGACCATCCTGGCTAACACAGTGAAACCCCGTCTCTACTAAATACAAAAAATTAGCCAGGTGAGGTGGCGGTGCCTGTAGTCCCAGCTACTCGGGAGGCTGAGGCGGGAGAATGGCGTCAACCCGGGAGGTGGAGCTTGCAGTGAGCCGAGATCCGGCCACTGCACTCCAGCCTGGGCGACAGAGCGAGACTCCGTCTCAAAAAAAAAAAAAAGTAAGAAAGCCAACCTCCTCCCCCTCTCTTATCTCCCTGTCCTCATTTCCACAGAACCAAAGAAATATGAAGGGCCAGTGACACCCCACTGAAGAACACTCTCCTGGTGGTTACACTCTGTACACAGGGAGCACAGCACTGCTCCGTGCTGCATGAGGCTACTATTCTATACTACACTCGTACGATCTGTTTGTTCTATTCTATAGTATTCCATTCTCTACGATAGAACACTACAGTTTCATTCTATACCATATAATACTGTACTATCTGTTCTGTTCTATACTATTTTCTTCCATACGGAAAGGAGTTAGCCAGCTTGCTTTAAGCAGACAGTCAGGGAAGGGTCCCAGAGAGCCTCCAGCCCATGTTTTGTGCAGATAGGGGAACTTGCACAGGGGGCTCGCCTAAACATGCTCACAGCAGACTAAGGGACCCCATGCGCACGGGGGAATGGGGTGGAGCCACCAGATATTCGCTCCTTACACAGACAGGAGGGCCCAGCCCCAAGGGGCCCAGCCCCATCAGCTTCTATATAAAAGCCCTTGTAGTCAGCTGGGAAGGGGCGACCAGCAACCTGCTCTCAGGACCCCTCTTTTCACTGA